>BLSH010334194.1:1724509-1738488 GCA_018402905.1 Glandirana rugosa | reverse complement strand
TTCAGTAAAATAATACTTTATATTTGGTTTCATATTGAAAAGACTGCCCTCCTGAACCTTATTCACCCCCTTGATGTATTTAAAGGTTTCAATCATGTCTCCCCTCTCCCTTCTTTCCTCCAGACTGTACATATTAAGTTCCTGAAGTCGCTCTTGATATGTTTTATCCCCCAGACCTTTCACCATTTTTGTTACCCGTTTCTGAACTCGTTCTATCTTATCAATATCTTTTTGTAAGTGTGGTCTCCAGAACTGGACACAGTATTCTAAGTGAGGTCTCACTAAAGATCTATATAGAGGAATCAGAACCTGATCCCTCTACTGATACATCCCAGAATTCTATTTGCTTTTCCCACTGTCTGACTACACTGTTTGCTCATTTTGCAATCATCTGAAATAAGCACCCCCAAATATTTTTCTTCTGTAGTGCTGGCTAACACTGTACCCCCAATGCTGTACTCTCTAAGCGGATTCTTTTTCCCTAGATGCATTATTTTACATTTAGAAATATTGAACTGCAGGGGGCACTATTCCCCCCAGGAACACCAATGATGGGGCACTATTCCCCCCAGGAACACCAATGAGGGGGCACTATTCCCCCAGGAACACCAATGAGGGGGGACTATTCACCCCAGGAACACCAATGATGGGGGCACTATTTTACTCCCCCCCCCAGGAATACAATGATGGGGCACTATTCCCACCCATGGATACAATGATGGGGCACTTTTCCCCCCATGAATACAATGACGGGGTACATTTCCCCCCATGAATACAATTATGGGACGCTATTCCTCACAGGAATACAGGCAATTTTCCTACAATGATTGGGCACTGTTCCTCCTAGAAATGCCAAAATTATGTAATGCTTATGCTTTACTTTAAAAAGTAGGCCGCTGTAGCATAGTATACCTTATCGATATCACAGCTTGGCGCCCACGTGACCGGCTGCTTTTCTCTCTTCTCTCTCTCTCAACTCTCTCAAGGCAGCAAAGCGGGTGAGGATAGAAATTCCCCAGCTGACATCAGCAAAGAGGAGGAGAGGAGGGCCCTGTCACATGAGCACTGTATCTGTATGTGGAAGCCGTCAGCTTGTACAGAGGGAATTATAGAATGGATGGAGGCAAAGAAAGCTGGCAGGCAGGGAGAAAGGTGCACGCCAACTAATCGGAGCAACTAATCGATAATGGAATTTGTCGACAACTAATTTAATTATCAATTATTATGGATTTTATCAATTAATCGTTTCAGCTCTAATGCGGACCTATATATATCTTGTGACAGGGGTGAGGATTTTGCCATTACCTGAATAGTACACATGATCCCTAATCCTTTGTCTGAATTCTTGGATAGTTTTATCCACATAAAAGGCATGACACTCACATGTCATCAGATAAATGACACCTCAGGTGGAGCAATCAGCATATTGTCATGACTGATGCCAGTGACCATCAGATAGGAGGACACCTTCCCCCTCTGCCACGCAGGGGCAGTGACTGCAATGGCTGCAACAATAGGTCCCTCTGGGACGGTGAGGGGCAGTGGACTCAACACCACAGTGGTAGTGGCTGGAGGTTAACGTATCACACAATGATGTTGCTCATCTAAATACAAACTCTGGGGTTGGGTGTACATATTTAGACAATGTATGGTCTTCGGCCAGTAGATGCCAAGGACGAGACATGGCTGAGTGTAGGGATTGCTCGGTGGCTGAATACCTAGTGATGAAATTCACAGTATGAGCCGTAGTCCTGGGGGTGACTTTGTAAAGAAGTTCTGACCTTGATCTCAACCTTGCCTTGTTAAAGGCCTTTCTTAGCAGGGATTTGGAATATCCCCTTGCTAGCAATCTGCTCTGCAGTAGTCCTGATTGGTAGAAAAAATCCTCATCAGAGGAGCAATTCCTGCGCAACCGTAGATATTGTTCATACTGTATGCTCCTAATTAATGGAGCAGGATGCAAGCTGGACGCATGTAAGATAGTGTTGCCAGAACTAGGCTTACGGTACAGATAAATAACAATGTATCCATCCTCATCTATACTGATGGTGAGGTCGAGAAAAGAAACCTGATGGGGACTGAATGTATATATAAATCTGAGATTAAACTCATTAATATTAAGGGCTTGCAAAAAGTGCAAATGCTCATTACTAGATCCCGACCAGATAATAAGCAGGTCATCATTGTATCAAAACCAGTTTAGTACCTTTGTGAGCCAATAACTATAGTTTTCCTCTACAAAAATCCATCTCTCCCACCCTTTCAAGTATAGGTTTGCGTAGGTTGGGGCACAACAGGTGCCCATCGCAACGCCTTGGATTTGTAAGTATAGTTGCTCCATAAAGGTAAAATAGTTTCTGTTCAAAATGAATCTCAGTAGATCCAAAATAAAATAGTTATGTGGCCATGTTGTTCTTTCCTGCTCCATAAGAAAGGGCCCGATCACCTGGATGCCTCGCTCATGCGGAATACTCGAGTACAAAGCCTCGATATCCACAGCAATGAGCAGAGCATCCGGGGGAACATGGGTCCTCTCAATATGTTTCTGAAGTTCTGTAGAGTCTAGATAGGAGGGGAGACAAATGACATGGAGCATTAGAAACAAATCGATGTATCTACTTGCCTTCTCCGTTTGGGAGTCATTCCCAGAGATGATAGGCCTAGCTGGAGGGTTGGAAAGATTCTTTGCACATTGGGGAGTCCATAAAATGTGGCTAATCGTGGAAATTTAGGGATAAGATATTCCATTGTTTTCTGGTCAATCAAACCCTCCAGGTAGGCATTAGTACATAGGACCCCTAGTTCATTTGTAAACTTAGAAATTTGCTCCAGCTCCATCCCAATCCGGTGATACCACTCATAATTTTGCAAGCTAGCATGACACATCCGTTGGTACTGAGGGTGGGACATCACCACCATATTCCCACCCTTATCGGACGGCTTGATGACAGTGTCGCTCCAGGACTCGAGTGACTTCAAAGCTCGGGACATATCAGAGGTAAGATTTTTTTCTGATTTACACCAATTATGGGACTTAAAGTGGATGTAACCCCTCCATATACACAGTGAAGTGAACAGCCTCAGATGATACACAGAGATAACACAAACTTCCCTCTATAAGTCTTATATGTATATCTTCTGTCTTCCCTTTGATATACTGTTTAGAAAATTCACATTCTGTTAGATTTTCCACTTCCTCATTCCTATCTGGGAGGGGTTGATAGCTAGATGTTGTGAGACACTGTGAGAAAGCTGATTGGAGGAAAGGCACACCCCCTCCCCACACATGCAGAGCTTTGACTGTGTTTTGTTTAGCAGCCTGCTAATCTGTTTTTAGCAACCTCCCTTGACTTTAATTCTATGTCCCGACTAACCAGAATGAGTGAGAACTTATCAGGCTGATAACAGAGCTACGGAAGAAGAGACAGCTACGGGACATAGCTATTTGAAGAGAGATAACAAAACACTACAGACAGATATGCCCAACTCAAATTTCATGAATCGGGTTACATCCACTTTAAGGTCTCTAATGGTGAGCTGGGGCATGTCAATAGGTCGGGAAAGTGACAGGACTTAGGTTTGAAGGGTGTATCAGTGACCGCAGTGCACCTGTGTGTAATGTTATCCAGAGTCATCCCAGTAGGGGGAGAGGCAGATACTTCATGAGAACTTTCTTCGTATAAGAGCATGAGTGCTCAGAACTCCTCCATAGTAAAATGTTTTATTTGCTCGGTAAGATCTTTTTCAAGTTTCTTCTGATTACATTCAGAGTCAAATATATATTTGTAAGTTAGTCTACGAGCAAATAAATATAGATCTTTAATAGTTTCCGATACATTAATAGACCAAATTGTAACATTGAGATCTGTTTAGGGTCAAGTTCAACAGTAGTCAGGTTAATAATATTTAACTTAATATTTGATTCTGGGGGTTGGGTGGACAAAGAACGTATGCACTCAGATTTCCCTGCCTTTTGGCTTCCTGCAGTGCTATAGCAGAGTCTAAAAAAATCCCCCATAGGCGTGGGCAATCTATTTGGGCCTCCTTTGGACAGGATCCCTTGTAAAGCTGGTGTGAGATTACTATTGGTTGCCTGTTCCCGCGAGTGAGATGAAGCCCCAGGACGTTTTTTGTGTTTGGGATCAGAAGATGTGTACCCACCACCATGCCAAGTGCGCTTATAGGGGGGTGATGCCTGTGCTCCCGACGTACAACCAATCACCTGTGGAAGGGAAAACATAGATAGTGATGAGTCAGATTCAGTGGTTTCTGTGACTGGACTTGTGCATTATATTTTCTACCAGAGCCCCTCCCTCCACCCCTATTGGTCCATTTGTAAGCATAGCCCTAGGCAAAGGCTAATTTGTCCATATTAAATTTATTTTGGTTTTTCACTACAATGTCCTTATTTATGGTCTCTAAGCATTCTTTAATCTCTTTCCATTTGGCATTAAAAGTGGAGAATTCAAACACATGCTGGTACTGAACATTAAGTAGAGTATCTTATCAAGGAGATCCATATCACTGGTATATTGTTTAAAAAGTAAAAACATAAGTTCCTTGCTACCTGCAGTCAGGACCTGCTACCATGATTTTTTAAATTCTTCAGAGGGGTTTTTAATAGTAGGGAAAGTTTGGAAACGAAGCCCTTGCGGGTTAATATCCTCCCTGATATATTTCTGGAAATAATCTATATGCCAATGTAAGTGCGATTTACGCTTCAAGAGACCCTGAATATGACCTAGATAGAGGGCAAGGTCACCGTCACCCTTTTTGCATGAATCACAGCTTGATTGAATGTTGGACATAAAACCTATCCATGATGTAGCATGAAGTTCCATCCTGACCAAAAAGTCACCGCAGTCACCAAAGCGAAGGCCAATCAAATTAGCTTGCACTAGACACTATGTAACTACACAGACCTAAATCCGTGTAAATAAATGGATGAAAAAATAATATTATTGCAAAACGAATATTTGTGGCTGCAAAAACATTTGGTGTGCCTCTGGATGTATTATCCACCTTAATATCAGAAAAAAGGAAGTTAAGCCACTTTTTGGAAGATATCATAAGAGTACCTTCGTTCTGTCAATTTGAAAGAACCCATACATACACGAGGCAATATTGGACGTTCATGGTACGGTATGAATTCACAAAGGAATTTTTTTTATAAAAGTACAAATTTATTTGAAATGTTAAAAAACCCTAGGGGAGGGGATTGGGACAACTCAGTACTGAGATCTGAAACTTTTTGGATCGAAAGACTCAGCTACCAATCCCCCTGGGATCAATTCTTACAAACCATTCTTATAAACTGCTGATCAATGGTCAAGCCCTTCTTTGCCCTCTGTGCGATTTCTGATCATGATTTTGTTTATTTATGTCCCTTTTCCCAATGTTCCTCCCTCTCCCTTTCCCTGCTTGAAGATACTCCATTGGTCTCCTTATGGAGACACCGCCCCTCTGACCATGCTGGTTATCTTGCCCCTCGGCCCCTTGATGTGCAGCACCCATGGGAGGGCCTTTTGAAGAATTGATACTATTTTGAAAAATGCAACCAACACTATGTGGTACCTAGTTATATTTAATTATTTTTATTAGCGTTGTTTCAAGTTAAGTATTCAGAAATGCAACAATTACTGCAATTTCTGGAATGTAACAATGCAGTGTTTTATTGTTTGTCTCTGACAGTCATTTTTAGGTTTGGATTGTGGGTCCTTATTCCTTGATCAGTGCAGCTGTTCCTGTGCCTAGTTATTTCCGGTCAAGTGTGTGATCTCCCATCTTGTGGGTCAATGCTGGTTTCCTCCACCAGGTAGCCTGGTATATGCCTATCTGTGTTGGGATAGGCGGACAGCTCCATCACAGATGGTGTTTTCCTGTGATGTAGCCATGTGCGGTACTGCACATGCCTATACTTTGGCAGCGGAGGTGCTGATGGCAGCTGGAACTCTTTCTGGTGGATTATGCATGGTGAGCATCCCTTATAATGGCAGTGGCTGTATTATGGATTACATTTCCCTTTTCTTACCATACTTTGTCTTGCTGCTTGTCTCTTAGGGCTGCTGTGCCCGGTTCCCACTTGAGCTTTGTGGACACTGAACTCATAATCTGGGCTATTAGTGTAAATATGCTGAATCTCTCAGGGTTGGAATGTGGCTTTGTAAATACCTTTATCCAAGCTTCACCTCAGTATATGAATTACTTTTGGGCCTCTCAAATGAGGTAAGCTTTTGTATAGATTACCACTATTGACCCTTTGTTATATTCAATCTTTATTTACGCATGTATTGATAGCATTCCCTTTCTTATAGGTCCTATCGAGGCTTTTTCGCTATAAGACAAAGTGATTGTTTATCAGCTCTGGATATCCTTATGATGAATATGTTCGCCCTCCATTCCCGCCGCATCCATATGTTTTTATTTTGTGAAAACTACTAAGGGTGTTTATTAGATTTGTTGCTTTATTTTATGTGTTTTTTGGACATATGTTACCATTGGGTCCATACATGTGGGTGATGGTATCTTTCCTCCCCTCATGCATTGGGGGCCCATGATAAACCATATCGGATGGCATTTAGTACCCTACTTACCTGTTTATTTTTTCCAACAGTTGTTTATCCTCTTTTAACTATTACCTGGGGCCCACACTCGCCCGGGAGACTGCCAGTTTTCTGGCCTTGGGGTGCTTGAAATTGCTGGGCATTTTTCCTGGGTAGGTATCTGCAACCAAAATATTTTTTCTCCTGATATGAATGACAGATATATTACAATGAACACTGCTTACCATGTTTTTTTACAGTCATGGAGCGCCGGGCCAGCAAAAAATATCTCACACAGTCAACATATATTTTCTTTCCTGCGCTTAAAAAGAAGAGGCTTCTCCAACTAGATAGCCAAAGCTATTACTTCGTCAACTTCAGATAATGTGCCGCCTTGCTGCCACCGAGGAACTGGGGAAGTCCAAACACTATAGCAAAGACACAAGGAGACAATGCGCACTGGCCTAGCGCATTATCCTCAAATGCACATTTATTAAAAAATATATAAAAATATACTCACAAATAAGCTTGTAAAACAGGCATGTCATACATAGCACAATGCTTCGCATCTGTGGTCACACGTGCCACTGGGATGGTGTCTCACACAAACTGGCTGATGCATTTCAAGGTACATCAATGTCCCATCTACATGAGTCCTGCCATATGGGGGTAAGTAAAGCCTGCAAAGGCACCATGTGCCCATTGAATTATGATGATATGGTTAGGGATATTGACCCTTAGAGTACGGGGGAGTATACATGCAACATAATACATATGACACTGACATGCGGACATCGTGATGCACTCCTTGATGTGTTGTTCTGTTGTGCTGCTTGCTGGGCAGCGGAGTCTAATGTGACATGTGAATGGAGAATGCAAATAAGTCTGCATGGCATACACCCCCAATTGGGCAGATCCTAGCAGGACCCCCCTCCCACTATGTCACTTGTTGGTATATATAAGTATGGTCTTGACAGAGCACATTTGGCTCTGAAGAAGAGGTTCGTACCTCGAAACGCATCAGCCAGTTTGTGTGAGACACCATCCCAGTGGCACATGTGACCACGGACGCGAAGCATTGTGCTATGCATGACATGCCTGTTTTACAAGCTTGTTTTTGAGTATGTTTTTATATAGGGGTATCTTTTAATAAATGTACATCTGAGGATAATGCGATAGGTCAGTGCGCTATTGTCTCCTTGTGTCTTTGCTACAGCAAAAAATATGTGGCTGGTGTTGGTGCCCCATGATGAATATTGTTGTTAAATCTAACTCTTTCTGTGGATATTCATACATGTGTTTCTCTTTTAGAAATTATATACCTATCTCTGAATGACACTCCTGAGGAAGCGAATCTCCACGAAACATGTAGAGGATATGACTGGACAGAGATGAATACATAGTTCCTCTCCTAGGGTTTATACATCCACCCTCCTCCAGTTCATATTAGAGTATTTGGTATAAATAGAGTGTTTTTCTTTGCTCTCCAACCGTGTAAAAACATGTATATATGTTGTATTTCTGCCCAAGTGAGCATTTTTTTAACATTTCAAATAAATTTGTTCTTTTATAAAACAATTCCTTTGTGAATTCATACCGTACCATGAAAGTCCAATATTGCCTCATATATGTATGGGTTCTTTCAAGTTGATATGACGAAGGTACTCTTATGATATTTTCCAAAAAGTGGCTTATATTCCTTTTTCGAATACAGTACAAGGACTGCCACAACAATGTAGAAAATCACAAAGTATTTATTATAAAAACACACCAATGTCCCTAAAGTCGTATGACTAAAGTTGTTAATCCATGGCATAAGGATCAATAAATCTGATGACCAATTTAAAAAGATATAGTCAAACAATTTTCAGTGATCCAAGCAAGCTTACATAGTCCGAATGGGTGGGTGCTGACTGTAGGTAGATGTAATGGGCCACAGATAATGGAAGGGCTGTATACTCCACAAATCCTGGAGACACCAACATGATAGTAGTGGGGACCCCTGTCAGCAGTAGTGTGTGTCAATCTGAAGCTGGGGTCACCGCTGCCTGGACCAGAAGTGATGTACTGGAAGTGATGTCAAAAGACTGTCAAAGAGCGACCGAGGATGGAGCCATCACCCGGAACACTTAGGCCTGGAACGCAAACATAACTAGGATGCCACTGTTGTCACGATGAAGCATTTCGGGCATGTGTGCTTTGTCAAATCAAGTTTGCGTAGTAACATGAGACTGCATGGTTTAATGCATTGCCTCTGTCAAAGAATTGACACTTCCTGTAAAGAAACTACAAATCCCACAATCGCTGGGTCTCTCAGTCTAGTGCTCTTTAGATGAGAATTGCCAAGTAATTACATCTGGCACAGCCACAAGCAGGCAGAACATTTGCAGACACAGAGAGAGCTTAACATGCAGTTGGAAGATGTTTTTGTTGATTACATTAACACTCCCATGTTTGTGATGTGACACAGAGCAGAACACAACACGTGCATTAGATGTTGTGTGGTCTGGAAAAGGAAGTAGTCTTGTCCCTTTGCTAAATAACCAGGAGCAAGCTAGCTGTAAGAAAGGAAGGGTGACCCCTGGAAGTCGCACATCTATGGTGTCCTGCTGCAGTGAACGGATGGAGTGGCAACCTCAACCTGGACTCCGACCAGGCCACGCCCCAAACGTGTTTCACCCCCCCCCGGAGCTGACCCCCCGTGACTAAGCTTTGGGGGGCGGAGTAAAGCAAAGATTTCCAGGGGTCAACTTTTTTTTCTTGAACCTTTACAGAAGCCAGGGTGTCATGTATGGAGTATGAGCACTCGTCTTCACATATGATACTGTGATGCATTAATGGACGTTTTTTATGGACTATATTTTAATGTGCACATTTAACAATATTTTTATATGATTTTGCATTATTTGCACAGATTCACTTTATATTTATTGAATTTATGCACATATGAAAATACACTGTAGGCTTATGTGTATTCACTCATTGCGCTGCTGTGAATTGATTGGAACTCACCAGTTATAGGTTTTCACCATTTGTATATATATATTGTTGATAATAAGCAGCTGCATTCACGGTACTAATCTTTTATTTGATGTTTTTGGACTCTCAGCGCAGTGATCTCTAATTAATGTTACACAATCTAACCATAGTTGTTACGTTGTTGTATGTTAACAAATGGACGCGGGCCTGTGCTTGAATAGCGCGGCGAAGCTGTAAGTATTGAAAAAACCTATGATTAGGAATTTCAAGCTCCTGACTTATTTGTGCGAATGTTTTTAAATTGTCGTTTTCAAATAACTGATTCATATATAGTATTCCTTTGGTCTTCCATAGCTCGAAACCCTTAAGCTTTTTTAGTTCCCCTAATTTCAAGTTATTCCAAATCGGAGTAGTTGTATTGATGACACTAGCCCCCATTATTTGTTTCATCTCCTGCCAGGTTTTTTCAAGTAGCTTCCCAGTAGGTATCTTCCACTCAGAGGATAGTTTGTTTGTTTCTAATAGCGTTATTAAGGGATACTCTTCATATCTAGATAGTAATAAGCCCTGTATTGAGTCAGAATTATCCCTTTCAGTCCAACCCAATAGATGTTGCAATTGGGAGGCTAAAAAATAATTTTTGGGATGTGGAATTGCCAGGCCCCCAGTATCTATGGGTAACATCAAGGTGTCTAATTTATTATGTGGAAGTTTTTTTTTTCCAAACCAGTTTTCGAAACAAAGATTTTATTTTTCTAAAACATATGGATGTAATCCAAACAGGAGAATTGTGCAACACATAGAACAATTGTGGTGTCCATACCATTTTTATAAGACTTACTCTTCCCATTATTGAAAGCGGAAGTTCGCACCAGCTTTTACTCTTATCTGAAAATCTGTCCAGAAGCAGTTTAACGTTCAATACAATATAGTCTTTTACTTGTTTAGAGATTATTATACCTAAGTATTTAATATTATGTCTAATTTGAATCTGAGAGGTTATATCTGGGGACAATGCTTGTATATTGTCTAGTGGCAGTAATACAGATTTGTTCCAGTTAATTTGAAATCCTCAAAGTTTTCCAAATCTTGAAATAAGATACATACGATTCCTTAGTGACTCAGAAGTATCCCCCAGAAATATAAGTGCCTCGTCCGCATATAATGCAATCTTTTCTTCTCTCATCATCCTGCAGAACCCAACGATCCCTGTCTCCTGTCGAATAGCTATAGCCAAGGGCTCTATTGCCAAAGCAAACAAAAGGGGCGAGAGAAGACATCCCTGTCTTGTTCCTCTGGACAGTGGCAATGAAGTGGACAGAGTGTTATCAATTCTTATTTTGGCAGTAGGTTTATCATACAGCAAACGTATCCATGCTATATATCTAGATCCTATACCAAACAATGAAAGTTCTAGCCACAAGTATTCCCATTCAACACTATGAAACGCTTTATGGGCATCCAGGGAGAATATCGCCCTGGAACCCATGTTTTCCATAGGTAGTTGTATGTTTAAGAATAGTCGTAGAATATTTATGGCTATTGATCTGGTTGGAATAAAGCCTGACTGGTCTACATGGACCAGTGAGGCTATACATTTTGAAAGTCTATTTGCCAAGACTCTAGCTAGGATCTTGTCGTAAGAAGAGAGATAGGACGATAGGATTCTGGCAGTGATGGATCTTCATCTTGTTTTAGAATTACAATTATTGCAGCTTCTCTCATGGAATCTGGAAGTTTTTGATATTCAAAAGCTTTCGTTAATGTTTCTAGTAATTCTGGCAATAGTACCTGGCCATATTTTTTATAGATTTCAGTTGGTAAACCATCTGGACCATGACTTTTGTTTTTAGGTGTCTGCCTCTTTCACTTCCTCCAGAGTTAAGGGGGAATCTATAAATTCTTTTCCTACTGTTTTAATTTAGGAATATGAAGATTATCTAAAAACTTCTTAGTTTGTTCCGTCATATCCCCAATCTGAGTATCATAAAGTGTGGAATGGAACATAACAAATGATTCCAAAATACTACAACCATCTTGCACTACCTCCCCAGCTTTGTTTTTTATTGATGTAATTACCGCTTGATCTTGTTGAGCAATTGCTGCAACATATGTCCTGTCTGTTCCCCGTCTTCATAATATTTTTGGTCCTGAAAAAATCTTTTATTTTCTGCTTTAGTTAAGGATAAGTTGCTGTATAATTTCTGAGCCTCCTGCCAAGCACATCTCCTCTCTTCAGTTGGGTCCCTTATAAATTCTTCTTCCGTCTGCTTCACTATCTCTATTATCTCCTTCTTTCACTGTCCAGAGGATTTTTTAATTCTACTGTAGATATTTCTTTAATCAAGATTACTCTCAGGTATGCTTTCATGGCATCCCATATGACCATAGGGGATGCCGTACCTCTATTGTTCACAAAAAATTCTATCAGTCTGAGTTCGATGTTAGTCTCCCTTGGTATCAACAACAGCCAGTGCGGATTAATTTTCCATACTGGGAAGTTTAATCGTCCACCAAAGACTGTCGTCAGCACCAAAGGAGAGTGATTCGAGATCCTCCTGGCACCGTACTCTACTGTATCCAGCCATGGGAGAAAATTATAATTTCCCAAGGGAAGATCTATCCTGGATAAGGACTTATACGTGCTTGAACAGCATGAATATTCCCTGACATCAGGATGCTTGAGTCTCCAGACATCCGTCACAACCATTTCAGCTAGTTGTTTAGTAAATCTTGTATTGCCTTTTTTCACTGTCCTATTAGCATTATTAAATCTATCCTTCTCTTTATTAAGTATGTTATTAAAGTAATTATAGTTGGTATCGCAGGCCATTGAGTCATAATTTTAGCAATTTGGTTCAGTACTTCATCATTATAGAGTGGCGGAATATAGACATTTATCAGAATAAATGTTTTATCCAACAATGTACACAATAAATATGACAATATATTGTCCGTCCTTATCTATAATACAATGCTTACAGGAAAATCTGACCGATGGGACCACCAGGATGCTAACCCCCTGAGCATATGTAGAATAAGTCGCATGATATTGAAATAGGAATTTAGCTTTTTGGAAGAGTTGTCAAATGCCCCCATTGAGGTGGGTCTCCTGCAGTAGCACTATACTTGGATGGTATTGCATTATGGTGGTCTGGACAGCTTTTCTCTTATTTTTATCTCCTAGGCCCCACACATTCCAAGATAATATTTTAAGCCCATTCGTCATCCTCCTATTCTACAATATATCTTGAAATACATATAGCAAAAATAATCTATGTCCTCTCTGAAAAAGAAAACACTTCATTAACAACCAAGTTATAGAAATAGTACTATCCATTGTCTCCGTATTTTGATAAAAGTGTCATAGGGAGAGAGGAGGAGGAGGAGGAGGAATAAACCACCCCCCCCCCCCCCCAAAAAAAAAACCACAACACCTGAAATACCCATTCTTCCTTGAGGACCCTCGGGGAAAAAAAAAAATCGAGGTCCTCGACCAAAAATACCACTGTCCACTCGGAACACACACAAGGGGGCCTCCTAGTGGTTGTTTCTTAAAAAAAAAAAAAGTCAAAAGACTATCAGTAAAGAAAAATAAAAAAGACAGATAGTCAATGGTAGTGTTTCCGTCTTGTGATGGTAATGCCTCCCACCGAGTGCCGGATAAACTTAGATAGAGTAAAGTGTAGTATGATGTATCACAGGGTAAGTCACAGTCATACTTAGATTTTTATAGTCTTTATTCAACCCTCTTCTTAGGTCCAGTATCATCTGGTCTTCCTTTTTTTCCCAACCATAAGTGCACTACTTCTGGTGATTCAAAAACGGCATCCTGTCTCTGT
Organism: Glandirana rugosa; assembly: GCA_018402905.1. NCBI lineage: Eukaryota > Metazoa > Chordata > Amphibia > Anura > Ranidae > Glandirana > Glandirana rugosa. The sequence goes on along the minus strand of BLSH010334194.1, from coordinate 1,725,125 downwards.
ACTGCACATGTAGTTTAGCTTGAAATATCATGGAGTATGAAATGTCTAGTGTGCGTTTGTGCCTAATGTCTAAAATTGTGTCCGTTGTTTCTGTACCTCAACTGTAAATTCTCTGAAAAAAAAAAATGTATGTCCATTGTGTTCGACATTTCCTCGCAAGCGTGCTTTGGACAGAACAAGGTCTCTGTTTCTATAGTTCAGCAGTTTAAGAATGATTGGTCGAGGAGTATCCCTTATAGTTTGTAGATGTGTCGGAAAGTGCTGAGCTCTCTCCACTGCAAATGTTTTCCAAACCCCTCTCTTAGTCATACGACCTCCTGCTGTGGTCGTAATTTTTTTTCATGAGTTGTTTATCTTAGAGTTTATAATTATGTGTTAGTTTCTGACTTTTTGAATCTATTATCTGTTTCTTCTTTATTGTAAACGTAACATCCTAATGGACTCTTTCTCCTTCCGGTTGTATGACGACGAAAGAAACTTGTTATCTATAACTTTTTTGATCCCTTTCTCCCCAAACCTTTTGTAAACGTCACCTCTCTCGAGTCGTGAAAGGCTGTGTAGATGTTTGATATTCCCTATGAGGAGCTGGTTAGTAAGAATTTGACGACTTGATATC
>BLSH010334194.1:1696402-1711155 GCA_018402905.1 Glandirana rugosa | reverse complement strand
ACATAGGCATTCTATCACTCCCATGCCTGTGGTGGCATCCCCACAGAATTATTTATATAGAGATCCAATGCACCACTTAACTTTATGAATGTACCCTTGTGTTTCTCTTTCTGTTTGTTTCCTTGTCCCCTACTTATCCATGTTCTTTTACACTTTGGTTACGTATCCTCCTGTACAAGACAGGACACATAGCAGGAGACCAAGTGCACATTAGAAAGTAACGATCAGAGAGGGAAAGAGATAGGGTTTGAAAAATGTTCTTTAATGGATTAGCCTTTAAGAAAGACTGGTAAATTTAGTTCAGTAGTCAGGCCTTCAGGAATTAGAGTGCCCAGGCGGAAGATCCACTCCTTTTCTTTTTGTTGTAGGATGGTATCAAAGTCACCTCTTCTGTCAGGTAATTTAAGGGCATAAAAGCCCTTGACCTTAAGCCCATCGGGATGGCCATTATGGCATTTTGCAAAACGTTCCCCTAGTGGTGTCTTAGGTTCCGGTGCACGGATGCTGGATAGATTTTCGCCAATTCTGGTTTTTAACTCGCGTTTGGTCTTTCCGACGTAGGTCTTCTGACAGGGGCATTGGATTATGTACAGTACCCGAGTGGTATTGCAATTGATGAAGTTTAAAATTTGGATGATGGTTTGTTGCTTCAAGCAACGTATTTGTGGCTGTTGGTTTCTGGTAGGTCTTGGCCTCTGGAGGAGGTCAAGGAAGGGGATTTGTTTAGAGTCATAGCTGAAAGCAAGGCGGATGTTTCTATTATTGACATTTAAATCTTTAATAAAAAGTTCAAGTTCCTCGGTGGAGCCTGAGGAGTGAGATCCACCTCAACACTGAGGTGAGTCTGTTTTTCTGCACACGCCCAAGCCATTGTGCTCATCTGGGTGCCTGGCCCAATTTCCATTTCCCCACATTCCCTATATGTATTTGCCTACACCACAATAGCAATATGTGTATTCCAGAAAGTTTAACCATCAGCAAATAAAGATACTCCAATCACCTGGTGTTGGCGCTTCAATCATCCCGGCACCATGGTTGTTATGGTGTCAGGATGATTGAAGCGCATTATTTCTATTATTACATTTTAATATAAAATGAAATAGTTCAACTCACTATAATGCAGAATCAGTGGTAGCCCCAAGTGTGTCACTTGCCACGTCGCCTGCTACCAGATGCCATCAGTTGTCCCCAGCGGAGTCCCTCCTTCCATCACAGGTGCCACCAGCGGAGTCCCTCCTTCCATCAGGTGCCCCCAGCGGAGTCCCTCCTTCCATCACAGGTGCCCCCCAGTGGAGTCCCTCCTTCCATCAGGTGCCCCCAGCAGAGTCCCTCCTTCCATCACAGGTGCCCCCAGCAGAGTCCCTCCTTCCATCACAGGTGCCCCCAGCAGAGTTCCTCCTTCCATCACAGGTGCCCCCAGCAGAGTTCCTCCTTACATCACAGTTGCCCCCAGTGGAGTCCCTGCTTCTATCACAGGTGCCCCCAGCGGAGTCCCTCCTTCTATCACAGGTGCCTCCAGTGGAGTTCCTCCTTACATCACAGGTGCCCCCAGCGGAGTTCCTCCTTTCATCACAGGTGCCCCCAGCGGAGTTCCTCCTTACATCACAGGTGCCCCCAGCGGAGTTCCTCCTTACACCACAGGTGCCCCCAGCGGAGTCCCTCCTTCCATCACAGGTGCCCCCAGCGGAGTTCCTCCCTACATCACAGGTGCCCCCAGCGGAGTTCCTCCTTACATCACAGGTGCCCCCAGCGGAGTGCCTCCTTACATCACAGGTGCCCCCAGCAGAGTCCCTTCTTATATCACAGTTGCCCCCAGCGGAGTGCCTCCTTACATCACAGGTGCCCCCAGCGGAGTCCCTCCTTACATCACAGGTGCCCCCAGTGGAGTTCCTCCTTACATCACAGGTGTCCCCCAGCAGAGTTCCTCCTTACATCACAGGTGCCCTCAGCGGAGTTCCTCCCTACATTCCAAATGTCCACAGCATGCAGCCAGTACAGAGCCCCCCCTTGCCACCCCCGCCATGGGAGTTGGCGGCTCTGACAGGCCCCTCAGGTCCTTCACTCACAGGTTCCGGCTTTGGAGAGAGAGGATCCTCCACTCTCCTCCACAGTGCGGGCAGCGGCGGAAGAGCAGTGATGCGGGCGGGCAGAGAGAGATGATGTCATCTCTGCTCGCCCACCCGCCCCTCTCTCTCTCGGCTCCCTTCTAATCCAGGCCGCTCTGCGGCTCTGTAGAGCCGCCCCCTCGTGGCTCTATCAAGCCGCTCACCGTGGCTTATCCAGGTCGCCCGCCCGCAGCTCTGTCAAGACTTGACTCCGCCATTAGGGCCCCTCCCGTGAGGCTCAGGGCTGAGGGCATGGCATTTGGGGCTGAAGCCCTGATAGCCACCCCTTGGCGACACCCCTGACGGCAACCATACTCTGAGTCCATGAATGACTCAGCCTTAGGGAGCACACAATGATTCTATATTACAAAAACAAAAGGTTATGGCGCTGACTAGGCTGGAAATGCCAATAGGAATTTATACCTGCAAATGTTTTTTCCCACCTAGCTTCAGGCATATACCAAATAATATACAATCAATCGAAATAAATAAAATATATAAAACAGTGTACCAATCGCTAACATATATATAATCAACATATGCTTTGAGCGCAACATATGGTGAACCTATAAAAGTCCATTAATATGTCCCAACACCACGTGAGTCCTGTCCTCTTGTGACTGTGAAAATGGCACCAGTGCTCTTCCACACAAATATAGGTGGCAACTCACCAGACCATCCTGACCCCTTTTTACGGGTGGTCAATATGCGCGTTTGCTATAATGCCATAGACTCGCCAATCGTCTCCACCTGGATGTCTAACGGATTCTATAAGAAATTACTCCAAAGGAGACCATAGAGGGATGTCTCATAGCGTAGTATTATTTATTAAGATGTGTAATTTATAAAAAGTAGAATAAAAACTCACATTTTCCGGTGGCAGAGACCCGGGCACTAGATGTATGGCAATATGCAAACGGGTCTGGTATGACACTGGTTGCCCAGCTCCCGCCCCAATAGTGTGTGTGCCAAGCCTTGTGGTGTCTGTGGGGAATGCACTAAGTAACCCGGAAATGCTGCTGCTAACGTCTCCGACGTACGTTTCGCCTTCTGGCGTCTTCAGGAAGTGATGTCACGCTGACCCCGGTCTCTATTTATATGGATGTAACTCGCGTTGATTGGTTGCTATTTGCAAATATTTGCAAGAGGGAGGGGATGGGCGGTACTATTCAAATATATTTAATCCGTTTGGATATATACCACAACACCCTGCTCCAAAGTCCCTCTTACAATCAGAATAATAAAAACAATATTTATTACATATTAACCAAAATAATCAACATTGCTTATATTGATATATCAAAATTATCTTGTTTTCTGCATAAAGCAGCCTAATGTAGCTGGGCATAGCTTTGCATAAAACTCATACTTTATTTAAAATGAATTTAAAAACTAGTCATTTAAAATAAACACAGCAGCCCCCAGTGCCAACAGCTAAAAATGCAGGTGTTTCCTAACTGATATTTTGGCAGGTCCTCTGTGTATTACCATTAATAAATGCTCAATTTTAAGTACATATGTCTTTAGATAAACAGGTAGTGCTTCCATATCTTCTCCTAAACAAACCGTTTTAAGGGACTCCTAAAGATCTAAAAATCTGTGAGAAAACAATTGAGGTCTATGTCCTTGTTGAGTCCTAGGGGTTGTAGACTTTGTAATGTTTTAATCCATCGTGTTTCCATTTGGGAGACAGCTTTTGTCATATCAGTCCCCCTCCAGTGTGGTACAACTTTATCAATACCCCAGAATCTTAATTTTGTAGGATCTTGATCATGGACCTGTCTAAAATGATTAGAGACTAGAGTTGAGCGAACCCGAACTGTAAAGTTCGGCTCCGTACCGAACTTTGGGGTGTCCGTGACCCGGACCCGAACCCGGACATTTGAAAAAAAGTTCGGGTTCGGGTATTTTATTCCGCCTGTTGAATAGCTGCAGGGCAGCCAATCAACAAGCGTTTCACTGGTTTGCCCTTATAAGCCATCACAGCCATGCCTACTAATGGCATGGCTGTGATTGGTCAGTGCATCATGTGACCCAGCCTCTGTATAAGCTGGAGTCACGTAGTGCTGCATGTCACATGCTCTCAGGCTAGTGTAGGGAGAGGATGCTGCCGACGCTGTGAGGGACAGATTGCAGATATAATAACATCTCATCCTGCATTACAGAACGATCTGATTCTGGACTAGGTAGAGATTACTGCTACTACTGCTTTGAGGGACAGATTGCAGATCTCACCCTGCATTACAGAACGATCTGATTCTGGACTAGGTAGAGATTACGACTACTACTGCTTTGAGGGACAGATTGCAGATCTCATCCTGCATTACAGAACAATCTGATTCTGGACTAGGTAGAATTTACTACTCCTGCTTTTAGGGACAGGTTGCAGATCTAATAACATCTCATCCTGCATTACAGAACGATCTGATACTGGACTAGGTAGAGTCTAGTGCTTTGAGGGACAGATTATTGTTCTAAAATCATCTCCTAATTCTATAGGGTCAGGTTCCTGCTGTTGCTGTAAGGGACAGATTATTGTTCTAAAATCATCTCCTAGTGCCATAGGGAGAGGTTCCTGCTGTTGCTGTAAGGGACAGATTATTGTTCTAAAATCATCCCCTACTGCTATAGGGTCAGGTTCCTGCTGTTGCTGTAAGGGACAGATTATTGTTCTAAAATCGTCTCCTAGTTCTATACGGAGAGGTTCCTGCTGCTCCTGTAAGGGACAGATTATTGTTCTAAAATCATCGCCTACTGCTGTAGGGTCAGGTTCCTGCTCTTGTTGTAAGGGACAGATTATTGTTCAATAATCATCTCCTAGTTCTACAGGGAAAGGTTCCTGCTGGTGCTGTAAGAGACAGATTATTGTTCTAAAATCGTCTCCTAGTTCTATAGGGAGAGGTTCCTGCTGCTCCTGTAACGGACAGATTATTGTTCTAAAATCATCGCCTACTGCTATAGGGTCAGGTTTCTGCTCTTGCTGTAAGGGACAGATTATTGTTCTAAAATCATTGCCTACTGCTATAGGGTCAGGTTCCTGCTGTTGCTGTAAGGGACAGATTATTGTTCTATAATAATCTCCTAGTTCAATAGGGAGAGGTTCCTGCTGGTGCTGTAAGGGACAGATTATTGTTCTAAAATTGTCTCCTAGTTCTATAGGGAGAGGTTCCTGCTGCTCCTGTAAGGGACAGATTATTGTTCTAAAATCAACGCCTACTGCTATAGGGTCAGGTTCCTGCTGTTGCTGTAAGGCACAGATTATTGTTCTAAAATCATAGCCTACTGCTATAGGGTCAGGTTCTTGCTGTTGCCATAAGGGACAGATTATTGTTCTATAATCATCTCCTAGTTCTATTGGGAGAGGTCCTACACTGCCACGGTCACGGCCTAGTCAACCTCTAGGCTCCTACTCCACATCCACCCCCCTTTCCATTTTTATTTTATTTTTTTTATTTGATTTTACGTTATTTCCCTATCCCCATTTTTTTGTAGGGCACTTGTCCTACTCTTGCCCCCATTTTACTTCCCTTTGCAGCCCTCTAGCACTTTCCAGGACTTTTTTACAGCCATTTTTGTGCCGAAAACTTCGGGTCGCCATTGACTTCGATGGGGTTCGGGGTCCGGGGTCAAGTTCGGGTTAAGCTTGGTACCGAACCCAAACTTTTTTGCGAAGTTCGGCTGAACCCGCCGAACCCGAACATCCAGGTGTCCACTCAACTCTATTAGAGACGCTATGTAGCCTGTATCCTTTTTTTATATTTTCAATGTGTTCTCCCACCTCTTTTTTCTGGTTCTACCCACATATTGATAGTTACATGAACACATAAGCAGGTACGTTACGTACCTAGATTCACAGGTGATGAACCCATTTATTTTGAATTCTCTGCCTGTAATCTGGGATGAGAAACTAGAGGTCTCTCTTCTCTTATCACCAGAGATTCTACATGTTTTGCACCTCCTGCACCTAAAAAAACATTTTTGATCCAGAAAAGTAGGCTTTCTTGCAGGAGGCCTAGGTACGTTCTTTGCTACCAGGTCTCTTAGTCTGGGAGCCCTCCTATATATAAACCTGGGCCTAGATGGCAAAAACTTCTTCAGGGTAGGATCTTTCTGCAGTATTCCCCAATGCTTTTTTAAAAAAATTTCCACTTCTTTATATTGTAAGTTGAACCCAGTGATAAAGGCCACATTAAATTCTCCTTCTTATGTGTTCTGATTAGATTGTAATAATGTGTTTCTATCTAATAGTCTTACTTTTTCTCTAGTAAGTAAAAGTTGTTTTTTGTACCCCTTTTCCATAAATCTCTTAATAAGTAGGTCTGTTTGTTGAATATAATCAGATTCTTGGTTACAATTCCTTTTGATGCGAAGGAATGGACCCTTGGGTATAGCCCTAGTCCACTGTGGATGGTGTCAACTCCAGGTTGATATATACCCATTTCTATCTGTATCTTTAAAGTGAGTGTGAGTCTCCAAATGTGCACCCACCCTATAGATTTCCAAATCCAAGGTTCTACTTGATGTGCTAATGAATCTAGCCCCATATCTGTTATTATTGATATGTGCCAAGAATTCCACTAATTGTGAGGAGTCACCTTCCCACACGACAAAAATGTCATCTATATACCTTAAATATGTTTTCAATTGGGGCCACTGATTGGTGAATATCGATTCCTCCTCCCATTTATTAAGATGTATATTTGTGACACTGGGGGGCATATCCAGCCCCCATCGCTACTCCTTTAATCTGTTTGTAGAACTCACCCGAATAACACAAATTGTATTGTGTATTGTGTATCATGAGCTGTGCGATGCAGCCAGACTCTGTGTGTACTGAGTGTATCACAGGACTGGAGTTCAGGATCCAAGCTTAAAGTGATTATAAACGATCACAATGTAAAACAACCAATTACATTTAAAATAAAAATAAAAGGCAAAACATTTTTGTATACATATAAAAAAAATCATTATAAATACCTTTTTCCCCCTTTTTATAAGTGATCACATTCTCAGCTGCATACATGCTGGGGGGAGGAGAAGCAGCAGCACCCTGAGCTTGCCAGTGAATGGCTGTCAGGCATGTCAGGACAAGTCTGATTATTGGAAGGGAGTACACTGAGTTCCCAGCAAAGCTAGAGAACTGACCACACTGGCCTCTCCTGCTTAGTGTGGTCAGTTTCTAATAGAAAAATCATGGGGACTGGCAGGAACACCAAGGATTTCACATAAAGGAAGCACTATAAAGAGAACAGTATACTTTCTCATACAAGTGCATGGTACAGGAGGCACATATCAGGAATATGAAGTGTTGGGGTAACAAATGCTTTAAAGTGCTACTTAAGACAATTTTTTTGTTAAAAATAACAAACATGTTATACTTACCTGCTCTGTGCAGTGGTTTTGCACAAAGAAGCCCAGATCCTCCTCTTCTCGGGTCCCTCTTCGGCTCTCCTGGTCCCTCCCTCCTGTTGGCAGCAGCTTGCTGTGGGGCACCTGAGCCAAGTCACAGCTCCGCGTGTCCATCCAGACATGGAGCCATGGTCTGGCCCAGCCCCCTCTCTCTCCTAATTGGCTCACTGACTTTGATTGACAGCAGGGGAGCCAATGGCACTATGCTGCTGTCTCAGCCAGTGAGGATGGAGAGCCCCGGACAGCCAAGTCTCTCGTACAACATTGCTGGATGGAGATGGGGCTTAGGTAAGTATTAGGGGGGCTGCTACACACAGAAGGCTTTTTTATCCCAATGCACTCTACTCTACTCTCCACTTCCTCCTTCCAGGATTTTTTCCCAACAACCCAGAGTGAGGAAGCGACATACATAATACATTGTAGTGTAATACTAGAAGCTAACAGTAGAGTGCAGCTGATTTCTACACTATATTAACTAACAAATGCTTGCATGTTCCTATTGATAGTATATAGGACAGGAGTAAAAGTCATAACTAAGTATAATTTAAATGGAATGCTGACTTAGTTAAAACGCAATCCTTTTTTCAATCCAAATAACTTTATTGAACTGTAAATACACGGACGGTTACTACAACTGAGTAGGAGAAAACAATCCAGGAACTAAATTAGAAAAAAAAATATTTCTTGACAGACTCCATGGCAGCCTATGTGTGGGTTTACCACGCCACCACGCCAATGCTATAGAACCCCATTCCCATAAATTTGAGCCCACAGCCAGAGACTGCGTTCCTTTTTTGTAGTCCTCTTTGGATCAACACAGTGTATGCACTTAATAGTTCCTCCTGCCCTGCAATTAATTCTTTCTCTTCCTGGCTGCAGTGTTTTTCGGCCTCTTATGGCACCTGGAATACTCCTGCTTTCCCGGAAGCATGCGCAAGGCCGTGGGTGAAAGCGAGGCTTGGTTTGCGTATGTGCAGTGCATCGGGGGACCCGGCGGCCACGCAGGCACCAGCAATTGGTCTCTTCAGCACAGGCCTGGAGGGGGTGCGGTGGTGACGTCACCAGGGTGGAGATTTTAAAAGGGAACTGTCAGCCCTGCTTCTGTGGGAACTCTTGCAGGCAGTGTGCGGCAGCTTCCCCAGGCCCTGGACGTCCTGCATCAGCTGGGTCCACCCATGCCAGTGCATCACGGGGAGGCAGCTCAAAAAGGGGAAGCAATCTTTTTTTCATCCTCTTCCCTCGCCCTCCCCTTTGCTTCCTGTCCTAGGACTGTTGCTTACTGCAGGGTGTGGAATTGCCTTGCTCTCCCTCCGGTGTCAAGGACAGGTCATCTGCAGCCAGCCCTCACGTACAAGGTATGTGTAGGTGAGGAGGTGGGGCCAGGAATGTTTGTGGGCTTGCCTATGGACATGCATACTAATGGCATGTCTCTCCTTTTCTTCTCTTTCTTTGTGTATCTGTCAGCCCTTCCAGGTCAGATCGCTAGATTGAAGCTTGGGACAACAGAGACCTTGCCAGGCCGCAACATCGGCACTCTTCATCCATGTCCAGATGCCATGACTCCCCATTTAGGACCCATTAGCAGAGGAGATGTTTCCATTCCTCCTCTAGGCACTGCACCCACTGCCATGACAGCCGCTCTGATCACAGAGCCTGCTGGGGATGTGGGACTCGAGTCCCGGAGGGCAAGTCATTATGTGAGCCATGCTATGCCCAGGCGGTTGGAGATAGAGACTGGAAACCAACAAATGGAGTCTCTAGTGAAGCGTGTAGTGCAGCAGTCCCTAAAGGAATGGGGTACAACCTGCACGCAGAACCGGACCACCACTATGTCAGGCTCTCTGGCTGACAAGGTCCAAGAGGATCCAGACCTGTCCCAGCCATATGATGCATCTCCCAGATCTTCAGACAGTGAGGTTGAGGGAGATGACCTTCTCTGTTGTTTTCGACTTTTCCCTGGTCTCACCACTAATTAAAGCGGTCAAGGAAGCCCTGAAATGGGAGGAACATGCTAAACCCCCAGCTAAGCAGAGAAAGTTCTTCAAACACCTGGGGAAGGAACGTTTCAACTTTCCACTTCTGATGGAATTGAAAGATATCATTGTGAAGAAGTAGGGCAAAGTAGACAAAAAGACCTCGCTGTCAAGCAAAACCTCAAGTCTTTACCCCTTTAAGCCCGAGGACATGAAGCACCTGGAAAATGCCCCCCTAGTGGCCGCAGCTCTGATGCATCTGGCTAAACATGTGACCCTTCCTCTTGAAGATGCAGTGTCCTTTAACCACTTCCCACCTGGCCTATAGACAAATGACGGGCTGAGTGGTGGTTTCGTTATCCTGTCTGGGTGTCTATTGACATCCTCAGGATAACCCGCGATCGCGCGCTCGTGGGGACGCGCCACGCGAAGATCGGTGGTGCGGTGTGTCAGTCTGACCCACCGCATTACCGATCTCGGTAAAGAGCCATGGAAGCTCTTTACCACGTGATCAGCTGTGATCAATCACGGCTGGTCACAGTGTAAACAGGAAGAGCTGTTTATTGGCTTTTCCTCTACTCGCGTCTACAGACGTGAGTAGAGGAGAGCCAATTGGTGGCTCTCCTGACAGGGGAGGTCTGTGCTGAATGCTTGTCAGCGCAGCCCCCCCTAGGATCGCCACCAAGGACCACCAGGGAGCCCACCAGGACCACCAGGGAGACGACCAGGGAGCCAATCCTGACCACCAGGGAGCCGATCCTAGACCACCCGGGAGCCCACCCTAGACCACCATGTAAGGAGCACAATGCCCAACATGGATGGCATTGCCACCCACCAGTGCCACCTATCAGTGCTCACCAGTGCCACCTATCAGTGCCCAGTGCCACCTATCAGTGCCCATCAGTGCCGCCTATGAGTGCCCATCAGTGCCGCTTATCAGTACCCATCAGTGCTGCATATCAGTGCCACCTATCAGTGCCAATCAGTGCTGCTTATCAGTGCCGCCTATCAGTGCTAATGAGTGCTGCATATAAGTGCCTCACCATCAGTGCCCGTCAGGGCCACCTCATCAGTGCTAATCAGTACTGCCTCATCAGTGCCCGTCAATGTAGCCTCATCAGTGATGGAGAAAATGTACTTATTTACAAAGTTTTGTGACAGCAACAGAGAACATTTTTTTTTATTTGTAGCGCAAAAAATAAAAACCGCAGAGGTAATCAAATACCATCAAAAGAAAGCTCTATTTGTGATAAAAATTTAGTTTGGCTATAGCGTCGCATGACCGCGCAATTGTCATTCAAAATGTGACAGCACTGAAAGCTAAAAATTGGTCTGTGCGGGAAGGGGGGTAAGTGCCTGGCATTGAAGTGGTTAAAGACTTGCTTGAGAGAAGGATTGATCAAGACCTTAAGAGAATCTATGATTTAGCCGGAATGGCCTGCAGGCCTGCCTTGGCTCTCACGGCCATGTCCAAGGCAATGGAAGCCTGGACAAAAAATGGGGACTCAGTGCTCAGAGGCGTCTCATAAGAAGTGGCCAGGGGCTCAGCAGCACAAGAACTGAAGTTGGCGTCAGCATCCTGGGGGAGGCTTCCATTGACATTATCCGCCTGTTTGCCTGGACTATGCTTTCCTCAGTCACGGCTAAGCGGGCCTTATGGCTGTGCCCTTGTCTCGCAGACCCGGCATCAAAGCAGGCCTGGTGTAGGTTTCCCTTTGAGGGACCCTCATTATTCAGTAACAAGCTGGATATCGCCATAGCCAGAGTTACAGGTGGGAAGTCGGGATTCCTGCTCCCGAATAAGTGCCCATATGGCCAGAAGAGGCCCCAGCCTAAAAGACACAGCACAGAGTGTTCAAGAGATGCTTTAACAGGTCAGGTCGGGACTTCAGAAGAAACTGGAGGAGAGATCAGACATCCTTCCATAAGTCAGCCAAGAACCAGGCGTCTGGCGGACGCGAGCCTTCTAAGTCGTTTTGAGATTGGATCCGCTCAGACTTGTCTTGTCTTTTTTTCTTTTTTGGCACGTCTGGGTGGCCTCAATCTCAGACTACTGGACCATCAAGACAATCTCATCAGGCCAGACATGGTCCTTCACCAATACTCCTCCCCTCGGGTTTATCCCTACTCTGCTACCTTGGTCAGAAGATCAAAAGCAGGTGCTGCTGTCCTATGTGGACTTGTTAGTGGCTCAAGGAGCCGTGGTGCCCATCCGAAAAGGGCGAGGAGTTTCAGGGCGAAAGATTCAAAATGAAGACCCTGTCTACAATTCAGCAAACCGTTCAGCCAGGAGACTGGCTAGTCTCCATAGATTTAAAAGATGCCCATTTCCATATGCCTGTAGCGGAAGAGTTCCACAAATACCTCCGGTTTGCAGTCGGGCAAGAACATCTGCAGTTCACCTGCCTTCCTTTTGGGCTCTCAACCTCACCTCGAGTCTTCTCGAAATTTCTTATGGCCGTGGTGGCCCTCATCAGAATGAAAGGAATACGGTTATACCATTATTTCAACGACCCTCTGTTACTATCCCAAAACAAGGAGCAGCTGCTGAGCCACCAAGCTCAAGTCATCATTACGCTGCTGGTGGAGAAGATCCCAGTTATACCAGACAGGGTGAGCCTGGCCCTAACCTCTTCATGCCTGAGGGCCTCACAATGCCTCAAAATTATTGGCACGATGGTCTCTACAGCCCCTATAGTCAGATGGGCTCTTTGGAGGTTGCGTCCCTTCCAGACAGGGTTTCTCCAGCCATGAGACTCAGCAACAGTAGCTAACTCATCTGCATAACTGAGGACATGAGGAACAGCCTCTTTTGGTGGCTCCAGCGCAGGAACCTGCTCACGTGCCACTCCTTTGCCCCTTCTCATGGGTCATGGTCACGACCGATGCCAGCGGTGCTGGATGGGGGGCCCACTGCAAGTCGGAGCTGGCGCAGGGCAGATGGGATCTTCGTCAGCACAACCCAGGCTTGAATGTCCTGGAACTATGAGCAGCCTTTTGCACCCTTCAGGCTTTCAGTCACCTCCTGAGCGGGGAGTCAGCATTGTTAAGAATGGACAACACCACAGCAGTCTCCTATGTGAAGAGACAAGGGGGGACTCGGAGCTCTACCTTACTCCAAGAAGTCGAGCCAATCATATCATGGGCCCAGAAGAACCTGGCAAACATTTCGGCAGTTTATGTTCCCAGATTTTCTGTCCCGTGTGCAACTAAACCACATTGAGTGGTCTCTCTACATCAGTGGTTCTCAACTCCGGTCCTCAGGACCCCCCAACAGGCCAGGTTTGCAGGATAACTGAAATGCATCACAGGTGATCTCATTTGCTGCTCAGTGATTGCAGTATTCTAGTCTGCATCTCCCCAAGGTAATACTTAAAATCTGGCCTGTTGGTGGGTCCTGAGGACCGGAGTTGAGAACCACTGCTCTACATGGACACGTTCAAGTGGATTCTGTCGCTGGGAGTCAGTCCTGAAGTGGACCTGTTTGCATCCCCCTGCAACTTCACAATTGAGAAGTATTACGCTCGGAACCGTTGCAGCCAGGCGGATGCCTTAACAGATTGATGGAGCTTCAGCATGGCATATGCCTTTCCCCCATTCCCAGTCATGCTCAGATTCCTGCAGAGACTCCGTGCAGAGGCCGTCAAGATAGTGGTAGTAGCACCTTTTGGCCGTGGTTTCCCCTCCTAATCCAGCTCAGCTTTTGGGACCCGGTACCACTCCCCCTCAGACCGGATCTTCTGTCCTAGGAGGCAGTCCTGCATTCATGCCCAGCGCTGTTGAGGCTGATGGTCTAGTTCTTGAGAGGGAGAGGCTGGAAGCCCTTGGCTGTGCATCAGGCATTATCTCCACCCTCATGAGTTCAAGAAGGGCAAGCATGACCAAAGGCTATGGAAGAATATGGGCCAAGTTTGTGGAGTTCCTGTCCTCTGTAGGGAGATCATACAGAGATCCGAGAGTACAAGACTTTCTGGAATTCTTACAGTCAGGTCTAGATCTGGCTCTTTTGGGCAGCTCCCTTAGAGTCCAAGTTTCAGCCTTATCAGCCTTCTTCGGAGTTTCATGGGCTGTTCACCCTCTGGTCCAGCAGTTCTTCAGAGGGCAGCAAGACTCAGGCCCCAAAGGAAGCTGAGATTCCTCAAGTGGGATTTTCCCCTTGTCCTGGACTCACTCTCAGAAATCAGTGCCACGGGAACTGATCCAACTTCTATTAAAGTTCTCTCCACAAAGGCTTCCTTCCTCATAGCCATCACATCGGCCAATCGTTTTCTTCCATGAAAACCAGGAGATTGTCCTGCCCACATTCAAAACTCTGGGGGCCTTGGAGGCTCATCCACTGGATGTGGGGGAAGCATTAAAAGAATATCTTCAAGCTACATCCTCTTTTAGGCGCTTGGGTCATCTGTTTATCCTGTTCTCCGGGAGAAACAGGGGGAAACGTGCTTCATCTAGAACGATCGCATCCTGGATCATCCAGACAATCCAGGAGACCTATAGGGCTAAGGGCTTGGCTCCTCCTGAGGCGGTGACAGGACATTCGACCAGGGGCATCACAACTTCCTGGGCGGCGGCCTGACACGTGGCTCCAGATGTCATCTGCAGGGCGGCCTCGTGGGCCTCCATCAATACTTTCATGTCACGTTATTGCGTAGAACCTGCATCCTTATCTTCTGTAAACTTTGGTTTAAGTGTCCTGTCGGTTGACAGGGCAAATTGAAGTTTTTGTTGACAAGCATACCCACCTGTGTGGTTCAGCTAGTTATTTCCCACACGTAGGTTGCCATGGAGTCTTACAGGAAAACTGAAAATTTCCTATCAAATACTTACCATCATTTTCCTTTCCTGATGGATTCCATTGCAGATGGAGTTCCCACCCATGGATCAAGAGTTGGCTAGTTACTGAACAAAAAAGATCAATAACAGAAGTCATTTCGTAACGTTTTCCCAGGATAACACTGTCCTAGTGATTCCGAAGTTTTGTTCTAGAGGCACGTCGGTGTCGTACAACTTTTTGACTTTTACAGGATAGTTTATGAATGGCATTAAGAGGAAAGGACTACCTGAAGTACCGTCGGATGTACATCCAAATGGGGTGGAGGAGAGGTTACGATATCCTGGAGTAAGGGTATTTAAACTCGAGTGTCGGTCTCTGACGTAAGTCATTGATCGGTTGAGAACTAGGTACCCACCCTTGAGGTAGACGTTACCTTAGGTAGTCCTTTCCTTTTACTACCATTCATAAACTATCCTTTAAAAGTCAAAAGGA
>BLSH010334194.1:1620744-1674473 GCA_018402905.1 Glandirana rugosa | reverse complement strand
TATAAATTTTGGCCAAAATTTATGAAGAAAAATTACTACTTTGCAAAATTTTATAACAAAAACGAAGAAAAATTCATTTTTTTACAAAATTTTCGGTCTTTTTTTAATTATAGCGCAAAAAATAAAAAACCCAGCGATGATTAAATACCACCAAAAGAAAGGTCTATTTGTGTGAAAAAAAGGACGCAAATTTCATATGGGTACCGTGTTGCATGACTGAGTAATTGTCATTCAAAGTGTGAGAGAGCTGAAAGCTGAAAATTGGTCTGGTTGTTAAGGGGGTTTAAGTGCCCAGTGGTCAAGTGGTTAAAGACACAGTACTGTTAAGTGGAATGTGTTTTTGACTCACTTATCTGTTAAGCGGGCCACATTTATCTGGTGAGCTTTAGTAATATCACTTACATCTGAAGCTGTGTGTAATATTCCCAGTGTGGATGCAGAAGGATTGGTGGTGAGGCCCTAGGCATGTGAAGCAGCCCATGTGGGGTGCTTATTTGACTCAGAGGTATTAATGAGTCCTCTCTATCTGGTGAGTCCTTGAATGATTTATAAAAAAAAATTGAAAGTGATATTTTTTACCATAAAAGTGAGTGTAACATCAACAAAGTTTAAGATTATTGCTGCAAAAGTTACTGCACTATGGAGATATTGTTCTCTTTCTGGTACGTACTCAAAGCCAAAGGATTTAGAAAAAGAAATACTGGGGAGTGTTATTTTTTATTAGAAGCTGGCTAATTTGGTATTGGTAAGTTTGGGGTTATTCACAGTGCGATTTTAATAGTAATTTGCTATATATTTCCTGTACTTGCTAAAATTGTTCTTAGCATAAGAAATGAAAATGAATGCAGCCAGCACATCTAGGGACTGGCAAGTTGCACTATATTAAATTTTTTTTCTTCAGTTTAGTTATCCTTTACTATACTGCAACTTACCAGCCCTTAGATATAGTGGATGCACTAGTTTTATTTTTTTAATCCTTTTCCCCCATATTTTTACCTGGTGATCCTGTCAGTAAAACACTTACTGCTCTAGGGTAATAATACTAACTCACTGTAGTGTATCTATATAGGAGCAATATTTTTACCTTATAATAACAACTGTGATAGGACTACAGAACATCTCCCCTCTCATTCAAAACCCAGGGCAAGATGCTCTGAAGTCCACAGAGAAAACTGGGAGCAATGATAACTGGTAGAGCAGAAGAAGTTATCAGCTCAGTAGATTTCTGGCAGGATCTATGGATATTTTTGGCTCTTACTGAACCGATATAGCAAAACAATTTGAATTTTTATTACCAGATCAAAAATGGAGCAAATAAGGGATATTCAAGATTTGGGTTACTATACACTAGTTGTAAGATAAAAATCTTCGGTGTAGCTAAGCTGTTATTCTCTATTAAGCAGCTACTATTTGCAGAACAGTTTAAAATTGCATATAAAAAGTAAGCAAAATTGATTTTCTTTTCTACCATTGCTCCTCTGAACTCTATCACACTCCGTGCCAGATAGAGTCACAAATTATATACCCTTGGCACAACACTTTATGAACATTTTACATTGGTTAGAATTGTTTTTAAATTAAAACAGATTGCATAAATTATTGATTTAGACGTGCTTGGCTTAATATAGGTTAACTTGCTGCGAGAACAGAGCAGCATGGTGGGGATTATTTCAGTAATTTTAATAAATGGCATAGATCAGTTGCATAGGGCAAGAACTCTATGGGAATAATACATAGCATGACACTTTTGAACTGCAATTTGTTGGTTTGTTTTTCTACAATTACCGCATCTGCTCCATCATCTTGGCGCTGAACAAAAGGAAGGCCTGGTGGGTGAAAAGAAACAATATTTCATGCCAGACAAATGCACTGCAGTAATAATGACTTACAAAATAGTTCAGCATTAACCTGCCTGTTGGGGGTATACAACAATGTGTTGTATTGTTCAGCTGTAAAAAAAAAATACATTACAAATGAACTATTCTGAATGTGTCACAAACAAAATATTACATAAATCAAAGTGACAAATTTCTCCTTATACATTTTGGATGGATTTTGTGCCCAGATTACAGTTTCTTGCTCTATCTTGTTTTGGTGAGATGACCTCATGATATCATAATCATTTATCCCCCCACCAAGCCTTAGGCCTCATGCACATTGTAGCTGCTAAACGGACATTTTTGGGAGTTTGTGCGTTTTTTTAAACAGCCCATAA
The DNA here is from genome assembly GCA_018402905.1 of Glandirana rugosa. Taxonomy (NCBI): domain Eukaryota; kingdom Metazoa; phylum Chordata; class Amphibia; order Anura; family Ranidae; genus Glandirana; species Glandirana rugosa. The sequence continues at coordinate 1,672,258 of BLSH010334194.1, read as the reverse complement.
ACTCCCGTCTAAGTTATCCTATGTGTCCATACACACATGGAGGTTTATTTTTGTTTATCAGCAGTGGAGTTTATGGGCTGTTGTCAGAACACCCTAAAATTGCGTTCAAGAGTCATTTTTCATTGAAAGCTTAAAAACATGCATAAATGCCCGAAAACGCTCAAAAACGTGGCTCATCAGCATTTTTGGACATTTTTGATCCATTGAGAAAAAAAAAATGCTGACACTCAAAAACGCTCAGCCCGGGTTTAGACTACTGCGAACTCAGAGATCGCATGTGATTGGCACCCGCACTGCAGGTCTCTGAACAATGCGAGTTCAGCCATACAGTTGTATGGCTGAACTCGCAGTTGATTCGCACAGAAAAAGGTGCAGGAGTATTTTTTCTCCCGCACTGGAATCAGATCGCATGGGTGAGAACATAATTCATGTGCGAGTTCATAGTTCACACTGCGATCTGTGAACAAAACTGGGGATGTCATTAACTTTGTAATGACACCCGCAGCGGTTCGCAGAGGGCAGTGTGATGCAATGCAGGAACCGGCTCTGTAATCGCGCCGGTTCTCGCATTGCACACGTGTGAACCAGGGCTAAAAGCTGAAAAACTCACTACAAATCTACTGATGTTTTTAGAACATTTTTTTAACATCCAGTGTGCATGGAGCCTTAGTATAACTGTACATACATACACCTTTTCTTTCAATAGTGAGAATTTACTATTTTTTTTTTCTTTAGGATCAGGTGGTCCAAGGAGTAGGATGCTTTAATACATTGGTTAATGACAAGATATGTATTACTTTATATGGGTTGAAGGTTAAAGTGACATTAACCTCTGGTTTAAAAAAAACAAATAGGTATTGTAGGCATGTGGGCGTGCCCCTGATGACATCAAGTATGATGAAACGCATAGGGTGGAGCCACGCACACACGCTACCACACATGCGCGGTCTATGTCTGCCATTTTTTAAACTGGAATCAGTGTATTTTGTCCAAACCTGTTTGCTGTGATTTCATGTGCGTGCAACCTTATATTTTGATAATAACTCTTTTAAACTGAGTCATGCTATGTTGGTGCATTCTTATCTCCTATGGTAAATGCGGAAGGCTGCTCTAAGGAGATTCAGGAGAGTGTTGAGGTCTGCATATAACACATCAGCCATGGCCAGCAGAGTGTGGAGGTCTGAATACACCCAGCAGCACAAGGCAGTGAGACCTGGGAGAAGATGCATCTAGGAGCTGATTTATTGTAATTAAAGTGAGCTTGACCACTCTTATGCAGGGGGTTACACGACACAAGCACGGTGTGATATCAGCGTTGGTGACACTGTGCCTATCTTTCTCTGCTCTTTTCACGGTCGGTGGGATCTCTTCCGTTTTGAATATTTAAATATGAAATACAGATATATATATATATATATATATATAGTTTATTGATGGACATCTTTTAGCACTGCACTATTATTGTTATATTTTTTTCTGTGTTTGGTGTCTGAACACTGTGCTTAGTTGCTGATTTTTCAAAGGATAATTCAAGTATTAGATAGGAGAGAGATGCAGCGCTTGCAGGTTTCTCAGCTGGAACTGCGGAGCCAAGCACAGGAGGGGGTCTGCACCAGGGTTCTAGACAACAGGAGGTGGAGGGAAGCCAGGCGTTGGGGGAAGTCCGTGGGGCAGTTAGCTGACGGAGCAGAAGTTACTCTGTAGGCAGCAAAACAGAAGACAAGAGGCGCCCCCCCTAAGCGTAGTATATGGTTAAAAGCATAACATTTATTAAAATTGCACTTAAAGGAGATAAGTGTTTACAAGCCTGTAAGACATCCAAGCTTCCCAATCTGAACAGTCCAAGCACTGGGGGGTCCCGCCAGCACATGTTCAGTCGCACCGGTAGGCAGGTGGACAGGATGAGGTCTTCAGTTGTCCCTGGTCCAGTGGGGAGCTGGTGGGCTGAATTACAGCTGTCCAAGGCGCCCGTTCAGAGCAATCCGTGCTCCTTTGTCAGGCCTCCACCATGTCTGGCAGGGCCGCGCCATATCGGAGGGGGCGGCCCATCACAAAGTGCCGGCCCGCCCCCTGGCTGCCGAGGCATGGCTCCGACAAGGGATGGGGGAAATGACAGCCTTGCTTGTGTAGCACATCCCGGCTGTCATCTTCCTGACCTCTGCCTGCCGGCCCTGCCCCCTCCCCCCTACGATATGGCGCGGCCCTGCCAGACATGGAGGAGGCCTGACGAAGAAGCACAGATTGCTCCGAACGCACACCTTGGACAGCTGTGATCCAGCCCACCAGCTCCCCACAGGACCCGTGACGCCTGAAGATCTCATCCTGCTCACCTGCCTGGAGCTCTGGATACCACCAGTGCGACCGGACACATGTGCTGGCGGGACCCCCAGTGCTCGGACTGCCCAGACTGGGAGCTTGGATGTCTTACATGCCTGTAAACACTTATCTCCTGTAAGTGCAATTTTAATAACTGTTTTGCTTTTAACCATATACTACGCTTAGTGGGGCGCCACTTGTCTTCTGTTTTTCAAGTATTATAAGACTCCCTTGTTTATCCCTACCCTTATTTAACTGTTTACTATTTCTGACACTCATATCTGCAGCAGAGTAACTACTGATATAGTGTGATTTGTTTACAGTGTGGTGAATCTGCATTCCAATGGATGTATTTGATTTTAGAGCACAATATAATTCAAACACGGAGGGAGTTTTTGATGAAAGCAAAGAGGCCACCGAGGATCTCAAAGGGTATTTTTTGAGGCTTAAGAACCTTATGGTAACAGAAATACATACCCAGTGGGACATTGAGTTCTTGGAGCAGTACATTAAGGATGGTATGGTACCGCAGAGTTTGAGATGGGAGATTAACCCAAAAAGTGATGAGGAGGAATTAGAGGACTAGCACAGGTTTTTTTAATGAAGCGGGTGTGAGTCTTCTGAGATTTATGGTGGAGAGGAAACAACGTAAACTCCTTTGATTGGATGAGGAAATTGGTGAGGTTAAAAATAAACTGACCCCCTGTAAAAATGACCCAGATTATACTACTAAATCGGAAGCATTAAAATTAACATTGGGTAAGGAGGAAACTGAACAGAAAAATAAAAAGCGCAATAAATATAATAGGGATGTGAAAGATTATAAGCATAACCTAATATATAAGTGGCAGATGAATCTAATTAATAACCCTAGACCACCAAGTGGTTTCACTTGAGTTGAGACCAATCAGGGTGTGGGTGGGAATCCCAATTCTGTCCTTACTCAGTGAATCAAAGGTTGGGACACCACTAGGGGTATGTATCAGGCATCACCATCTAGGAATGGTAGAAATGGTGGGGGAAACCAAAAATTACCTAGGAAGTACCCTCAAAAAGGTGGGGGTTGCAACTCAACCACCAGTGCAACATTTCCCCACCTATCAGAATTCACTGGGCAATTATGCCGGGGGGGAGGGAGACAAATTCCCAGGAACTATAATTCTGGTTGTAATTATGGATACACTAATGGTGCTGGCCAGCAGGGAGGGAGATATAATAAGCAATCCTCCAATGGCTATGCACCGTTAAGGGATATGGTTGACGATGAGGACCAATATGCTAGAACGGATCATCCCTTTGGTCTTCACAATGCAAATGTGAGCCATAGGGAGGGACCTAGTCAATGGGATTTTCGTCCGGCCGTCAGGACCGGGTACAAAATGAATACAGACACAAGAGCGGCCCCCGAGGGGGGGGAGGCGTCTTCACTCCAAAAAGAAGGCGAGTTTAAAGGGGGGGTATTATTAACCTTAGTGGAAAAGTTCTCATTAGGGAAGAGAAGATAACCTTGAATAAGGGTCTAAAATATGCTCCTTCCCGGAACATCAATAAGTTGCAAACTTTCATTGACGTACAAAAGTAAGTTCGTAAACCTAATATTAAAAAATACATTTTGTCCAATCCAATTAGGAATCTTTCTACTCCTTCATCTGAGATTGTGCACTCCAATTTGGTAAATGCTTCTCTTTTTAACCCCCCGGGCAATTCCTCTCCTAGTATTTCTGTATTTAGGGATTTGGTACTCAAGGACCTGGAATCCCTAAAATTTGGGAGGGTATCACCTGCTGATGATGTTAAAACACTCTTGGAACAGCTACTGTATGTGCAAGGAAGGATATCATAATTCGACCAGCTGATAAGGGCGGGGCAATTGTAATACTAGATAAAACTGCCATAACAATGAATTAATGAGGATTCTATCAGATACAGAGACGTATTCACTATTGTTATGTGATCCAGTGCATACCGTAAGTATAAAAGGGAACTCAAAGCCCTAGTTGATGAAGGTTTTAGTCTTGGTGTTCTAAATAAAAAGGAGAGGGAATTTTTGGTACCTCTGGCACCTAGGTTACCAACTATGTGTTGTCTAAGCCGGGATGACCCATCATCAGTGGCATTGATTCCATCACCGCGCGGGCGGGTAAATATATTGATTATTTTTTGCAGCCACTAGTGATGGGTACTCCTTCCTTTCTTAATGATACTAAGCAAGTTATCAATTTGCTGCACGACATACAGTGGAGGCTGAATTATCTGCTGGTTATGGCTGATGTGACCTCCTTGTATACAACCATATCTCATAGGTCGGGGTTGGGTGCAGTGCAGCATTTTTTGAATCAGGATAGAAATATCCCCTGTATACAGAAACAATTCATAGTGGACCTCCTTGAGTTTTCTATGACGCATAATTATTTTTGGAATCAGGGCTCATATTATCTTCAGAGGAAGGGAGTGTCCATAGGGGTGAAGTTCACCCCAAGCATGGCCAAATGGGAGGAGGATGTGGTTTTGCGGGAACGCAGGCCTGAACTGACCATGTGGCAACGTTTTATTGATGACATCCTGTTCATTTGGGCGGGGGATGAGGATTCATTTTTTAACCAGTTGCCGACTGCCTCGCGTACATTTACAACTGCAAAGTGGCAGCTGTACGCAGATCAGCGTTTATAGACGGCGCTCCCAGCCACGCTAGGGGGGTTCACTTCAGAAACTATCAATCTACAGGCACAGGCCAATGAATTTTGTAAATTCTATAATGTAAACAGAGGCAGAGGAAGTGGAGCCCTTTTCAGTTCCAGAGCGAGGAGAGAGGACTTATAAACGTGATTACACCAACACTACACTGACACAGTACACATAGACACATTTTTCACCCCCCTGATCGCCCCCCCCAGTTAACCCCTTCACTCCTGTTACTGTGCAGCGATCAGATCTTTTCACTGTACTTGTGTCATTTGTGACACTAAATCACCTTAGGGTAGATAGTAGTAGGCCCAGGTAGGTACAGGTGCCCCCTTACCCCCCAATAAAGGTTTTAACCCCTTTGATTGCCCCCTGTAACCTGTTATCACCGTATAAGTGTCACAGGTGACGCTACTTAGTAAGGTAGTTTTTTTTTCATCAGGGTACACGTGGTATATATATATATATATATATAGCTTATATAGGTTGTGGGAGATTAGCTCATGGGAATTAGCGTTCCTGAGGAAAATAGTAAGCGTGCAGGCAACTTTCTTTAAAATTTGGTGGCTTTCCAGGTTTATTGGTAAAATATTTGCAGGTTAAAAACAAACAAAATAGAAAATAAATCCTTGCCGTCTGGTGCTAAACTAAACAGTATAGTTTGCTCACTATACGGTGTGGGGCTGGCCCTGGACACCCACAAAACATAAACCAAAATGCAAACCTTGTTATTTAAAGTCCAAACAGAAACAGAGCTCCCTCAGATCCCTCTCTGAGTTCCAGGTCAGAGCTAAAGTGAGATCTCTTCCTGATTATTTAAGCCACCTGCTGGTGGATTCCAGTGGACCACAAACTCAGGACCAGAACCAGCCCTGCCATGGTGGCTGGTAAAATCTGGACCGAACTCTGTTTTATCTAGTCCACATGAACGCATACGGGGCGACAGGTTTTAACCTCCTGATCCCCGGCGGTGACCTCAGTTAGGTTTTAGCAATAGTTAGGGTCAGCGTCAATCCCCAGCAGGGTCAGATTAGTACACACACACACACACACACACACACACACACACACACACACATACATAGGTCAGTTAGTAGTATAGTATCTGAACAGATCAATATCTGTGATCTGATCAAATCTAGATTAGCATCCCTAGTACCTTAATGTTCTAAAAAATGTGGCGTTAGCGGGATCAGCCCAGATACCTGCTAGCGCCTGCGTTTAGCCCCTCCGGACAGCCCAGCCCAGCCCACCCAAGTGCAGTATCTAATAGAGCACTGACACTTACAAAACACAATACACGTAACTGCAGTGTTCGCAGAGTTCACGCCTGATCTCTGTGAACGCTGACATTGATTTTGGTAGCGATTGAAGCAGGTTTTGACAACTAGGTGCGCTTTTTTGCCTGTGAGTCAGAATCAGGCTCAGTATACGAACCGGTAGACAGCAGTGGCACCCTGACAGATAGCTCTGAAGACGGAGTTGCGGTCCCTGCTAAGGTCAGGCGTTACCGATCCCATTCTGCTGTTGTTGTGGTGCAAGAACCGCAGGGCTCTCGTATGGAGCAGAGAGCCAGTACTAGCACCGCTCATCCTTCTGGTGAACTGGCAAGTACCAGCAGCCTAGTACACCCTGGTTGTACAACCAGCACTGCAGTAACACTTGGTGATGTGGTGAGTCCCATAAGTGCAGTTCAAGATGGTGTGGCTAGCACAAGTAATGTTCTGCAGCCACAAAGAAGACAAAAACAGGCCCGCAGAGCTTTCCCCATTCACTGGCCAACCCGGAATTCAGGTGGAAACAGTTGATTTTACGGCCCCTGATTTTTATTCGCTGTTTTTCACTGAAGTTCTCTATAGATCTATTGTGGACCAAAGTAATTTGTATGCTGGTCAATTCATCGCTGCTAATCCCCATTTGTCACTTGCCATAGAATGGAAACCTATTACGATTTCCAAATTTAAGATCTTTCTGGACCTTTCCCTCCTCATGGGCATATGTAAAAAATCTGAGTTGTAGTCATATTGGTCCACTGTGTTTCATGCACTTCAATGACAATGAACTCTGTCGTCCTTGGGGTGACCCTGGATTTGATTGGCTCCACAAAATTTGGCCCCTCGAAAACCACATCAACCAAAAATTTGCAGCCTTGTATATCCCCAATCAAGTGATCTGTGTAGACGAGTCCCTGTATAAGTTTTCTGGCCATCTTGCTTTCAAACAGTACCTACCAAGCAAGCGTGCCAGATACGGGATCAAGATGTATAAGCTGTGTGACAGGGCCACAGGCTATACATGTAGTTTTATGGTTTATGAGGGAAAAGATAGTCACGTGGAGCCCCTGGACTACTGCCCTTCTGTTTTAGCATGCCATTCCTGGTACCCCTACCAACCGAGCCCCTCAAAAGGGATGTTGTGTCTGCAGACGACACGGATACAGGCGTGACACTCGTTATTATTGTCTCTCCTCCGGACCAGCCTGGTCTTTGCATCAGTGACTGTTTCCAGCGCTACCATACACTAGTTGTGTATTAGTGTAGGGTACAGCAATACACAGATATAGGGCACACTGTCACAGGGTCTCCAAAGATGTCACCGCATTTTGAGAGACCCTAACCTGGAACCATTATTGTTGTTAAAAAAAAAAAGCGTACCAAAAAAATAAAAAAAAACTTAAAACCACAAAAAATAGAAATATAAAAAATTTTATAAAAACCAAAAAAAATAAAATAAAAAAGCCAAAAACAGCTTTCAGTTTCTTGTTCTTCTGTCTCTTTTGTTACTGTTTATGTTTTGTTACCTGTAATGTATTGTTACTGTTTTTTATCATGTTTTCTTTGCAGGTATGTATTTTTTTTATATGTTACTGCTTACCTGTAATGTTTTACTGTTACTGAGTTTTATAGAGTTTTCTTTGCAGGTATGTAATTTTTTTATGTTACTGTTTACTGTGTTTTATTAATCGCTCTTTGCTTTTCAGGTACGCCATTCAGCTGCTGCACTGATTTATTTATGGAGACAGCGTTTGCTCCCACCATACGTAAATCAGCGACTACAGTTTTTTTACCCAAAACATGTGGCTGAATGCATTTTGGCAAAAATGTATGACTAAAATTGAGTTTATTGAATTTTTTTAATAACAAAAAGTTGAAAAGATAATTTTTTTCAAAATGTTCAGTCTTTTATCATTTATATTGCAAAAAATAAAAATGCAGAGGGGATTAAATACCCCCAAAAGAAAGCTCTATTTGTGGGGAAAAAGGACGCAAATTTAATTTGGGTACAGCATTGCATGACCGCACAATTACCAGTTAAAGCAGTGCAGTACCAAATTGCAAAAAATGCTCTGGTCATTAAGGGGGTAAATTCTTCCGGGGCTGAATTGGTTAAACAAGAATGATAGGGGTATTTTACCCAGTCAGGCCACAGAGATCCACTTTCTGGATTTAAAGACATCTATTGTGAATGGTCATATTGCTACAACAACATTTTTTAAGAAAACGGACAGGAGCGGTTACATACCGACTGATTTGTGTCATCATCCCTCTTGGTTATCAGCTGTTGCCAAGGGACAATTTTTACGCCTGAGAAGAAATTGTTCTTGGAAGGAAGACTACCTTTGGGAATCCTCAATCCTTAAGTCCAGATATTTGGACAAGGGATATGAAGAGGAGGCACTGGATCTCATCATCAAGGAGATGGGTGATTGGGATCGGGGACAACTGATCTCAAATGACCCACATCCAGATAGGAGTTCACAGGATTTTGGTGTAGCCTTTCTCACCACCAATTCGTACCAGCAATATGCTATTAAAAACATTTTGCAGAAACATTGGTCAGTATTAAAAAAAATGACTGTGTCTTGGGCCCTGGTTTACCTGAAGCCCCTTCTGTCATTTTTAGGGGGACAGGTAGCCTAAGGAATAAGATAGCACCTAATGTGCCAGATCCCCCATGTAGGCCTATATTTTTTGAAGAAATCAAGGGCTATTATTTTTTTGGAAAGTGTAGGGCCTGCCGAATGAATTTCCTTGGGGGAAGAAAGGTCATGAGCTTTAGTTCTTCCCATACAGGAAGGTCTTATGACATTAAATCCTTCATCACCTGTTCCACACAACATGTGGTGTACCTAATTAGGTGCCCATGAGGCTTGGATTATGTTGGGAGGACTACACGAGTTTTGTCAGTTAGGTTGGGGGAGCATATTTCTAATATCATAAAAGGATTTCCAGGACACGGTGTTTCTAGGCACTATGATTAGAAACACAATAGGAGTCCAGTGGGCACGATGTTTGTTGCTTTGGAGAAGTACATCCCCTATTGGAGGGAAGATAATGCTTAGAGGTGTATCTCCCAGGCAGAGACTGGTTGGATATACCGATTAAAGTCCTACTCGCTTTAGGGTTAAACATAGAGTGGGACAACTGTTTTATAAATAATAGTGGTCATAGGGGGTGGTACTTATTATTTATCTATATGCATTTTGTATGATTTTTTATTATTTTATGGAAGTATGAATTTTATGATTATGGAACAAGTTCAGATTAATAGGCAGTGTAATATATCTGATCATGTGATTCATTGAAATGTCAAATGGGTCCAGAATGACGGTAGATATTGCTTTTAATCCGCCCCGTCTGATCATTGGTGTCCTATCATATCGGTCCTCCCGGGCCTTGGAATAATATATATTAGCATGGTGTAAGCATGCAGGCGTGCCCCTGATGACGTTGCGTATGATGAAACGCTTATGACCGAGCCACGCAAACACGCTGCCACTTTTGAAACTGGAATCAACGTATTTTGTCCAAGCTTGTTTGCTGTGATTTCATGTGAGTGCAACTTTATATTTTAATAATAAATCTTTTAAACTGAGTCACGCTATGTTGGTGCGTTCTTATCTCCTATGGTAAATGCGGGAGGTTGATCTAAGGAGATTTGGTAGAGTGTGGAGGTCTGCATATACCACATCAGCCATGGCCAGCAGAGTGTGGAGGTCTGCATACACCCAGCAGCACGAGGCAGTGAGACCTGGGAATATACGTATCTAGGAGCTGCCTTATTGTAATTAAAGTGAGCTTGACCACTCTTATGCAGGTGGTCACACGAATTGGGGTAAGCGCAGTGTGATATCAGCGTTGGTGACATTATCTTTCTCTGCCCTTTTCACAGCTGGTGGGATCTCTTCTGTTTTGAATATTTATATATGAAAGACTGATATATATGCTTTATTGATGGACATCTTTTTTTTTTTTTTCAACAGTAAAGGTTTTTATTGATTAAGTCAATCCATAATATAAATCAACGGGTTACATGACAAGTTGGGCAGGCATCAATCACCCGGATAACATTGATATTACATGGTAAACATGCTTGGAAGCAGGGTTAGGTAAACATAGAAACTCCATCATTAAGGCCTAAGCATAGGTATAGTGGATCCCGACCATCCATCTCCCTTAAGAACATTCCGCTATCCAACCATCCCAGATTTTATGAAATTTCTGAGGGCAGTTTCTGTTTTCATAACTTAGTCTATATAGAGGAAGCGCTTTATTAACTGCTTGGACCCAAGAGCCTTTAGTAGGGAGCTCCCTAGTTTTCCATCTCAACAGAATCTCCCTTCTAGCGTAGTAGAGAGTATAGGAAATACATAATTTAATGTATCTATCCCCCTCTACATTCTCAAGGTAGCTTAATAGCATGATCATAGGTTCCAGGGGTACAGCCACCTCAGTCACAGTACCAAGGGTCTCAGCGACTGCCGTCCAATATGATCCCAGTTGAGGACAAGCCCAGACCATGTGGAAGAAGTCTCCCACGTCAGTCAGGCATCGGGTAAACTGTGGGCTAAGAGAAGGGTATATGCCAGCCAGCCTCTGGGGGGTATAATAAGCCCTGTGGATGAACTTCAACTGAACAAATCTGTCTCTAGCTGAGATCATAGTAGGAATAAAGGTCAACAAACTGTCCTCCCATTCCTCATCTCCCAGTTCCGGTATATAAGCCCTCCATCTGTCTCTCGATCGATGAGGTTTACGGTCATGTTCAACTGTGAGATATAGGTAAATGGAAGAGAGGGGCTTGCCCATAGTGCTGGATGTCAACAGTCTTTCCACAGAGTCTGACTCCAATATAATACTGTCTGGAAATTGAGCCTGATAGGCATGTTTAAGCTGCCAATATCTAAAAAGGAAAGTGTTTGGGAGCGTAAACGTGTGTCTGAGATCCCGAAAAGATTTAAGTCTGCCATCCTCCACTATGTGTTTTAAAGTGATTATACCTCTGCGCGCCCAGGCAGCCGGGTCCGGAATTCGAGTGATGATGGACATCTTTTAGTGCTGCACTATTATTGTTATACATTGGGCAGGCATGCAACACTATACCCAAATGAATTTATAATCATTTTCTTCACACAAATAGAGCATTCTTTTGGTGGTATTTAATCACCACTGGGGTTTTCTTTTTTAACAAAAAAAACAACAAAATGACGGAAAACTTTGTTTCTGTCTACATTTTGTAAATAAGTAATTTTTCTCCTTCACTGATGTGCGCTGATGAGGCTACACTGATGGGCACTGATAGGCTGCATTAATGGGCACTGATGAGTTGGCACTTATGGGCCCTGATGAGGCAGCACTTATGAGGAGGTACTAATATGCCACACTGATGAGCACTGATAGGTTACACTGATGGGTGGCACTGGTGGGCACTGATAGGTGGCATTGGTGGACATTGATAAGCGGCACTGGTGGGCAATGATAGGCAGCACGGATAGGGGGCACTGATGGGTGGCACTGATGGGCAGCAATAATAGGCACTGATGGATGGCACTGCTGGGCACTGATGGGTGGCACTGATGAGCAGGCACTGATGGGTACTGAAAGGCAGCACTGGCTGGCACTGATTGGTGTCATTGATGGGCGCTGATTGGTTTCACTGATGGGCACTGATTGGTGGCACTGATGGGCACTGCTTGGGCTTTACTGTAATCAGGGCACTGATGATCAGTGCTCTGATTACCTGTCTTGTTGTCCCCTGCGAAGAGATGCCACAGATCGGCTCTCCTTGCCACACACTCTGTCAGAGCCGATAACCGGCACTCCCGTATTTACATGTGACCGGCTGTGATTGGACACAGCTGATCACATGGTTAAAGAGCCGGGCCATCTGCTCTTTACAGTGGTTTTTTTTCAATTTGGATAGAGAAAGGGAGAGTTATAATCCCTGTAAGATTTTTTTTTTTGCTATCTGTGTGCTGTTATAGAGATTTCCCGTCAACTGTCCAGTGGTGGTTTTCTCAACCCCAGGAAAATCTAGAGCTCATCCAGCAGTTACCACTCTGATGAGGACTATTGTCCCCGATTTGGAATAGGGCCAGGGTTAAGTATCATTCTCTTGAGTCCTTGTGGGGCAACCCGACCCTCCCTCATATATAATGTTTTCTGGATCCCAGGGTATGGGCTTCTAGAGTGGTGGTGGGTTTGAAACACATAGTTGCTGAAGGCCGCTTGAAGCCCTTTCCTGACCTTAAAGCTTCCTTTAACCTTCCCATCTGGATGTCCTTTAGATATCTTCAGTTCCGTCATACCTTTCGCCAGCATATTCCCACACAGCTTAGGGTAGAATCAGACCCTATTGAATGGTTTCTCACCTCCAGGGCTTGGACAAGCCCCTGACTCTTCTCTATTTTCATCTCTTATTAGCCTATGTAACCAAGGTACATATCCCTGACTTAGAAGACAATGACTGGGAAGACTGTTTGGGTTCTTATGTAATTACTATGATCTCAGCTAGGGATAGGTTTATTCAACTTAAGTTTCTGCACAGGGCCTATTATACACCTCTGCACTTGGCTGCCATCTATCCCTCTGCTTCTTCCACGTGTCTCCATTGCCAGGCGCCTGAGGCATCCTTTTTTCTTTTCGTTTGGTCATGCCCCTCTCTCCAATTATTTTGGACGGAGATTATGGCTGACATTAATACTGTGTGTGTTGACTCTCGGATTGGATCCAAGGACCCTGCTTTTGAATGTTTTTGAGGACCCTCCTAAGGGCAGATATGTCAAATTGTTTATTTGCTATGCCCCCTTCTGTGGTCACAGGTAGATACTCTGGAAGTCTTCTCAGCCTCCTTCGGTCACGCCTTGGCATACTACTCTCAATGTGGTTTTGCCCCTATATAAGCTCACTTATCTTAACTGCAATTGCCCTCAAGAATTTGAGACAAAATTTGGTCTGAATGGCCACGGATAGATTCCTGGGTTGCAGGTGTTGACTTGACTTTTCAGTCTGGAAGTGGTCCAGACCACTTGCTGGCCTATCCTAGGTCTTGTGATGTGGCCTCCTACCCTATTTCATCTCCTAGCTTCTCCTTGCCCCCCCCCTTTTTCCCCTGGCCCCCCTCCTTCCTCCCCTCCTCCTCTCCTTCCTCTTCCAGCTCCCCCCCCCCCCCCCGCTGTCTCTTCCTCTCCCTTTCCATTGTCCCCACTTCCTGGGTTACTCTGGGATTCTTTACCCCTCTTAAGATATTGAGGAGTACTGCCATATGTCCCCCTTTAGAGCTTGAGCGATTGCATTTGTTTATCCTCAATTTGCAATTGTGTTTTTTTTCACTTATTCCTGTGTTTAATGTGTTCATATCAGACTACTGCTGGATGATGCAATTGCTGTCTTTGAATTATGGAGACTCTGTAGTCTCTGTACTAGATTACGTTAGTGCGATGTACCTTGTTTGTGTACCAGGAACATTTCAATAAAGTTTTTTGTTTTAAAAAAAGAATTGGTAAGCTGCAAGACATTACGTTTTTCTTTTGGGTTTATTACCACTTTAGATCCTAGAAAAAGTATACCAGAAGGAGTTTAGAGATGCAGTAAGTAGGAATTTGGCAGAAAGTTACACTGAAGTAGAGGCCTTTGAACAGTGCTGGAGCAGCTTCAAGATCATCATTACTGAAACTGCAGTAGAAGGCTGTAGAAAAAAAAAGGATGTACCGAGGACGTTTGAGGAAGTTGCAGAAGAAATCTTTATTGAGAACCAAAAGGTAGTTTATAAGGTGTATAAAGTGTGAGACAGGTCAAAGAATGTTCACTCTAATCCATTAGAGTGGAACTGTCAGTGCCTTTGCAATGAATAAATTCCTGCAAGAATAAATTCTTGAGATGTCATAATATACAGAAACAGTATTGTTTTTCAGATAGGTTGTGTCCCCATCACTAGTAGTAGTTACATTAAACTGAACATGTTCTGTTATGCTGAAGACCTTTCACAGCATATCCAAGCTGCTTGAGGAAGCTGATAGGATAAGCTACAAAATATGTTTCATATTGCAGAACTAGTCCCTCTACTAGATGTACTGACCTAGATAAATGAGAACCTTTACAGACATACTGTGCCCGTTATCATTAGAAAAGCAACAATTGAGTTCCAGTCCAGTAAATTTGTATAAGATGAAATTATGTCATCAGTCTACTGCAGACAGACAGGCATTTTTTTCAGTCTCCTCATCACCAGTGACCAAACTGAAAGGTTGTAACTTAGTAGCAAGGCACAGTGTAAGTGGCTGCAGCAGGGGGTTAATAAGTGTCAGAAGACATGCAGACATGGGCAGCACAGTGGCTAAGTGGTTAGCACTTTCGTCTGGCAGCACTAGGGTCATTGGTTAAAATCCCAACAATGTCACTACCTGGGTGCCCCAGGAAGATGTTACGTGTTACAAAACATGTCGGACTGCACTGATGCCATCACCACCCACGTGACCCCACAAGTGCGGTTGTATCGCTTTGTGTTTGTCGACAAACTTGTTATGTGTGTTTCTGATTTTAACCAATTGTTAGTAGCCATTTGGTGTTTATTTTAATAAATATATATTTTTACAATATCACACTATTGGAACCTTTTATTCTACATGCTTTATCGTGGTTTCCGATCATTCGTGGGAGTCCCAATGGGAGTTTAAATATTGTTGAAGATACTCTTTTCCATCTGAGAGTACCAGAGGCTCTATCCACTACTTTGATTTATTGTGATCACTACGGCACAACTGCACTTTACCTATAGAAGCATTTTTGTTTATGCAATCAAATGTCATATTTATTTTTACATGTTTGATTTATTGTGATCACTGTGGCACATTTGCACTTTACCTTTAGAAGCATCAGAGGACCCCAATAATTAGGAACAGCGCCATACCTACTTAATTTACTCACATTCACTCACATACTCCCCATTACTGGGGCAGTAACAGTAGGGGCAGCAGTTCCGTTCACCCACCATATATACTACAGCCATCCGCACGGGACTACCTCCAATTTTTCTTATTTAATTAATTGAACTTAATTGATGAACAATTGTTGCACCATAGTAATATTTTGTCACCATTTAATATTGGTGCAACTCTCTTGTTCTTATAATGGCACTACCTGCATGGAGTTTGCATGTTCTCCCTGTGCCTCTGGTTTCTGTCCAAATACAAGATGTTAGGCTAACTGCCTCCTGTCTAAATTGGCCCTAATATGTGTATGTATGAATGTGAATTAGGGACCTTAGATTGTAAGCTCCTTGAGAGCCTTGAGGGGACTGA
Source organism: Glandirana rugosa (assembly GCA_018402905.1). Taxonomy (NCBI): domain Eukaryota; kingdom Metazoa; phylum Chordata; class Amphibia; order Anura; family Ranidae; genus Glandirana; species Glandirana rugosa. Next base: position 1,656,681 of record BLSH010334194.1, on the reverse strand, counting down.
AGTGAATGTACAATATTTATGTAAAGAGCTGTGTAAATTGATGGTGCTATAAAAGTACCTGTAATAATATTAACCACTTGTTGACCGCAATACGTATATATACATTGTAGTTTTCAAGTGGTTTCCTGGGATTATGACTGAAGATATCAGCCATAATGTTGGTATTGTTTTTCTTGAAAGCATTCCGAGCAGCTCATGAGCAGCTGGAATGCTTTCGGAAGCACTCGCTGGTGTTTCTCGGGCTTACCATTTCCGTTGATTCACCCGAGAAACAATACGACAGTGCGGCCCGCTACTCCCGTGGCGATCAAAGAGTACAGGACCTGTTATTCTTATTTCTATTACAAGGGATGTTTACATTCATTGTAATAGGAATAAAAGTGATAAAAAAAATAATTAAAAGGCACAGTGTAAAAAAAAATAAGTAAAGTAAAGAAAGTAAAATAAATAAGAAAAAAAAAGTAAAGCGCCCCCATCCCTCTGTGCTTGCATGCAGAAGCGATCACATACATAAGTCACGCACGCATATTTTAAAGGTGTTGGCACCACACATGTGAGGGAGTGCTGCAAACGTTAGAGCGTGAGCAATAATTCTAGCACTAGACCTTCTCTGTAACTCTAAACAGGTAACCTGTAAAGGCGTTTAAAACATTGCCTTTGTAGATTTTTAAGTACTGCAATTTTAAAGCATGACATGTTAGGTATCAATTTACTCGGCATAACATCATCTTTCACATTTTACAAAAAAATGGGGGTATATATTGTGTTTTGTTTGTTTTTTTTAATTCATTAATATGTATTTTTCCCCCAAAAAATGCGCAAATACCATGTGACAAAAAATTGCAACAATCACCATGTTATTTCCTAGGGTCTCTGCTAAAAAAAAATGTATAATGTTTGGATGTTCTAAGTAATTTTCTAGCAAAAAATACTAATTTAAACTTAAAAACAAAAATTGCCAGAAAAGGCCTGCTCGGGATGTGGATAATGTGCTCCTGACTCTGAAAGGGTGGAGTCATAAGTTTTTGAAGTCTTTTTCAGAAGGGGAGGTCCAAGTTTCTTTGGGGGTAAATTATATCACACAATTTTGCACTAAAAATGTGTGACATAATTAATGGTCGACTCTTCTGACTTTTCTACCATTTGAATGAGCTAAAAGTGGTCTGAAAAGAGAGATTAAGTGAGATTGTGTAGACCGGGGGGGTCGGAAACCCATCGTTTGCGGCTAGGTGATGGGTAGATAGCATCTCTGCATTGCCCACCCCGGTCTAAACTGCTCCTCCTCAGTGCTATGAGAGTGAGAGCTGGGCGGGGCGGGGGATGAGACTCATACTGAGCTCCCGCTCTCACTGAATCAGCAGGTATGGGTTCGATGGGGTACTGCAGCTGACAAAGTTTCTTAAGCACTATGCAACACAAAAAAATAAGTGTGAGGAGACTGCAAAACCCCCAGTGAACCCACACCTGCTGCTTCAGTGAGGTGCAGGAGCAAGTATCTTCCCTTGTTCCGGACTTCTCAGTCAGTTACTATGTTATCTGGTGAATGAGTGCAGGGAGGGAGTGGGTGTCTTCTGTTCTTGCAGTTCTGTACCCTAGGAGGGGGGGCAAAGAATGAGAGATTTTCTGTACTGAGGCATCTGTGATATCTAGTGAGGAATATGAGCTTGAAGCAGTGAATTGTACTGAGCAAAGGGGGTCATTTTGGGTAGTATTAGATATGTATCTAAATCTCCCTCGTCTCTGAAGCCCGATCCACATTCTGATCATGCTCCAGAGGTTACTGACAGGTGGTGAGAAAGTGATGTGATGCCCCCTCACCGACTGTTTTAACCCCATTTTTGCCAACCATTGCACCGCAACTTCATTGATTGCATGCAGTTGTGGGGCTTTTGCGGCACTTCCCTATTCACTTGAACGTGTAGCTACATTTCAGATAAACTTTGAACTTTGCGTCCACAGCATGTAAACATCCCCATCTGCTGCCTATTGAAGCTTAAGGGGGGTGGTTGGTCGGAGGCAAAAACCTGACTAAACCACACAATTTTGCAGCTCCCGAACCGCAAGTCTAAACAATGCCTTTGGCGGTGTTTTGTAAAGTGGTCTGTGTGTTAAAGCTCATTAACACTAGCAGATTGGGGGACAGTAGAACTTTACTTATTATTGGGGCCTTGCTAATAAATGTCTTTTTTCTAAAAAAAGAAATAATTAAAGGTGAACCCCGGTGATCTTTCACCTTTTCCATGTTTTTAAGGCTTTCAAAGGTTGCCTACCCCTGGTGTACAGGATATTAAACTCTCAGTTTGTACAACAAGTTGGAGTTAAGGCCGCCATACACAGCTCGACTTTCTCATGTTCATCCCATGGGCTGATTGAGTGAAAATAAATCAATTTCCCATCCATGCTAACAGTGTGGATGGAGGAATCTCTGCTGCTGCTATGATTATCAGACAGTTGCAGTATCCATGGCTGCTTGAATATAATGGTGCTGCTGAACCATGACTGTATCTGATAATTTTTGGCCCAATCGATTTTTAAATCCACTATTGTTGTGCAAGGTGGTGCCCCTCACAGATCAAATTTCGACTAATTTAGCTGTAATCAGCAGAAATTTGGGCCGTCTATGGGGCCTATAGACTGTGAAATGGTAAACAGTCTTTTATTGCTGTTTCTCCAGGTTCTAATAGATGATATATCATTAGGTGCTGTAATTCCGCAGTAAGTACATTTAAAAGGCAAAACTGTTACTTTACCATCTATCCTTATGAAAAATGTACTTCCTAAAATTCACAACTATATTAATGCAAATATAATTTTTCAAATGTCCAGCATAACAATGCATAGGTGATAACTTTACTACTGAAATGAATGATGCAAAACACTCATGTACTCAAAGCACAGTTTATGTTCCAGTTAAGAAAAAGGGCCCTTAGATTTGTTTTTGCTTTTTAATGTATTCTATGTTTTATTCACCTTTCCAGTTAGACTGAGTTTCTTTTCTTCTTTTGGCCTTCATGACTGTGACAACGTATTCTAGAAAACTGCTGTGCAAAATTCCCTTTAAAGTCTGATGTATGCAGCAATATGAGTACAGAGAACAGCTATATTCAATATCAAAAGTCCCTCTCTTCACCTCAGCACATACCCCAGACTTTCATTATCTTGCATAGCTACTGGTGAGTAAGACTCTGGAGGGATAGATTATACAATTTTTTAAACCTCACCTTTTTTAAGTGACCTATTCTCATTTTCATTCATATCCAACTTTTATCCCAAACAAAGGTATCCTTACTACTCAACCCAACGAGCACTGAATGGATAAATGTCCTCCATATACACTCTATACCCTTCTTCCCTTGTTTTTCCTTACTAAACTGACCTTTTTCTTCAAGTTTCCCTCTCGTCCATGATTCATGTTTCCATCCCACGATAGTCCTGGGTCTTACCCTAGGTGTTAGGCTTAGTATTATAAACCTATAAACTATATTACTTTCATTTGACTATCCTCACTAACGCTAACATGGATATCACTTTCACATCACAATATAGACTTATTTACACTGGATGATCCTTTATGCACTTTGTGTACTCTCTTATGGATCTCTTTGTCTCTGTCACTGGGCTGTACTTTGTGTTCTGTGCCATCTCCTACAAATTTAAAGTTTTAATAAACATATATTGTTTTAAAAAATCTCCACTTTAAAAACTCATTCTTTAAAATTATACCCACCAAGTTAAAGAAGAGAAATCCAGAAATAAGCCAAAATTGTGGAGCTTTTAATGAACTGAAAACTATGCAATTGTTTTGTGAAGCATTTCCAAATAATGTGTTTTTCTTTTATAAAGAATTGAAAATCCATATTGCTTCCAAAATGGTGAATGACTGAATCAATAAAACCTACTTAAATGTTTTGTGGATCACTTAATTTTTAGTGCCAAAGCACATTGAGAAGTACCATAAGGCACTCTTAATTACAGAGTAAGTGCAATCCATTCCCTTAACAGAACAAATCGATGACACTGATATGTTAAAAGACCTAAATGTAATTGACTGACGATTAAACTTTTTTAGGCTTTTGACTTTCTTTTCTTGCTTGTGTTTTATGCAAGCTCAGCAAAGGCTTGCGCATATGACACAAATCCTTTATGCTCCGAAAAATAGATGCGCATTAAGCATTTTGGGGTTAATTTGCAAAAAGACTGTTCACTTTCCAAGGGAATTTGCTCCAGAACTTAACGAAAGGTGAAGCTGCGCTGACTTCAGTGATCCAATCACGTTCATGCCCTTCTTTATTTTCCTTGCAAGTTATTGGGTATTCTTTACAAACTTAAATTGAACCATTACATTCACAATGCTCTGGGGCAGATTCTTTTAAAGTCAATATCCTATTTTCTTTAGTAAGTCAACCCTATTGCATTACATCAGTGACCAATTTTCAATGTGTAGATCTAACTAGAGAACCAGAATTTTAGATTTGTATGAAACACTTACAACACAACACTTACAAGGGCTTCTATACACAGTTACTAAGGCTTTTGTCTGCCGCTACCCCACATTATTATGGATGTCAAACTGACATCCTTAAAGTGTCCCTGAAGAGATTTTGAATGCACTAAGCTAAGCCTATTGAAATTCTTACTAGTAGTCAAAATCACCATTTTTATTTAATTTCAAAGTAAGCAATTGTTTGGAAGAAACATTTTTACATATACTTTAAAAATACCTTTGCCCTATGCCTTCTTTTATTCTGATATACAGTATACATTAAGGGGACTGAGCTTTAACTTCTAGACCCCAAAACCCCTACTAAGTGCAGGTCAGTTATTTCACATACAAGGTAATAGATTCAGGAGAATAGAGACTCCAGCATACAGCCAGGAGATTGAGTTTTTTTTTTCTGTACTTTATTATTAGCAGCACTGTTTGCTTGCAGACTTTAAACATCACATAATTAATAAAAATCCTTGTTAAAGAGTTACCATTTTAAAATGTCATAGAATATAGTTTGTAAAGTATAACTTTGACTTTTCAGTATTTTTGTGAAAACTGGAATTTTATTTTCTTCACCCATGTTTTGTGTATTATACGTTCTGTTCACTGCATTATAAATAGGGATCAGTCAGTGCTCAAAAAGTAATATTTATGGATGTAAAATGGAACTCCAGGAAGATATAAGAAACATCAAATAATGCAGCTGTGTATTTAAAAAAAATCTAATTTTTAAATGCAGGATAGGCAGGAGGAGAGGGAATGGAATGTTTTTAAGAACAGTTATAGTAATAACAGAGAAATTTTTTTTAGCACGGTGGCACCACTTAGGCTAGCACCTCATCCCTATTTTGATATTTAACAACTAAAGAAGGAAATGGGGACTGGAAAGAAGGGGAGGAAAGGAGGGAAGAAAAGGGGGGAAGGGAAAAAGAAGAAGGAAGGAAAGAAAGGGAACAAAGTTGGGAAAAGTGGGACTATTGCGGTGCAAGAATAAGTAAGAAAGTTGCAAAATGTAGATAAAATGTATAAAGTTTATTAGTTTGACCATAAAAGAATCCCAAAGAACAAACTCTGAGAATTAATAAAACAAAAGGAGCACTTAATTTGTACAGTAGGAAGCAATGATACAAAAATTGGAGACAGTTACAACATTTGAAGGTCTGTGTATGTGTCCATGCACCACCACCCACAGAATCGAGAAAGAGCTATCAATCTGTTAATCCTTTCCGTGTCCGGGCCGGGTGAGGTTTCCCAGCCCGGACACGGAAAGGATTGACAGATTGATAGCTCTTTCTCGATTCTGTGGGTGGTGGTGCATGGACACATACACGGACCTTCAAATGTTGTAACTGTCTCCAATTTTTGTATCATTGCTTCCTACTGTACAAATGAAGTGCTCCTTTTGTTTTATTAATTCTCAGAGTTTGTTCTTTGGGATTCTTTTATGGTCAAACTAATAAACTTTATAAATTTTATCTACATTTTGCAACTTTCTTACTTATTCTTGCACCGCAATAGTCCCACTTTTCCCAACTTTGTTCCCTTTCTTTCCTTCCTTCTTCTTTTTCCCTTCCCCCTTTTTCTTCCCTCCTTTCCTCCCCTTCTTTCCAGTCCCCATTTCCTTCTTTAGTAGTTATAGTAATACTTTTCTTCCACTTTTAATTATCTGCAATAAGGTAGCACAGACTGTAAGTGGAAGTGGCAGTACAAGAAGCCAGTCAGGTGAATTACATAGATTGGAGACAGGATGGTTAACCTAGCTTTATGACCACAATAGAGAAAATTCTGGTCACTAACCTGGCTGCACAATTTGACAGAACTATGTAAATTTATAAGTGCATTGAACTATCAAGCATTGCATTTTTATGGAACTCTATATTATCATTAAAGGCTGCACTGTATGCATATATTGAGGTAGCAATGTGATTTCTCTATATAAAATAAAAAAATAAGTAAATGTAATGCCTGCAGTCCAATTATTTGCTGTCAACTTTTCCAGTTTACTATTTCGAGTTCAAACTTTGCATAATGATCATTTTATGAGGAACATAAATTAAAATTTAGTTAAGAAAAGTCATATTAGATTGAGTGTAGAATAGAGCATATTATATTCAGATGTACAGCAACAAACAGCAATAGCACTGGAACCATTGAAACTACAGGGAGCATTGAATCAAAAACTCGGGGAAAGACGTGTGTTGGCATTAATCCCAGCAACCAGTCTGATATCAACTACCATGTTTATTATTTGAAAAAGAAAAGCTACCTTCAGACTACTTGTTATGGGCTGTAGCTTCATTTACCTTTTATGTAAATTTTTAATACAAGACTCTTTAATGATTTGCCATTCCATTTGCTTTTTTATGTAAATCTCCAAGAAAGGATCTACACTTTCTGATTAGTAGTTAAAAAAGACTATATTAAGGTACGGATGCAAAGTATTCTTCAGAGATCCTTCTACTAGATGGTTTCCAAGTAGTCCTTTCTTATTAGCCAGTGTGTGTCTTCTAAATAATGTAAAGTAATGCTAACTTTACCAGGTTCTAATTTTGTTTTATCATAATTACCCTGAATGTTCCTTGCGTTATTATAAAATAATGTCTAGGATCACTTATGAACTGCTGTGCATGAAATAAACTGGTAGCATCAGAACACACTTGTTTACATGAAACTATTACATAAACTGTTTTTGGATTTGATGAGAATTCACTAATTACCACAAAATATTACAAAATTATATACTCCAAATAAAGTTTGTTACTCACATTCTGGCTACACCATTGAAGACTCACCAAACACACACACACGCACACACATACACACACCAACATCCTGCTAGTGAGGAGTAGACATAGTTAAGGTAAACCTGACACAAGCCTAGGCAATTCCAGATGAACGCATGATGAGAAAAGTTCTAAAAGTAAATGTTACCTTGGGTAAAAATCACAGGTCAAAATGATCAGTGAATCCAGAGATATAGACAGCTGATGTAAATTTCATTTTTTTCTGTAATTTTTGAGCATGACCCTTTGTTACCACCTCATGAGTCCTTCAATGTGATGAATGGTCTCACTAACCAATAGGGAGGCTTTGAATGTGAAATAATAAGCAGCCAAGTTCAGCATTTGCAGGAAAGATAAGAATTATATATACATTTACATGCTTATACCTTTAGATCTGTTGATTGTTTTGCCATGTGGTTTTCTTTGTGGTTTTCCTTGAAGGAAATCTCAGCTCATATAGTTTCCATCATATTATATCCAAATTCAATCAGTGCATAACACCTTCTTAATAATCCAAAATTAGTGTAACACAACAATACAATGTGAATAAAATGGTGAAAACTCCAAAACACCATTGTGCAATTCGTGACCCTCTATCTTCAATCCCCATCAAGTGTCATATGTGCCTCCACCCAATAGGTGAAGATACTGTTCACCTAATAAAGATCAAATAACTCTCATCAATATGGCAAGGACAACTATTCTCTTACTCCTACTGAGGAAGCTCAATCACAGGGCGCAATGCGCATAAGAGGGAGGAGCCGAGCTCATGACATCATACCGCCGCCATCTTAGAGTGTGATGTGGTGAGCTGGGAATGTCATAGTATTAAGAAGCTTTACTGTCTGGTATGTTTGTAAGTGTTTTTAATCTTTTTGGATCTAGAGGTTCCCCAGTTGTGGGACTTTATAGGCACTTCAAACATATAACAGATAAATTGATAACAACAGATATTTATTATGAATTATCAGTAAAAAACCTGCTGCACATCTCTATGAAGGACACATCAGGCCTCAGTTCCCCCCCTGCTGTTTCCAGGTTGAGTGAAGCACCTTTTGGGTGCTCCTCTTTAAGATTGGCTCTTCTATCTAGTACAACATACATTACCTAAGGTTGGGCGGAAAGGCAGTAAGTTCTGAGACTCTGTTTTTAAACCAAACATGGAATGTAAAAGGTTACCTTTTATACCTATATACAAAAAAAAGGGGGGGATTTGGGACTTTGAATGAAGCATAGGGAGGGAGCCAGATGCTGATCAAAAGTATATCATATATTGATACAATGTATAAACCATATATAGATAGTCACAAAAATATTTTTATGTACAATATCATAGTCACGAGGTATAAACCCCAAATTATCAATGATCAGATCAGAAAATGGCCCTCGCATACTCCTCCATCCCTAGAAAGAGAAAGAACAGGAATTGGGACTTTAAATGAGACACCCAGGGTAAGGGGATGAGCGGGTGCCTCCATCCCTAATGCATATGAGCAAACAAAAAGGGGGAGTTGGGGACTTGGAATGAAGCATAGGGAGGGAACCAGATGCTGGTAAAAAGTATATCATTTATTGATACAATGTATAATCCACATGTAAAAAGTCATATTAGATATATTGAATGTAAATTGTAAACATCATAATAACACATAGTACATAGGAGAAAAACATGTAAGCCGATGTTGTTCCACATTACAGTAATGGCCCTCCAAAATACATCACATAAAATTTTTTAATTCTTAAAACCATTTGTGCATGCATCTATCTAAGCTCTACATGTTTCGGGGATAAAACCACCTCGTCAGGAGCGGATGCATGCAGGATACAATATCTATAAAACAAAAGGGTTTTAAATGTGTGTAAGACTCATAGCATATGGTAGCTCACCCCCTATAAGGGGAATGTGTATATACACATCCAGAGGAATGGGGAGAAACACACGGAAAGTGGGGAAAACCTCCCTACCTCCCTAAATGATATACTTTTTACCCGCATCTGGTTCCCTCCCTATGCTTCATTCCAAGTCCCCAACTCCCCCTCTTTGTTTGCTCATACCTTTTATACCTCTGAAGAAGGAGCCACATATTGTCTGAAACGCATTGGTTAGAGGATACCAGATTGCATCATCGTCTTGTTGGTGTATTTCAGTTGTTCATATCATATATATTTCATGTTCCCCGTCTTTTACTGATGATTCATAATAACTATCTGTTTTTATCAATGTATCTGTTATGTGTTTGAAGTGCCTATACAGTCCCACAACTGGGGAACCTCTATGTCTATATTTGTATTTAGGGATGTGGTATACTCTGGAGTCTAATCACGAATAAGGGCTTAGTTAAAGAGATAAATTAGGGTTGGGATTGTTTTAGAATTTAGGTTAAGCACAGTGTTGTTTTTTTCACCATTTAATATTGACTTTATCTATAATTTTATAATTCACATTATATTGTTGCGCTACACAAATTTTGGATTATTTATGCTCAGTTTGAATATTCCAGGTTTGTCACAGATTTACCTTACACGTTGCTACAGTTATCTTATGTACAATGGCATCCCTGCAGAACCTTTAATATGTAAAATACATACATGTAAAGCATTGCCTTTTTTTCATAATATTCATAAATGTAGCAAAATAGGTTGTACAACTTCTTTTAGTTCCTTGTGCCATTAAACTGTGGATGCAATGCATCAACTTCAAATGGACTTCATCTCACAGTTCCAAAAAATATTCCAGAAATGTATAATTCACATATTTCTTCTCTGTAGTTCTTTTTGACTTGACCGCAATAAATGATATAACTGTGTAAAAAGTGTCTCCTCATTTGAAGACTGAGCACATTGTTGCACAGCTCTGTGTAGTTCAGCTTGAAGGGGGTAAGGACCAGTAGAATCCATGATGCTCACACTGAACCAGCGACGGAATATCTTGTCACAGATTACCTGTGGGTGAAGACAAAAAATATCTGTTTTATTTTGTCTTCAGGAATCTTTTAACTTTAGTTGATCCTTGCCTAAACTTTTGGATTTTACTATACATAATATACTTTTGTTAGTTACTCATAAATATTGTGAAAAGCATAGCTCGGAAGCATTTATGGATTCAGATTTTTAATAGGAATAGAATAATGTAATGTGAAACATGTTCTCAAGACCATTGTTTATGACACTGCCTAAAATACAGCAAATTGATTATTATATAATAGAGACTTTACTTTTAAATTACCTGTTCTTGTCATCCTTAAACGAGACCAATATGCTATGTTATGTTTACAGTCACGCTTAGATAGTAAATAATGGAAGGGCTGAAGTTCCTATCCTGAAGATAAACTACCCTAGGCCACCTCTGATGCTAGACACGTGGCAAAAAGATAGGTATTTGATCATGTGATCTGTGATGCTGAAGGGCAATATTAGTATTCAGACCGACTGATCCTATTTCTTCAGCAGAAATAATATGACCAAGTCCAAAGGCTTTTTTTCGGTCACATAACTGGCAATGGATGAAGGCCAAACACAGCATTCAGGAAAGTATTTTTGTCCTTTTCTAACTGCTCATCTTTCCAGACCAGCAAGCATGTAATAGTTCAGAGTAACCATCCTAATATAGATCTACTTTAATTGTCACACAATTAAAAACGCAAAAACCAAAGCAGTGGAGATGGGGTATTCCTATTCCACAGTAATTGTATGAGTATTTGGAAATAGCTCTTTGATAAGTATGCCATAAAGCATTGCCAGTTCATAAGTTACAGCTGCTGACAAATAAGAACTTTTTACTGAGTATAACAAAGATACTATACAAAAACCAAAGGCAAGAAAAGGCGCCATAACAAAGCCATCAAGTTCAAGAGACATAAATCCAAGCATACTATCGAGAATACAAGGAATACAAGAATACAAGCTTAGGATTTAACATGTGGCTCTCATGAAGTGAAAAGCCAGGAGACATGGAAGGAAAATCCCATAACTGCTGTCAAGGGCCTGCTAGAACAGAGGAAATACAATAAGGGAAGGCGGGGTCCTAGGAGATTGAAAACTTGGAGAGGGAAAAAATAAAATAAGGATACAAGTAAACTTTACATGACATCATAAAACTATTGCAAACTAGAAGAGAAAACAGAATGGTGTTTTTTTTTTCATTTTTTTCCTAAAAAAGAATTGATTTGTACAAATTCAAATAGATTTGTCTAAAGGAAGGATTCATTGAAAAAAAATAATTTGTAGATTTGCAGTATTTAGTGCAACTAGTTTTTAGAAGATACTGTCCTTTTATAAAAAAAAAAAAGATGTTGTTATATTGAACAATACTTTCTTATTCATTTTATCAACATAAGGCTTGTTGACTTGCAATAGTTGTTGGTTTCATTAGCTAACTAACATAGTGAAATTTAAAGCCAGGTGTGGAAATCTGGATTATCAATGACTGAGGTCACATGACTTACTGTACATGAGAAGAAAGTATTAAATATATTTGAAATGTGTCCAAAATGTAATCTAAAAAGAGAATGTATAAATATATGTCATTTGGTCTAGGGTCATTGGTAGGACATATTTAAGGCATTCATGTATTTTCTCTAAAGTAAAATAGTTTCTCTATGCCATAATTTATAGCTTTCATAAAAATCCTATAAGTGACAACTACTACTATGATACAATAAAGTGATATATGTGGAAACTGGCACCTCCAGATTCTTTTTGATTTATTATGATGGAATTTTAAACTTTAAACTAAATAAGGATAATTGCTAATAAAAAAATGTAAAAATCTTTGTGAAAAAAATTTTACCAATCCAGGAGTGTGCTATTTTACTCCATGCAGCCTTCAGAGTTAGAATAGTGTGTAGCAGAGTTTATTTAGGTTGGAGAAGTTAGAAAAATATACATGCCACTCAAAGTTTAGATCCACTCCAGAGATAAAATGAATAATTAGACTGGCTTGAGAAAAAGGGGAAGTGTAAAAGCCTACTTTTCGTTTGCAAACAGCAAATTCTATATTATGTGTCACAAGGACACGGTGCACTAACATTAGCAGTCTTCAGCAAAATAAATAAAGAATGCTAATATTGATGCCTACCATACAGAGCTGATGCAGGGTCATGTGACCAAACATGTCCCTCTCAGGTCTTCAGACCCAGAACCCTGCAGGACCATGAAAAGGAAACCTTAACCCACCAAGAAACCTAAAATCTAGAGTGAGCTCTTAACATTTATCCCCCCAACCCTAAAGCCAACCTAAATTCTAAAACAATCCCAACTCCAATTTATCTCTTTAACTAAGCCCTTAATAAACACTTATTCTGCTGCAAATTCATATCATCTTGCACCAGGAGTTTCTGCATAACCAGAAGCCCTAGCAGTAAATCATGTTTCAGTGAGATCCCGGCACTACTCTACTGGGATCTGTTCTGGTGATTTTCTCATTGTTCCAGTAATTTGCTACATTTGAAGCCCTATAAAGTTGAAGTGTGGGCAAAATCTTACCTATCCTTACCTTTTCTACCAATAAAGCTATCTCTAATAATGTGTGTTCTATTGGTGGCTGCTGCTTCCTTTTTGAAAAATATTATTAACATGCAGCCTTTGTTAGTGATGTCACCACTGAGGTTCTGGCTGTAGCACAGTGATCACAGCAGGTTACTAGCTATACAGCTCCTCCATTCAGAAAACATACAGTATTTAAAATAATTCAATGCATTCTGTGACTGGATAATGGGAGATTATGCCATTTATACACCCCCTTGTCCAATCACAGAATACCCTGTATTCTTTGAAAATAATACAAGATGTTTTCTGTGTGAAAGGACTGCACAACAATTGATCCTCTGTTGCTGTGCTCCGATCCCAACTGTCAGGTTCACCTCTGGATCTTCAGCGGTGACATTACCATCAGAGGCTGCATGGCAGTAACATTTTTTTATTAGAAAAGAAACACCGAGGGTAATCTGGGAAACCTTGACATATACCACCTCACACTGAAGTGTCAGTGTGCATGTATAGGACCTCCAGTTACCCTATATGTCTGCAATCAAAGTCATCATAACATAAGCATTGACTGTACCAACCAGAGACAAATGTAAAAAATGCGCTGCATTGGAAAAGGCCAGGTCCATGTAGGCATGCAGCACATGTGTCCCTTTGCTTAGGCAACAAGTATGCAGAGCAAATCCTGAGATGACAGGGTTAACACCAAACTCTCACAGAAGCATCATGAGGTCTGAACATATTTTCCTTTGCAGGAGTCTGCAAGCGCATAGTGGGGAAATCCAATTGAGGACAAACACTTTGTTGCACCTTCACTATTGCAATTTCATAGGAGGAAACCCAGGGAACATTGAGGTGATGGATAATGAAAAGGCACACCGCAGCCCAGAACCATATCTACTCCTTGTCACAGTATACAGTAAGGCAGTCTTAGGAAAGCATAAGAACTCACATATGAGAAGTCCAGGGTTGGTACTTCATATCTGGAGTTTTCCGGCTTGCTAAATCCATCCGGTTGGCGAACCGGAAGTGAACCACGAAAACCGGAAGTGGATGGATATCTGTCCCCAGGCAAGGTTCTACTGTCCAGTCACTAATATCTCTCGATCCTTGGTCACCATAAGCACCACTTAATGGATTTAGCAAGCCGGAAAACTCCAGATATGAAGTACCAACCCTGGACTTCTCATATGTGGGTTCTTATGCTTTCCTAAGACTGCCTTACTTTATACTGTGAACGTTTTTAATATACAACGTTGTAATTTATGTTGAGTGTCCTGTTCTGTTGTATTGTGTGTATATATGTTTCATGACCTAAACACAATTTTGATATTTTCTAAATAAAGTATTTTAAAGATTAATAATCGCAGTTAGCACCCTCTCCAGTGTACGTTTTTTAGTCCATTGGAGTCAAGGACACTCTTTCCTTTGGGGACACTCTCTCCCCGTTTGTTTATTGTCTAAACCGCTGGCAACAAAAGTGAGTACACCCCTAAGTGAAAATGTCCAAATTGGACCCAATTAGCCATTTTCCCTTCCCAGTGTGATGGGACTCGTTAGTGTTGCAAGGTCTCAGATGGGAATGGGGAGCAGGTGTGTTAAATGTGGTGTTATTGCTCTCAATCTCTCATACTGGTTACTGGCAGTTCAATATAGCACCTCGTGGCAAAGAACTCTCTGAGGATCTGAAAAAAAGAACCAAGCTGCAGCACAGTGGCTAAGACCATACAGCAGTTTAATAGGATAGGTCCCACTCAGAACAGGCCTCGTCATAGTCGAAGTTGAGTGCATGCTCAGCGTCACATCCAGAGGTTGGCTTTGGGAAATAGATGTAGGAGTGCTGCCAGCATTGCTGCAGAGGTTGAAGGGGTGGGGCGTCAGCCTGTCAGTGCTCAAACCATACGCCATACACTGCATCAAATTGGTCTGCATGGCTGTTGTCCCAGAAGGAAGCCTCTTCTAAAGATGATGCACAAGAAAGCCCGCAAACAGTTTGCTGAAGACAAGCAGACTAAGGACATGGGTTACTGGAACCATGTCCTGTGGTCTGATGAGACCAAGATAAACTTATTTGGTTCAGATAGTGTCAAGCGTGTGTGGCAGCAACCAGGTGAGGAATACAAAGACACACTTGCCTACAGTCATGCATGGTGGTGGGAGTGTCATGGTCTGGGGCTGCATGAGTGCTCCTGGCACTGGGGAGCTACAGTTCATTGAGGGAACCATGAATGCTAACATGTACTGTGACATACTGAAGCAGAGCATGATCCCCTCCTGTCAGAGACTGGGCCACAGGAACGTATTCCGACATGATAACGACCCCAAACACACCTCCAAGATAACCACTGCCTTGCTAAAGAAGCTGAGGGTAAAGGTGATGGACTAGCCAAGCATGTCTCCAGACCTAAACCCTATTGAGCATCTGTAAGGCATCCTCAAACAGAAGGTGGAGGAGCACAAGGCCTCTAACATCCACCAGCTTCATGATGTCATCATGAAGGAGTGGAAAAGGACTCCGGTGGCAACCTGTGAAGCTCTGGTGAACTCCATGCCCAAGAGGGTTAAGGCAGTGCTGGAATATTATGGTGGCCACACAAAATATTGACACTTTGGGCCCAATTTGGACATTTTCACTTAGGGGTGTACTCACTTTTGTTTCCAGTGGTTTAGACATGAATGGCTGTGTGTTGAGTTATTTTGAGGGGACAGCAAATTTACACTGTTATACAAGCTGTACACTCACTACTTTACATTGTAGCAAGGTGTCATTTTTTCAGTGTTGTCACAAGAAATGATATAATAAAATATTTACACAAATGTGAGGGGTGTACTCACTTTTGTGAGATACTGTAGGTAAAAAGTACTTACTGCTTTTGCTGCCCATATTGCTGTAGTGATTGTGGATGACCGGTAGTATGGTCCTTAGATGGTGTACACCATCTGGGGACCATACTACTGGTCATCCACAATCTGTGTAAACACTTATCCAATCATTAGGTTGCAAGAGTGGGAAGTTATATAGATAGCCTTTACCTATTATGTTTTTATTGCATTGTTCTCTGTCATAAATGAAGTCTTGTCATTTTATATTATATTATATGATATCAATAGAGTGTCTATTTACTGCATCAGTTTGTGTTGCTGAGGTCATCTTTGAGGGTTCTTCTCTTTTTTTGCACATATATACAGGGATGTTGGCAATCATAAGCTACTGCTAAAAAACACTTTCTATAGTGACATAGAAGTAATCGGGAAGTACAAATAAATGTTATGCTATCAACTCACTGAGAAGTGTCAGTTTCCCAGCAGATTTTGGGGATGATCCCTCAATGGAGCGATGTTTGGTGCCATGGACAACAGATGAGATAAGTATTTACAGTCATTTCAGGCAGCTGCTTTATTTAGAATTCCATATTGGCAACAGAGTTGGTTTACAAGTGAGGCTAAAAATACCACACTATCATACAAAAGCCAAGCAGCTAAAATTTCAGAAAGGGTTCGGCCATGGCAGCCTACGTAATTCTCCAATAGAGGTTTTCTTTTATTATAATACTGGGTCTAGAATAATTAAGAAGATTGCTTTTATTGATATCCTTTTATGTTGATTTTTCAAATTATTAACTGTAGATTACTAGGTACATGAGGAAAGAATGTCTATTTCCAGAAAGATGTAAAATGTATTGTATAAAATATCACCACTGGCAGCTAATAGTGCCTAATAACTAAGACATTTCTGTATATCTGGGACGATTGCCAAACAATTTCAGGTCTCTTTAGAGAAAAACTGATTTTAATATGATATTAAACAGAGCCCAGAGGCCAAAAGTGCATTGACTGTATGCAGAAGAAAATCACTAAATGATCTATAAACAGCTTGCATTAAAAGCACTTGATGAGAGGGCGGTGTACATCAGACAGGCACTCTGCTCAGTTACTTCTATACAAGCAGCCAAGGTGAAGTAAAATAGGGCTTTCTCATAAGTTGTTATGTGTATGCACAATGTGCAGATCAATGGATTTCCTCCCTGCAAGCGTTATATATTTTGGAGATTTGTGCCAGCAAATTGTTTAAGAGATTAAGAAATAGCTGGTGCTTTACTAGCCATAGAAAGCCATTTACAGGATCTAGAAATAGATGTGTATTCAATGCCCAGTCTTAAAAGGATTTCATAATTAAAGCTGAGAGTGGTGTGCCTGGAGAGATATATTCATTTACAGGAACGCTGCCTTTCATTTACAGTGATAGTTTTGGGGTGCACAAGTGTCATTTGTAATCTCTAGATCCAGAATCACTGCATAAAGAACTACAAAAGTTAACACTGTCTACATTGAGGCTAATTTACGAAAGGAGTTGAAAAATGTTAACACAATAAAATGTTTTAAAGATTCCATTAACCAATCATTTGAATAGCAAAGCAAAAAACAAGCAAACTCCGGAGCAAGAGTCTTAAAAGAAGAGAAACACTGAATTATTTAACTATGATGCAGTCCCATACTCATGCTGCTCATTGGTAGACCACTGGATATAGTTAAACTTTAAGGATAACAACATCAGAGCACAAAGAGACCCTTAGGAAATAGTCATAAATCCAATACATAACTTGTTCACTTAGGAAATGATGTAATAACACTGTATAAGTTAGACTGAATGAGCCACATCACTTCTCTCAATCAATAATAACAACCATAAAAAAAATCTTTAAAAAAAAAGTATTTGGCCAATTTAAGGTTCAAATAAACATCCACTTTATTGATGGGTAAAGGCAAAAACACTCATAGCCAAGTAAAATTAATACAATGTATGCTCACGTACAACCCAGGACTCCTGTTGTGTGATCTGGTGGTGGTAACAGCAGAAGGTATTACCCAAGAGGGTGGCCAGACCATAGGGCAAAGAAGAAGACTACTTTGGGGCTCACACAGAGGGAATCCTGGGTTGCGCGTAAGCATACATTATATTCTTTTCTTATACACTGCTCAAAAAAAATTAAAGGAACACTTTTTAATCAGAGTATAGCATCAAGTCAATTATACTCCTGAGATATTAATCTGGTCAGTTAAGTAGCAGAGGGGGTTGTTAATCAATTTCAGCTGCTTTGCTGTTAATGAAATTAGCAACAGGTTCACTAGATGGGCAACAATGAGACAACCTCCAAACCAGGAATGTTTTTACAGGTGGAGATCACTGACATTTTTTCCCCTACTCATATTTTCTGACTGTTTCTCACTAGTTTTGCATTTGACTAGGCTCAGTGTCACTACTAGTAGCATGAGGAAATACCTGGTCCCTATAGAGTTTGCACAACCAGTCCAACTCCTCCATAATGGCACATCAATATGTGCCATTGCCAGAAGGTTTGCTGTGTCATCCAACACAGTCTCAAGACCATGGAGGAGATTCCAGGAGACAGGCAGTTACTCTAGGAGACCTGGACGGGCCGTAGAAGGTCCTTAACCCATCAGCAGGACTGGTATCTGCTCCTTTGTGCAAGGAGGAACAGAATGAGCACTGCCAGAGCCCTACAAAATGACCTCCAGCAGGCCACTGGTGGGAATGTCTCTGACCAAACAATCAGAAACAGATTTCATGAGGGTGGACTGAGGACCCAAAGTCCTCTAGTGGGCCCTGTTCTCACTGCCCAGCACCGTGTAGTTCGATTGGCATTTGCCATTGAACACCAGAATTGGCAGGTCTGCCACTGGCGCCCTGTGCTTTTCACATATGAGAGCAGGTTAACCCTGAGCACATGTGTCAGACCTGAAAGGGTCTGGAGAAGCCATGGAGAACGTTATGCTGCCTGTAACATCGTTCAGCTTGATCGGTTTGGTGGTTGGTCAGTGATGGTCTGGGGAGGCATATTCATGGAGGGACACACACACAGGATAGACAATGGGACCCTGACTGTCATTAGGTATCAGTATGAAATCCTGGGACCTGTTGTCAGACCCCACGCTGGTGCAGTGGGTCCTGGGTTCCTCCTGGTGCACGAAAATGCCCGGCCTCGTGTAACGAGAATATGCAGCCAGTATGCAATCCAATATGCAATCCAATAGAACACCTCTGGGACATTATGTTTCGGTCCATCTGATGCCACCAGGTAGCACCTCAGTCTGTTCAGGAGCTCAGTGATGCCCTGGTAAAGATCTGGGAGGAAGTACGCCAGTACACCATCCGTCGTCTCATTAGGAGCATACCCCGATGTTGTCAGGCATGCACACAAGCATGAGTACCATTTTGAGTTGCTGCAATGAAATTTCAGCAAATTGGACTACCTTGCTGCATCATTTTTTCACTTTGATTTTCAGGGTGCCTTTGAATTCAGCCCAATGTAGGTTGATATTTTTCATTTCCATCAAACATTAATTTCGTTCCTAACACATTACCCATCCATATCAGTATAGATTTCCAGCATGATCCCCATTGAGATCTGATGTGTTTTTATAGTGTTCCTTTATTTTTTTTAGCAGTGTAGTTGTTATTGATTGAGAGTGATGTGGCTCATTCAATCAAACTTATACACTGTTATTACACCATTCCCTAGGTAAACAAGTTAACATATTGGATTTGCGACTTTCCCAAGGATCTCTTTGTGCTCTGGTGTTTTGTTTTTGTCCAATCGTTTGCAGATGAGTTAAGTAAACATGTATTATCTTTTCACAGGCCTGGATACCTGAAGTGAATCTTCACACAATTTAGTAAATCAGCCTAAATGTCACGTTGATGGTAGAGATACTGATAGTACTAGCATAGGCATATAATGAAGGGCCCTCTGGATATTTTGACAGTTTTTTTTAACATCTGTAATATTTTCATTTAGTCAATAAATTCCATAACTCAGTTTATTAGCCATAGCACCTCATTCAGAAAAGATTCCTTTCTAGGATACCACCCCAACATACCCCTATTTTACACTGGTCTTTCTTCAGCTACTTCCCTACATTGCCTGAAGCTTCTTTCTTCTTTAGCAATTGTTGCAATTTTTAAAATAAGAAATTGCATGCAAGGAAGAAGTAGAGAGGTTGAAAAATAGCCTAAAATAAATATGTGGTTATACCTAAGAGGCAATTTTACCTGCCCATTCAGAGCAACATTATAGTGTCTACTAACAACCCACTTCCCCAGCAAGTTATACATACCCATTAATGCTCTCTCTGAGCCCTTGCTTCACTGCTCTACTGAAGCAGGACTTCTGGGTACTTGGGGACATACAACCTCCCCCATATGACAGTGCTAGGGTCTTAGTCACTGTCACATTTGCAGGTAGAGATGTAAGCCATATAAGCAAAGAGAAGCTGGTACTCCAGTGTATACTCTGCAGTCTTGTGTTTATAGGTGGATAACAAATGACAGCCACAAATATCAAGGCGTTTCTGCCAAACTGGCCTTATTCACAAGTCATGAATAAGGCCAGTTTGGCTGAAACACATGACCTTTGTGGCTGTCATTTGTTAATAAAGTCAAGACTGCAGAGTATACACCGGAGTGCCAGCTTTCCTTTGCTTATACGAATCATGTGGATGAGGAATAAGCTGCTTCTGCCAGAGCACCGGTGATAAAGCGGCATTTTAACACTGGCAGGTAGCAGCACCTACTTTCATGTATTTAGATGTAATCAACCTTGGTAAGCTCTGGCTCCATCAGACCTAGTGGGGAGAAGCATCTGAACTTAACAGCAGGCACCCGCAGGTGCCTCCCATAGCATCAGATTTCTTTCAGAGTTCTGCAGAAGAAACCTGAGTTATTCATTTATGCAAAGACCAGCCAGCACTTCACCTCAGTAAGGCTACCAGTCACATTTAGTGATCAACAGTGAGATGGAGAAAGTGGAAGATGGGGCCCAGGGTTCAACTTTCTATAATCTAGTTGGTATTTACAAATCTACATACACTTTTGCTAGAAAATGGAGATATGCAGTAACTGCACATGGAACTATGGGCAAAATAAAAACGTGTCCTTCCTGTAACAAAGTTTTATTACTTGGTGATCCTGCCAGTAAGTCTATTATATTGAATTTTCTTTAACAGACCAAGCTGCCCAGCAACATTGGCAGTTAGATGGTTGAGAAAAATGTTTTAACACTGACGGAGGTGCTCACAATAGTCAGCTTTTATTCATATAGATAAAATCTTTATACTATAAGGATAAAAGATCTGCTTAAAAATTGTTAGCTGGATAGTTTCATTTGTTAGTCACTTATGTAACGTCTACCTAAATCTACTAGTCCATGATATGGAGTGGGATGAAATACTGGCTGTTGCATATAAACGATTTACATCCTCTCACGCGCAAGAGCGTAATTACCAGATTTTTTCCAGATGGTACCACTGCTCTACACTTTTACATAAAATTGATCCATCTATCCCTGATACTTGCTGGCGATGTTTGCGAGAGCTTGGCACCATGACCCATATCTGGGGCACCTGTCTGAAAAATTTCCAGTTTTGGGATACAATATTACAATTGTTTGATAAATTGGTGGGAGATAAAATCCCAAATAAACTTCCGATTACAGTCCTGTCAATGTTGCCAGGTTCTCACAGACAAATTAAGAGAAACCTAGTTAGGCACTTCATCACAGAGGCTCGTTCTGTGATAGCCAGGCGGTGGCGCCAGGTCAAGGCTCCATCTTTGACTGAGTGGGCTTGTGAGTTGGACAGGATTGAGCTTGTGGAGCAGATAATCGCATGGGATGAGGCGGAAACACACACAAATATGTGGACAGTTTGGTCTCATTTCAGATATTCTTTTGACTTTGATTCCTTTATCTCCAATATAGTTTGAGGTTCCACGGTGTTCCGGGATTCTCCCATGGTATCCCCCCCCCCCCTATTTTTTTTTCTCCTCCCCCTCCATCTTCTTCGTCTCATCCTCCTCTGCTTCTCTTTCTTCTTCCCTTCTTTTTACAATTGTTATTACTTTTAATGTACATTCTAATAGAAAGCTAGTATTTTTGTGTTGCATGATTCTTTAGACATTGTGCTCCTTGTTATGCCTCTAGTTGAAATGGCTGCTCCTATCAGATACTTTTCAGTGTACTCACCCAAAAATGGTTTTGTTCTACAATGTCTGTTGCTAATCCTACAATGCATGTACAAACCCAGATGTATCTGTTCAGTCATAATTTGTATTTTTATCGCACACTTGTATTTTCTATAAATACTTAAAGCGTAACTCCACTTTTGTTGAGAAAAAAACATTCCCCTCTGGGTGATCTATGTACATTGCAAGGATTATAACAACCTTTGTTGCAGATTCCTACCTTTTGTTATCCTGAAGAAATTCCTGTGTGTTTCTCTGTGCCTCTGTACTGAGTGGGTCTAGTGGGAGTGGTTTTATAATTTACTGTCAGGTGTGCAGCTGCTGAGCACTAATGGGAAAATCTGCTGGGCCAGCATCCCTTTAGACGTGCTACTATTGAAAGTACCTCTCCAAAAATTGCATTTTTGTTGCAGGGGATGCCTGAAATCTGACTTGTATCTTAGGCAGACTTCTGGGAAAATTGGTGAGCCAATCACACAAGCAGGAAATTATGTTTCTGGGGAGAGGTTAGTACACATTCTGTGTACAGAACAACTCCAGGTATCTATATTGCAATGCATTCTCAGAAAATTACCGCGGCTGCAGATTTAAAAGGAAAGGTAATTTTTAATAACATTCAATTACAATATGACTTGTATCGCAATTGTATACGCTATATTATTCTTTCTTTATTTGCTATTTTTTCCCCACAAAATTGGAGTTACCCTTTAATAAAAAAGATTGAACATAAACGTGCTAGTCCATTTAATACTACCCTATTCACAGGTTGACAATGCTGCTGTCCAAGGGTGGCTACAATACTCCTCCACAGAAACAGGGGAGAAATGAGGGTAGCCATTCTAAGACAGGACTTTGGCCAGATTACCAGGTGAAACTAAAGGGGAAAAAACCCCATAAAAAATAAAGCTAATGCAGCAACAACATCTCAAGATTGACATGTCACAATATATTACTTTTTGGTTTGGGGTTTGAATGCACTTTAAGGACTGTATCATCCAGTTACTATCTAGCAGCCGAGACACAGACCCAACATAAATTCTGGTCCTTAACTACTATGTGCTTTGGCTTGAGCGAGGTATACTGTCAAGACATAAATGTCATCATGTTGGGTGAATGAAAGAAATTTGATTTTGTAAGTAGTACTTTTATTACCTTTGTGTGCTGTAAATAATGTATAGAACAAAGTAATGCTGCTCATTGCTATGCATCTCCTTTTAAAAACTGAATACTTTATTCATCCAAGTGGACTGCTGCTTATAGGTATCACCACATTCAGCAGGCATATTTCTACAAATTATAACATTATAAAGACTGCTTGTTACAGGAACAGGAAAAATGGACATATATCATGCCTCTGATGGGATCCTAATTTTGTGATGATGGATGATAATTTTTATCCTGATAGCTTCATATCTGTGTGTTATACTAATGTGCTTTTAAACGCACATTTTACCTTGTGTTATTGCAAAGCATGATAAGCATGATTTACAGAGCAATGTCTTGCTTTGTCATGCATTTTGGAATCTCCCCTCTTCCGATTCACCTTGCAAAGACACTCTAAAATGTGTGTTGCAGTGCACCACAAATCACAAATAGAAACCATCTGTGCACAGTGGTGCAGTGCATTTACAGAAAAATAGATATACAAATGTTGATTTACTAAAGCTGGAGAGTGCAAAAACGGATGCAGCTGTGCATACTAGCCAATCAGCTTCTAACTTCAGCTTGTTCAATCAAGCTTTGACAATAAAACCTTGAAGCTGATTGGTTCCTGTGTGGAGCTGCATCAAAATTTGCACTTTCAAGCTTTAGTAAATCAACCCCACAGTATCTCACAAAAGTGAGTACACCCCTCAATTTTTTTTTAAATATTTTATTATATGTGTTAATGTGACAACATTGAAGAAATTACACTTTGTTACAAAGTTAAGTAGTGAGTGTACAGCTTGTATAACAGTGTAAATTTGCTACCCCCTCAAAATAACTCAACACGGCCATTAATGTCTAAACTGCTGGCAACAAAGTTAAAATGTCCAAATTGGGCCCAATTAGCCATTTTCTCTCCCCGATGTCATGTGACTCGTTAGTGTTACAAGGTCTCAGGTGTGAGTGGGGAACAGGTGTGTTAAATTTGGTGTTATCGCTTTCACTCTCTCATACTGGTCACTGGAAGTTCCACATGGCACCTCATGGCAAAGAACTCTCTGAGGATCTGAAGAAAAGAATTGTTGCTCTACATAAAGATGGCCTAGGCAATAAGATTGGCAAGACCCTGAAACTGAGCTGCAGCATGGTGGCCAAGACCATACAGCGGTTTAACAGGACAGATTTTACTCAGAACAGGCCTCACCACGGTTGACCAAAGAAGTTGTGTGCACATGCTCAGCGTCATATCCAGAGGTTGTCTTTGGGAAATAGACGTATGAGAGCTGCCAGTATTGCTGCAGAGGTTGAAGGGGTGGGGGGGTCAGCCTGTCAGTGCTCAGACCATACGCTGCACACTGCATCAAATTGGTCTGCATGGCTGCTGTTCCAGAAGGAAGCCTCTTCTAAAGGTGATGCACAAGAAAGCCTGCAAACAATTTGCTGAAGACAAGCAGATTAAGGACATGGATTACTGGAACCATGTCCTGTGGTCTGATGAGACCAATATAAACTTATTTCGTTCAGATGGTGTCACACGTGTGCGGCGGCAACCAGGTGAGGAGTACAAAGACAAGTGTGTCTTGCCTACAGTCAAGCATGGTGGTGGGAGTGTCATCGTCTGGGGCTGCATGAGTGCTGCCGGCACTGGGGAGCTACAGTTCATTGAGGGAACCATGAATGACAACATGTACTGTGACATACTGAAGCAGAGCATGATCCCCTCCCTTTGGAGACTGAGCTGCAGAGCAGTTTTCCAACATGATAACAACCCCTAACACCTCCAAGACAATCACTGCCTTGCTAATGAAGCTGAGGGTAAAGGTGATGGACTGGCCAAGCATGTCTCCAGACCTAAACCCTATTGAGCATCTGTGGGGCATCCTCAAATGGGAGGTGGAGGAGCGCAAGGTCTCTAACATCCACCAGCTCCGTGATGTTGTCATGAAGGAGTGGAAGAGGACTCCAGTGGCAACCTGTGAAGCTCTGGTGAACTAAAATAATGGTGGCCACACAAAATATTGACATTTTTGGCCCAATTTGGACATTTTCACTTAGGGGTGTATTCACTTTTGTTGCC
The DNA here is from genome assembly GCA_018402905.1 of Glandirana rugosa. NCBI lineage: Eukaryota > Metazoa > Chordata > Amphibia > Anura > Ranidae > Glandirana > Glandirana rugosa. The sequence continues at coordinate 1,631,662 of BLSH010334194.1, read as the reverse complement.
AGCGGTTTAGACATTAATGGCTGTGTGTTGAGTTATTTTGAGGGAACAGCAAATTTACACTGTTATACAAGCTGTACGCTCACTACTTTACGTTGTAGCAAAGTGTCATTTCTTCAGTGTTGTCACATGAAAAGATAGAATAAAATATTTACAAAAATGTGAGGGGTGTACTCCCTTTTGTGAGATACTGTATGTCTGGTTTTTGGTGCATTGAAAATGAATAGACTACCTTAACACAACACACATCAACATACAAAATCACCCATGTGCTAGAAAGGGAAATACCTTTTGGACAATATTTCCCCTTTAAATGGCTTTGTATTGTTTTATTGAAAGTACAAAAAACTCAAGGTGCTGTAAAAATGAAGATAAAATTAGGAATAGGATTTTTAATGACATTATTAAATACATGTTTGATTAATTCATAGAACGTGCATATATAGTGTGTATATATTGTGACGGTATGCGAGGCAAAGTGGTAGACGGACGCTACCTGTCGCCTCCCATGCATTCATTTGGACTGGATTAAACAGAGTCTGGTTCCAGTCTGGTTCCAGTCCAGAGTTTGTGGTCCACTGGAGTCCACCAGCAGGTGGCTTAAATAATCAGGAAGAGAACTCACTTGAGCTCTGCTGTGGATCTCAGAGGGGATGTGAGGGAGCTCTGTGTCTGTTTGGACCTTAAGGCCTTACACACAGGCGTATGAAAAAAAATAAGCAAAACGTCGGGCGTTAATGCGCGTTAGTGAGTGTCGGCGTCAATAGGCTTTTTTAAAAAAAAAAAAAATTCCTCTTCTATTTTTTAACCTGAAAACATTGGCATCAAAAACACCAGTTAACGTCGGTACGGCGTTAGTGAGCGTTTTGCAGGGTCTGCGTCAAAAACGTCAAAGCGTTACATCCTCGGAACGCACTGGTCCCACGTTCTAGTTACAGCTCACTAACGCCGATGCCCTCTACAGCTCAAAAACATTGGCGTTCTTAAGAGGCCATTGAATAACATGGAGAGCTGTAAAAAAACGCTAAAAAACGTAGCTGTAAAAAATGCCCATGTGTATGAGACCTAAAAAGACGAGGTTTGCATTTTGACTTGAGGAAACTATACTGTTCAGTTTAGCACCGGACGGCAAGGACTTATTTTCTGTTTTGTTTGTTTTATACCCTGCAAACCTATTTTGTAAATAAAACCTGGAAAGCCACCGGATTTTAAAGAAAGTGGCCTGCATGCTGACTATTTTCCTCAGGAAGGTTGATCCCTACGAGCTTATCTCCCACAATATACAGTATATATATATATATATATATATATATATACAGAATATTGTATGTTAGATGTCAGTTATCATGACTCAAATCAATCATTTGTTAGTACTTTTCATACCCATCACTTACTTGTAGATTGTTATTCTCTCTTTGCGCTCCACACATGTATGTCTTTAAATCACACGTTGAAAAACAGTCAAAGAAGTTGCAGTCCTTATCAGATTGACATTTTTGTTCCAGTATGTTACGCATTTTGGGCTCAAAAAAGGCCATATCCATATCGATGGCAACTACCTGCAACCAATAAAATTACATAAACAGGAGAAGCATAGTTAAATAAATTTATACATTACATGTCACCTTCTGTTACTAAGCTCCAGGCATGTTTTCTGCAGGAACATCTGCTGTGCAATATAAAAGGATTATTGTGTTCTAAATGTTCTGCTAAATGGGTGAGATCAATCTTGGCTTTACAAAGGAGTAGCTTAAGTGTGCCCATTCAGTCAATTGAAGAAATGAAAAAGGGAAAAATACCTCCCCTGTGCTTAGTAAGAAAGTGAGTGTATGAGTGTTAATAATAGGTGTGTGTGTGTATATATATATATGTATATAGTGTGTTACTATTAATATCACTAGTCATGGATGGTCAAGTTAAAAGCGTATCATTTAGGGAGGTAAAATCATTAGGCCTCATACACACGGGCGTTTGTAAAAAAATAAGCAAAACGCCAGGCCTGACGTCAGGGAAAAAATTGCAGTTTTTCTCTGCGTTTTGCATTGACGTCAATGCACGTTTTTTCACGCTAGCTTTCAGCTGCGTTTTCTGCCTCTATTCAAAATCAATGGTTCCCTATGGGAGCTCATTGATTTGAATAGAAGCCGCATCAGAAGTTGGGTCACGTTGATCCGACTTGTGGCGTGACTTGTGTGCTAGTGGTCTTAAAGGGAAACCCCCGCAAAAAATTTGCGTGGGGTTCCCCCTCAAGAGCATACCAGGCTCTTCTAAAACGGCGTAGGGTCCCCCACAAAATCCATACCAGACCCTTATCCGAGCACGCAGCCTGACAGGCCAGGAAAGGGGGTGGGGAGGAGCGAGCGCCCCCCCCCCCGGACCGTACCAGGCCGCATGCCCTCAACATGGGGAGTATGGGTGCTTTGGGGCAAGGGGGGGCGCTGCGCCCCCCACCCCAAAGCACCTTGTCCCCATGTTGATGGGGACAAGAGCCTATTCCCGACAACCCTGGCCGTTGGTTGTCGGGGTCTGCGGGCAGAGGCTTATCGGAATCTGGAAGCTCCCTTTAATAAAGGGGCCCCCAGATGCCGGGCCCCCCACCCTATGTAAATGAGTATGGGGTACATCCCCATTTACCCATTTACCTGGGGGAAAAAAAGTGTACAAAAAAAACCACTACACGGCTTTTTAAAATATTTTATTAAATCAGCTCCGGCGTCTTCTCCCCTCTCTTCTCCCTCGTCTTCTTTCTTCGGCTCTTTTACGGGGTGTTCTGCGGGTCTTCTGCGGGGTCTTCTGCTCTTTTGCTATTTTGCCGCTGTCTCCCTGGCTAGCTTCTCCCGTCGCTGCTTCTTCTTCTTCTCCTCCTCCTTCTTCTTCTGGAGATGTTGACTCGTCGCTTCCACTCAAATGCCGGGTACGTGCTGCACGGTTGCCTTATATTGGCATGGGGCGTGGCCACACAATTACGTCATCATGAGCCCTACCCTCATGATGCCAATTCCTGGGGCGGGGCTGTGATGCGATGGCCCGCCCCAGGATGTGACATCATGAGGGTGGGGCTCATGATGACATCATTGTGTGACCCCACCCCATGCCAATATAAGGCAACCGCTCAGCGCGGACCCGGCATTCGAGTGGAAGAGAGCGACGAGTCAACATCTCCAGAAGAAGAAGGAGGTGAAGAAGCAGAAGAAAAAGCAGCGGCGGGAGAAGCTAGCCGGGGAGATAGCGGCAAAAGAGCAGAAGACCCCTCAGAAGACAGAAAACCCCGCAAAAGAGCCAAAAAAAGAAGACGAGGGAGAAGAGAGGGGAGAAGACGCCAGAGCTGATTTAATAAAATATTTTAAAAAGCTGTGTAGTGGGTTTTTTTGTACACTTTTTTCCCTCAGGTAAATGGGTAGGGGTACGATGTACCCCATATTCATTTACATAGGGTGGGGGGCCCGGCATCTGGGGGCCCCTTTATTAAAGGGGGCTTCCAGATTCCAATAAGCCCCCATCCGCAGACCCCAACAACCAACGGCCAGGGTTGTCGGGAAGAGGCCCTTGTCCCCATCAACATGGGGACAAGGTGCTTTGGGGTGGGGGGCCCCAAAGCACCCATACTCCCCATGTTGAGGGCATGCGGCCTGGTATGGTCCAGGAGGGGGGGGGGCGCTCGCTCATCCCCACCCCCTTTCCTGGCCGGCCAGGCTGTGTGCTCGGATAAGGGTCTGGTATGGATTTCGGGGGGACCCTACGCCGTTTTTTTCGGCGTGGGGGCTCCTCATAAAATCCATGCCAGATCGAAGAGCCCGGTATGCTCTTGAGGGGGAACCCCGCGCAATTTTTTTGCAAGGGTTTCCCTTTAAGACCCCTAGCACACAAGTCGTGCCGCAAGTCGGATCATCATGATCCGAATTCTGGTGCGGCTTCTATTTAAATCAATGGGCTCCCATAGGGAACCATTGATTTTGAATAGAACGCCTGACAAGGCTTAACGCTGTGTATACAACGTTAATCAACGTTATTGTGCGTTTTGCCGGCTCGGCGTAAAAAACGCCATGGCGCTGCAACTTCGGAATGCACTGGTCCCGCGTTCTAGCTACAGCTCACTAACGCCAGTGCCCTCTACTGCTCAAAAATGTCAGCGTTTTTATAGGGCCATTGAAAAACATGGAGAGCTGCAAAAAACGCCCAAACACGTGGCATTACAAAACGCCCGTGTGTATGAGGGCTTAGTGGTCATCAGTTTAATGTACCCATAGACACAAGAGAACTTTTGTCAGATTGTTTTTAAAGCCAGTTGGTACTGTTCATATGTCTGTTGGCTTTCCCCCCTCCCCATGCCTTCTGCTTGAGCCTGCTTGGGTATACAGTTGATGGATTTGCTGACTTACCTTGAGCCAGTTATAACCAGAAAATCTCCCCCTATTCTCCCCGTGGCACAAACCTGAAAGTTCCTACAGTGCAAACTTACACTTGTATGTTAGGGGGCATTATTAGTGGGGCACACTGGCTTTTCATCATTTTTAACAGTAAGTCTACATAACATCTATAGTGATCATTTCCCAATGACACAAAAACTAAACAAAAAGAACCCCTTGACTTCCAAAACTATTGTCCAATTTGACTGTTAAAGCTGAACTCTGGGTGTAGTAAAAGTTACCTTTACAGCAGTGGCGGCTGGTGAAATTTTAGGATGGGGGGGCGCCAGACCCTGCCCTTCCTTTTTGACCCCTTTTTGACCCCTCCCACCCCTTAAAGTTTCCACACCTTGTGTCAGGAGTATACAGCCCAGCATCACCAGATAGGGTATACAGCATCACCAGATAGGAGTATACAGAGTCACCAGATAGGGGTATACACTCACAGAGTCACCATATAGCAGTATACAGAGCACCATATCGCAGTATACAGAGCACCATATCGCAGTATACAGAGTCACCATATCGCAGTATACAGAGCACCATATCGCAGTATACAGAGCACCGTATCGCAGTATACAGAGCACTGTATCGCAGTATACAGAGCACCAAGTTGTGGTATACAGAGCACCATATCGCAGTATACAGAGCACCATATTGCAGTATACAGAGCACCTTATCGCAGTATACACAGCCCCATGTCGCAGTATACAGAGCCCCATGTCGCAGTATACAGAGCATGATATCACAGTATACAGAGCACCATGTCGCAGTATCCAGACCACCATATCGCAGTATACAGAGCACCATTTTGCAGCATACAGAGCTCCATGTCGCAGTATACAGAGCCCCATGTGGCAGTATACAGAGCAACATATCGCAGTATACAGAGCACCATGCAAAAGTATACAGAGCACCATATCGCAGTATACAGAGCACCATATCGCAGTATACAGAGCCCCATGTCGCAGTATACAGAGCACCATGTCGCAGTATACAGAGCACCATATCACAGTATACAGAGTCCCAGATAGGAGTATACAGAGCACCATATCACAGTATACAGAATCACCATATCACAGTATACAGAGTCCCAGATAGCAGTATACAGGGTCCCAGATAGGCATATACAGTCCCCAGATAGGGGTATACAGAGTCAAATCAGGCAGGACTGTGCAGAGATCGGCATGCGGAGAGCGGGCTGATCGTGTGCAGAGGCAGCGCTTGCAGAGAGCATGCTGACAGTGGAGTGGTCTGCAGAAGACACGGCAGAGTGCTGCTGAGGCAGCAGCCAAAGGTGTACACTTGCTGCAGCCAGAATTAAGCCCCCTGTTGCTTTTGGTGCATGCTACCACCTGCCAATCGTGACTCATTCAAATAAATGGGTCCACTCCAAATGGGACAGAAGCTAGCACTACAGAGGGGGGCATTGGCTTATGCAGCTCTTCCTCCCTACTACAGCTCCAACTTTACAAGTAGTCCCTCTGCATTGCAGTCTGTTTGATGCTGTCAGATGGCAGGTCAGCAAGCCCAGACCGAGATCTACCAGTCACCTGCCCACGATCTACTGGTGCAGGTTGCTTACACCCGCCCTAGATGATAAGAAAAGAAAAAGAAAGCAAAGGAAGGAAGAAGATTGCCAAGGAAGTAAAGTAAAAGAAAGTTCAGCTACATCTTTAATAACTTTTTAAACATTGGATTTTATTTGTATTTGAACTTCAGCTGAATTAGGGTTCTACATTTGCCTGGAGTTATTTAAATTAAATCTGGGCAAATCAGACTACGGAAAAGTTTATAAGCAAAGGTATCTAAAGTTTAAAGCAAATCTAATTTGTTTGCGTAAAAATCATGGTTAGCCTTCTTGTACCTTCCTACTGGCCCTATAATGCAATTGACTGGGGAGGTGTAAGGGTTAAACTTACCTGTAAAAGTTTAGATTTCTATATTGAATAACTTAAGTAACCTTATTTCTGAATATACTCAATGTCCAACCGAAGTACTTACAAAGTCAACTTTCTTACCTCCACTTTACTGTCACTGTTTAAATAGGAGTATGCAGTCCAATAAGCAGCAGGGGTAGACCTATTGCAGTCAGCAAATCAGCACTCAGTAACATACCATGTTTGATATACCCCTCCCCTTCTGTACAATACAGGTCTGTGTAAGAACACTTGTGCAGGGAGGCGTGGCGGTTACTCAGCTATACCACCAGAGAGCAATGGAGTAGGAGAACAGGAAGCAGAATTCCCACTGAGATAGAAATGAGTTTTAAAACATTAACAAGCAAAAATTTGTTACAAATCATAACATGCTGTGGTACAGAGCTATAAAGAGATACAAAAGCTGTGAGAGTTTAGTTAGGCTTTATTAATAAATGTATTTAATCATTTTATATGCTACTGTCACTAAAGGAAACCCCTGCGTAAGTATTTAGTAATAGTCATCATATACATAAATTGACATTTTCCAAGCTTTTGCCAGGTATAAATATGGAGGAAGATCCATACTAGTAATGGTCTGTGAGTAATTGAGCAATATAAACTGGGCTGGGTTGCACTATTCAAGATGAGCAGCTGAAATTCCACAGCGCTGACACCATGTGAAGTCAACAGATTTTCTTCATGATGTAAGTCAAACTGGCTTCAGCTCCAGTTATCAAGTACACAGCGATTCCAACAATTTAGTTATACGTTCGAGAAGTGTGAAGAATCATTCACATACTGATATTCAGGACAACAAATGCATGTAATCTGCACAGTGAACTTTATTCCTCTTTTCACAGCTGCAAGATAAAATTGCATAGCATTTAATGTGCCTGTTGCTGAGGTAAGCACACACACAATAAAAACTGTATATGTGGAGAAATGAGTATTGTCCAGCATAGTTCACCATACATAACCCTTCTGCATAAAAATGTACATTACATATAGTGATAGACATTTGTGAACGTTCAGGTTACTTAATTTTGCTTGACCTGATCTGTATAAGGATGGGTTCACACCATTGTGAATTGGATGCGGAGAACCCGCATCCAATTCACAATAGCAGGAGAATGTGACCGGCTCTCTATGGAGCCGGTTCACATATCTCCAGAGTGGTTCCGGTGCAAATTTTCACAGGAGCCCTGGTTTGGTTCATTTCAGGTTCAAATTCAGCCAAAAATTCAGGCTGAAATCTGACCTGAAACGGTGAACCAGGACACACCGGACCCCTGATGTACGCCTGAGTTGTCTCCAGTGTGAACCCAGCCTGAAGGAAGCCTGTACAGAGAGAAATAGAGAGCTGTCAATGCTGATACCCTTCTGGACAAGCTTGTTACCTGGCTGGCATTAATACTTTCTTTCAAGAATGCAGCTAGTGAATGTAAGAAGAAAGTCGGAAGTCCTCATCTACTTACTTTAGATTAGTGACTCAGAAAATGCTACAGTGCCTTGAAAAAGTATTCATACCCCTTGAAATTCTCCACATTTTGTTATGTCACAACCAAAAATGTGAATGTATTTTATTGGGATTTTATGTGATAGACCAACACAGAGTGGCACATAATTGTGAAGTGGAAGGAAAATGATAAATAGTTTCAAATTTTTTTTACAAATAAATATGTGAAAAGTGTGGCGTGAATTTGTATTCAGCCCCCTCCGTGTCAATACTTTGTAGAACCACCTTTCTAATCCCCACACACAGGAGCCTTAACAGGGTACAATCTGCCCCACAACATGCCCCCTAAACGGCAGACATCCCTGCAGCCTCAGAGGACTCTGCGGAGCCCCTCTGGGTCTCTGGATGTATACTTCTCGGACACACGCAGCAGGATTGCTGGCTCTTCCAAGATGGCGCCTGATGAGCAACTTCACACTGCATGAGCAGTCTCCCCGATTAACTCCCCGCACATGCCTCTGCTCTCTCTTCCTACCCCCGCCTCTCCCTCCAGTTCAGACAGCCACAATGGTCACTCAGATGTGAGAGAGGCCCTGGGGGACATGGACTTGCGAGCACACATACCTTCCTTGCCCACCAAGGCTGACATGGAGCCCTGCAGGCCGACACTGCCCATATTGGGGGAAGAGTTGAGACTTTAGAGACACAGTTGGAAGAAATTAAAACACTCTGCAAGAGCACACTGAAAGGTGCAGGTCACAAGACCACAGGATTGACTCTTTATTAGACCAGATGGATGACTTTGAGAATAGAAGCCGCAGGGTCAATATACTCATCAGAGGACTGCCGAAAGCAGCAGCCTTCAGGGATATTGTCCCCACTCTGCAGGGAGTATTTAAACAGATTCTTAGCCGTGAATCTCCTGACCACATCGAAATAGATTGCGCTCATAGAGCGCTTCGTCTGCCTTTGGAGGACCCAGACAAACGGAGAGACGTCATATGTAAGTTCCATAAATACTCACTGAAGGAACTTATTATGTCACATGTTAGAGGGTCTGCTATGTGGACTTTGATGGAGCTAAGCTATCTTTCTGCCCTGACCTATCAAGGCACACCCTGATGCAATGCCCTTAAACCGCTGCTTGAGGCCCTGCGGGATGCAAAGCTGATCTGCAGGTGGGGTTTTCCGTTAAGCATTACGGTCACCAGGGATGGTCAAGAGTTTACCCTGTGACACAAAGATGACCTGCCTTTGTTCCTGAAAAATCTTGGCTTACCTTCCATGGATATCCCGGATTGGCGATCCTCGCCAGAGATCCCACTGCCATCTCACCCTCAACCATGGCATTCTGCTTGCCGCAGAAGCCGGAATAAGCCCAGGAAAAAACCTTCTAGCTCAACCTCTCAATCTCCTCATTCTTCTTCCCCTAGGCAGAGGTCCTGAGACTGCTGCAGACTTTTCATTTTTCTGAATGCCACCCCATTCATTATCTCTGCTGTGCTAATTTGTTTAGTACAATCTAGCACACCAAGGTATACCTAATTTGAAGCGGACTTCCCGGTGGACTTAAATAGAGAAGTGGTGTGGGGGTCCTCGCGCTACTATGGCAGCTAATAATTAGTGGTAAGTAATGATTAGTAAAAAAGTGCTAGGTTGCTGCTGTACCTAATATATGACAGAATATATTGGACAACTTTAAAACACAGGTGGTACTGCGCAGCCTATCAAGTCTAGTTATGTGCCCTAGAGTCCCTCTAGTGGTGAAGATGTGTAGGAGCTCCTACTGGTGGAATGCTATGGTTCTAAATCTCAGGTCTGTCTAGCACCCAGATGGCAATTATGATGTTCAGGTGTGTGTACTTAATACGGTGATTTAAAATCAGCTCAGGGCAAGAGGGTGCTCAACATATGTAGATCAAATTCTGAAGAAGATAAAACTGTTTAAGAAAAATTGAAAGTAAACCCAGAAATGGAAGCTATTGACAGGTAAAATCAAATCCTAATGCAAATACAACAATTAAATAAAGTACATGACAGTATCCAGTTTAAGTGATTCAAATGAAAACATATACATAGAGTGGTGGTTTGTGAAATGACTGTTCTCAATATACAACAACTAAATAAAAGAGCCCTGAGGAAGTCACGTGATGTGATGTAACGCGTAGGCTGCAAAGAACTTTGCTGGATACACAGTGAGAGGTGTTTTTACCCATGCTGTACTACTCTGGTCGATTTTATCCTGGTTTTATGCAAGCTGTTTTACTTGACTTTAATAAATTCGGATTTTAATACATACTACACTATGGAAGCCTCTTGTTTCTTCCCTTACTTCTGAGACAAAACGAAAAGAGGTATAAATCCATAGAAGGAGATCGACGACCGATCGGTTGGTACGACCGCCCATCCCCCTAAGGAGTAGCAGGAAAGGAAGTGTGGAACAGGAGAGCGAGGTCCCTAAAAAGATACCTTGATGCGCACATAGCCTGATACACAGAGGTGAGAGTTCTGAGAGCACTTATCACAGTGAAGCACCGTCTAGAGGAATCTCTTTGGGGTTAATACTCCTTAACCCCCCTAGAAAAAAGAGGCTATCTTTATACGAACCAAGCACCTAATGTTTTAATGGACACTGGAGCACAAGTCACTTTATGTCACCATCATTATTTTATCTGAAAGTGGACTTTTATTTAGTTGTTGTATATTGAGAACAGTCATTTCACAAACCACCACTCTATGTATATGTTTTCATTTGAATCACTTAAACTGAATACTGTCATGTACTTTATTTAATTGTTGTATTTGCATTAGGATTTGATTTTACCTGTCAATAGCTTCCATTTCTGGGTTTACTTTAAATTTTTCTTAAACAGTTTTATCTTCATCAGAATTTGATCTACATATGTTGAGCACCCTCTTGCCCTGAGCTGATTTTAAATCAACGTATTAAGTACACACACCTGAATATCATAATTGCCATCTGGGTGCTAGACAGACCTGAGATTTAGAACCATAGCATTCCACCAGTAGGAGCTCCTACACATCTTCACCACTAGAGGGACTCTAGGGCACATAACATAAGTCAAATTCACTAAGTTTACTTTTGTATATGTATCTCACCACCAAACACTTTACTG
>BLSH010334194.1:1607599-1620734 GCA_018402905.1 Glandirana rugosa | reverse complement strand
TTTTTTTTTTTTTTTTTTTTTTTTTTTTTTATTTCAAAGATTTTTATTGTATTTTACAGTAGTACAACACTAGTACACAATATCAAAATCAAGATACAGCTGGGTATGGTATAAGGAACAAATATGCAATGAAAGAAAAAAGCTTATGGGATATCATACCCTAATTACAACGGAGTTGATCTTATAAAGTATATCGGGTGCATTGCTTAGGTGATCTTATTTCTTGATAGATGTAAACAGGCATTGCATATACAAAAAAAAAAAAGGAAGGTTTATATGAGAAATAAACCAGGAGCTTAACATTCTCTCAAACGTGCTAATATTAAAGATCGGAGAACCTTGGGAAGAAAGCCAAATGTTATAAGAACTGTGAGAACTGTTTCAGATCCCAGAGAGGGATCACGTGAGATCCATTGTAATGAGAGATAAAGTTAACTATACCTCTTCCCCCCCCCCCCCGGGGGCCCTTCCAAACCACCCCTGCGGGATCAAACCTGTGGCGAGGATGGGCTTACCCGGGTAGGTAGAACAGCGCGAACATTAATCTAGAATTGGCTTTCTCACGGATCTCTCTTCAGAGAAGGGGGAATGACCCCGGAGTGGGCATCCCCGATCTCTCAAGGGGCGCATCTTCATAGCCCCCTGTTTCTGAATTTTCAATTGAGAAATAAAGGCCAAGATCCGGCCAAGTAAACCTTTAATCAATTTTACACCCCAAAAACAAAAAAAGAAAGTTGAATGGGGAGGAATATTGGGATAGGGAGGGGAGCAGGACAAGAAAGGAAAGGAGAGTTGAAGATAAGCAAAAGGAGGGGGTGGAGAAGAATAGAACTACAGTGGTATTAAAGTGATATTAAGAGAATATAAAATGAAGTTACAGATGTGATTCCTCGGATGTCAACAGGGACCCAGAACGTGACCTGGGTATAATGGGATCTTCGTGTAAGTAGCCCAAGGCTCCCAAATCGCTTCAAATTTGTCTTGTTTGTCTAGCAATTTAGATACTATGAGTTCCTGAGACATAATCCAGGAAATTTTCCTCCGGACAGAGGCTACCACCTGTGTTTTAAAGTTCCCGGTGGACTTGCACCTGATGCTGCACCATCTACCCCCATTAGGTCAACTCTGTGGAGTTATATCCATTATATCGAACCTAGCTCTGCTTGCTGACCTCCAGCCTTCTCCTGGTCAGGGAGCCGGGTGGAGATCCCCGACTCGCAATGTTTGGACATACTGGTATGCCTTTGAGGCTCTGTTTGTTTCTTTAACCACTTCAGCCCTGGAAGGATTTGCCAGTTTAGGTCGTGCAACGTTGTGCCCAAACAAAATTTACGTCCTTTTTTTCCCACAGTAGAGCTTTCTTTTGGTGGTATTTGATCCCCTCTGCGTCATTTCTGATCACCGCTATAAACAAAAAAAGAGCAGCAATTTTGCAAAAAAAAAACAATATTTCTTACTTTTTGCTAAAAGACAAATCCAAAAAAAATATAAAAAAAAAAATTTTCATCGGTTTTGGATGATTTATATTCTTTCTCATATTTTTGGTAAAAAAAACGCACTCATCGTTTATTGATTGGTTTGCGCAAAAGTTGCCGCGTTTACGAATGACGAGAATTAATTTATGGGGTTGCAATCTCTACTGTTCAGCCCGATGTGTGCTTACTTTAATGCCCTGGCCTTGGGCACGGGGGTGCCCAAAGAGGGGCTACATCACGGTTATCCCTAAAGAAGGGAAAGACCACACCATCCCTAGCAACTACAGACCAATATCGCTATTGAATATCGATATAAAAATTCTGGCAAAGGTCTTAGCTAACTGCCTCAAATTTGTTTTGCCAACGGTGATTCATTCAGCCCAAATGGGCTTTATTGCCGGGAGAGAGGCCAGAGATAATTCCAATCACGCGATTCAACTGATACATTGGGCTCAGTCGCACCCTGACCATCCACCCTGTTTCCTCCTGTTCCACAGATACTGAAAAGGCATTCAATTGGGTAGATTGGTTGTATCTTCGAATCGTACTGACTAATTTAGGCCTTGGCCCCCACATGCTCACCTGGATAGTATCACTTTATGGTTCTCCAGAGGCCCGAGTCAAGGTCAATGGTACCCTCTATGACACGTTTCCAATTCGTAATGGAACCAGACAGCTATACACGCTATCCCCCCTTATTTTTGCCCTTACTCTGGAACCACTGCTCAATAGAATACGTTTAAACCCTGATATTAAGGGATTCTGTATAGAGTCAATGGAACATAAGCTATCCGCTTATGCAGATGACATCCTGTTTTACGTTGTTGACCCCTTGATTTCTCTCCCCAACATCATGGCAGAACTGTGGGGTTTTGGTTTACTCTCTAAATTTAAAATCAACTACAGCAAATCTGAAATTCTGCCATTGAATATTGCCCAACTGCAATGTTCATTCTCCTTAACTTGGTGTCACACCTCCCTAAAATATTTGGGGATTCATCTTGCCCCCCTCTGCTCACAGTTATATGCTTGCAATTATGCCCCTCTACTCTCTAATATAAGAACAGATTTGCAAAATTGGGATTGGGAAACGTTCTCATGGATGGGCCTAGTCAGTGATCTGACGATAAATGTGCTACCTCAGATTCTTTTTTTCCTACAAATGGTCCCATTTCTTTGCCCAGGTCTTTCTTCTTGACCCTTAACAGTCTGTTTTTGAGATATAGATGGCATGGGCACAGCTTATGTTTGGCTCTCCGCACCCTGCAGAGACCTAAGCAGATGGGAGGATTGGGCGTACCCACTATTCGTAAATACTATGAGACGATCGCCCTACAGCGGATATTGGATTGGCACATTAATGTATCTATCAAATTATGCGTTTCTTTGGAAAAATTCCTGGCTGGCCGCAACCTAGCCCATGCTCCTTGGTTACCTCGAGCGCATAGGGGACTATCTTGGTCTACCTTCCCTACCACAACTCATGCCCTGCAATGATGGGACACTTTGAATAAATCAGGATGGCTAGCCCCTCCAACCTCCCCTCTTGCCCCTCTAAGAGGCTTCTCCTGGTTTACTCCAGGGGAACACCTTTCATTCTTTCGCCTGTGGACAGCAGATGGGGAGGTGCGTTGTGGTCGATTTGTCCAAGATCAGGGGTTGTTATCTCTGGAGTCCCTTAGGGTCCAATATGGTCGCTTCCCTTGATGATTGGCGATATAACCAGCTTCAACGCTTTTTTCGTAGTCTACCACAAGCCATTCACTCCCCCTCCTCTGAAACCCCCTTTGAAAAGTTATGTATGTCCACTGATCATATTCCTTACTCCATCTCAATCCTGTATGGCCTGTTGCAAACTCTGGAGCACAGAGGAAGGCCAGTGTATATAAGGGAATAGGAGAGAGACCTGCAACGTACATTTACAGAAACACAACTTGACTATTTATATCGCTTTACATATTCCAGTTCCGTGGACACTAAACTGCATGAAAACAGTTTTAAAATATTGACTAGATGATACAGAGTGCCCTCCAAACTTGCTAAAAATTACCCTGCCCTCACAGATGCCTGCTGGAGGGAGTGTGGTCACTGGGGTACCTTGCTCCATATTTGGTGGGGGTGTCCTAAGCTGGAGCTCTTCTGGCGGGGCATTATACTTCAAATGAAATCCATTCTAGATGTCCACTTCCTTGGCTCCCCGCTGACATGCCTGCTTCATGTTCGAGACATTCCTCTCAGTCACTATCGCAAATCAGTGTTGCCGCATCTCCTGAAAGTGGCCAGATGTCTGATCCCTATTTACTGGAAACAGACTCTAGTTCCAAACCGCACGGAATGGATCTGCCTAGTGAATGACATTATGGCTGCAGAGGAATGGATAGCAACATGTAAAGGCAGGCATAACATATTTTACACCATATGGGCCACTTGGTTTCATTACACTGGTGGGGCTCTACCAGATTCACAATCTACAAATATTGAACCCCCATGAGCGCTTATACGTGTTGGAGACAGCTTGTATCTGGGCTATAGTACATTGTGATATATCGATCATCCGAATACCTAGCAGAGTGCTATTTTCTTTTCTTTTATTGTTTTTTTAGAAAGTGTTTTGTACCTTTTCCTCAAAACCTTTCTTCTCCCCCTCTACCTACCCCTTTTCTCTCTTGCCTTTAGGATTGTTCTTATTACAACCTCCTAGAGTCCAAAATGTAGTTTTTAGTCTACATAGCTCTAATGATACATGGTTAGGTCTTGAACAATATAATGCAGTTATATTTGATATGTTTTAGCACTAGTTAAGTAATTGTTTGCTCCTAGGCCTCTCTATGGGGCGGTCAACCGGATCTTTTGCTATGAAATGTAGTCGCTACCTATTTGGACTGGTTAGTTAATGATTTGTTCTTTGAATGTCAATCCTGTAACTTTTTGTCTTTGCGTATAAATAAAGCTTATACAAAACCATTCAATTGTAGCTCTGGCTGTATGTTTAGGGTTGTTGTCCTGCTGGAAGGTAAACCTCCACCCTAGTCTAAAGTCTTTTTTAGACTCTAACAGGTTTTCCTCTAAGATTGCCCTGTATTTGGCTCCATCCATCTTTCCATCAACTCTGACCAGCTTCCCTGTCCCTGCTGAAGAAAAGCATCCCCACAACATGATGCTGCCACCACCATGTTTCACGGTGGGGATGGTGTGTTCAGGGTGATGTGCCGTGTTAGTTTTCTGCCACACATATCATTTTACTTTTGGGCCAAAAAGTTCAATTTTGGTCTCATCTGACCAGAGTACCTTCTTCCACATGTTTGCTGTGTCCCCCACATGGCTTCTTGCAAACTGCATACAGGACTTCTTATAGCTTTCTTTCAACAATGCCTTTCTTTTTGCCACTCTTCCACAAAGACCAGATTTGTGGCATGTACGACTAATAGGTGTCCAGTGGAAAGATTATCCTGCCTGAGCTGTGGATCTCTGCAGCTCCCCCAGAGTTACCATGGGCCTCTTGGCTGCTTCTCTCATTAATGCTCTCCTTGACCAGCCTGTCAGTGGTAGGTTCAGTAGGTGCAGTTGTGCTATACTCTTTCCATTTTCGGATAATGAATTGAACAGTGCTCCATGAGATGTTCAAAGCTTGGGATATTTTATTATAACCTAACCCTGCTTTAAACGTCTCTGCAACTTTATCCCTGACCTGTCTGGTGTGTTCCTTGGTCTTTATGATGCTGTTTGTTCACTAAGGTTCTCTAACAAACCTCTGATGGCTTCACAGAACAGCTGTATTTATACTGAGATTAAATTACACATAGGGGGGCTCTATTTACTAATTAGGTGTTTTCTGAGGGCAATTAGTTCCACTAGATTTTAGTTAGGGTATCAGAGTAAAGCGGGCTGAATACAAATGCACGCCACACTTTACAGATTTTTTTTGTAAAAAAATTTGAAAACCATTTATCATTTTTCTTCCATTTCAGAATTATGTGCCACTTTGTGTTGGTCTATCACATAAAATCCAAATAAAATTAATTACGTTTTTGCCTAGTGTGTTCCAATCTCCTTGTCCCTTTTTCCTGACCTTTCACCACAGTCGTAGCTGTTCTGCTTCTGTCCCCTTTTTCTGTTATTCAGGAGGCAAGAACATACTTCCTGACCCTGAAAGCCTGTGGAAGGGCAAGCACTATTTTTATTGGCATAGCACTGAATGTATTTGTTGCCTGGGGTTGCTATTTAAAGTGAAAAAAATGCTGTCACATAGAAAATGTAGGCTTCAACAGACACATGCATATACTGTATCTGCAGAAGCCACTAAGCTCTACCAGTAAGGCTAACTCCTGGGCCATTCTGGTCAGCAAAGGTCTGAAACTTTCTCATAGCGTTGGAGCTTGCCAGGTCCACCTGATTACCCATATATTCTGATTGGCCTATCACTATAATGGTATGTCTCAATAACCAATAGGAAAGTGCGGGAGGTGAGCAAGTCCTAACATTACCATGACATGTCAGAGTTTTACCAATCAGAACTGCCCAGAGTTTGGCTGTAGCAGACAGCATTTTTTTGGGGAGGCAGGCACAGAGTTGCTTTATGCCTACTCATTCTTCTGCCTCTATTGTTATTTTTTTAAATGCTCTATTATTATCAAAAGCACACACCAACTGTTGCACTGTAGATGAAGAATAGATAGGAAAAAATACCAGCATGTATCTGGTCTTAGGCTGTACATTGTGCCAACCACTGTGCCTCAATTGAATCTTAACAATGGGCCATAAATAGTAAAAATGGAAGAATCATTTTTTTTTAAAAAAAACATACATTAAATAATATAATCAACAAAGGTAGCCTGTGTGCCCTTTTTTTTAAATGCCTTGTTATGATTGTGGAATGTCAGCATGAAATCCATTCCACACATGCGGAGGTGGAGGTCTGCCGTGTGACAAGAGCAGCCAACAAAGTGCATTTCAGCAGCCACATTTCCTAATGGAATTATGCTTATTTATGATTTATAATCAAATCTCACTGTTTGTGCTCCAGAGCAAGAGGAAGAAGCTGCAAGCGAATTCTATACAACATTAAACATTTGCATTTTGGCTTAAAGTGGAATAAAAGCCTAACTATATGTAGTCTTAAAGCCTTCATTCCACGTTTTATGTCCCTTTAAAGCGGAGTTCCACCCTATTAAAAGTCAGAAGCTACAAAAAGTGTAGCTGCTGACTTTTAATAATCGGACACTCACCTGTCCCAGGCTTCAGCGATGCAGCCGCCCACAGTGTCACTCTTCTCCCCCTCCTCCGTACGGCGCCGGCATCACAAGTGTGGGTACCCGGCTTTGGCTTCAAAGCCGGGCGCGCACTGTGCATGCGCGAGTCGCGCTGTGCGCTGTGAATGGCTGGCATATCTTCTGGGACCTGTGATGTCTCTCAGAAGATCGCTGGGTGGGAGAGGGGGAAGGTGAACTTCCTTCCGGCTCCGCAGCGCCAGGAGAGGAAGTGGGCCTGGGAGCACTGAGTCTGGCTGCAATCATTTTAACTGTGCGCAGCTGAAGCTGCTGCCTGTTCACGTCCTGGATTTACACAGAGGCACGTCTCCAGCCCTGTAGCTCTGATTGGCCCTCTTATGACTCATCCCCCCTCCCTTCTTGGAGAACTCTCACGAGAGGGAGAGAGAGAGCTGTGCATGATGTCAACGCTGAGGCATTTTTCCAGCCAAGAAACAGGAAGTGGGCTGTGTAAAGTATTTACTGGCAGAAAAAAAAACGTTTTACTATCCAAAGTTAAAACAACAAGGGCAAAGGATATAATAAATGGAAAGATGAAAAAATGACTGAAGTTCCACTTTAAGTCTTTAGAATTAAATAATAAAGATTGTAATTTGATTTGGGTGAGACATAGTGGTTGAACTAATTCTGGCTCTTTCCTTTATTTTTACTCTAATATTACTTGCTGTATATATAAGGTATATACACAACTCATTGATAACATATGTTGTCCTATGATGGCCTTGTGTATGTATACATGATTGATTACACATGCCGCTCACTACTGCTGTCTGTTAACATTTGCTGTCATGTAAGGATACTATTACAAGTTGTTACTTGTTACTGATATATACACTGCTCATTGATAACATATGTTGTCTTAGGATGTTAGTGATGTCAGGAAAATAATGCTAACTGAAAAGAAAGAAGCTATACACATGTGCATATATGGCTGTATATAGGCATCATTCTACCCTATGCACACCTGAACATTGACATGCTTGTCTACAAGCTCCACCACTTGTACTTTGAATTTGCAAAGGCTATACAGTAGTTAGGATGTGTTATTAGGAATACTGTAGCAATCTCATCAATAGCAAACAGAAGAAAGATAGAGAAGGTTTCATATTTCCCAAATTAGTCTTCTGATCCCTAAACATCCCATGCATTAATTTCCACTAAAGTCCTCTTGCTGAATTTAGCCCCAGATACCTAGAAATTGACAGAATAAACCATCCATTCTCAAGCAGTTGTACAGGACACTGGGAATGTGTCCTGAATGGCAGGTATATTTCCCCAATTTTTGATTTGCGGTCCCTTTAAGGGGGACAGTTTGGAGGCATGGTTGAGTACTCAGGGTTTCACACCCATGCAGGGTGAGGAGTTCTGGGGTAATCCGGTTAGAAAAGAGGGCTGGTTGTCAGTACTCTCTGAATTGTTAAGTTCTTATTAGGGACCTGGAACTTCGGAGGTTTGACGAGTTATGGGGGGGGGGGGGGGGGGGGAACCTTTAAACCCTGATTACAAATACTGAATCTGAAGGGGTTAAGCCACAGCAAAGGGAGCCCTGAAAGTCAGCAGCAAGGAGGAATCAGCATCTGTGTCAATGAGGCAGAGTGGAGTGGTTCACAGGTTGTAAAAAAGGTGAACCCTCTGGCAAGTAAAAAATGCTGGTTGCTGAACCCCTGCATGCTGTCTGGCACCCTGTTGTGCAGAGGAACCCTAACCCAGTATGGGATGAAGAGATTAGTGGTGAGCCTGTGGTGCGCTTCCTTCTTTGTACCAGAACTACGCACTGTTTTGCTTTACATTTGGCTGAAAAAAGCTCTTGTTTTGGAGATATCAATAAAAGGACTGCTTGCTTTACTAACTCGGCTGGCTGATGTACCTGGTCTATCTAATATCATACAGGCTTTTGAACAACCCTAGGGCTCCTTTAGAGGTTACAAGTGGCTCCTTGAACAGTGGCTGATTTACCTCCTATTTGATGTTGTCTGCATCGTTTCAGGGCCAGCGCTACTTGGCATAGCCAGTTTTATAGCACCAATGATCTTTTGATTGGTATTCTGACCACCACTGTAATGGGGCATTCTTTCCACAGGCCAGCAATGTAAGGGGCATTTTCTTTCTGACCCCCCAATAACTTGGTTTTAGCAGGAGTTACCTGAGAAATGGCAATTATTTTAAGGGTTCCTCTTTGGTAAAACAGTTTAGAGAGGCTGGAAAAGAACAAAAAAAAAAAAGGTTTTCACAGGTTTTAAGTGATTTTTTGTGCTGCCCCCTTACCCTGTTTCCCTAAACACAGACTCACAATTGCCATTACGGGGAATACAGCTCTCTTGATACAGTGCTTGAGATATACAGTATAACAGAAATTCAAAAATGCTATAAGAGGAAACTTACAGGCAGTGTTGTGAACCACCAGTATTTTTACTGGCAACCAGTAAAAAAACGGGCACTTTTCTCCTGCCAGTAAATGCCAGTGACAGGAAAAGGTTGCCAGTTAAAAATATGGTTGTGACGCTCGGCTCCGAACTGCACATGCCCAGCTGAGGTTTGAAGCTGGCAGAGACCATCCACATGCCTGCTACAGTATGTTCAGGTGGGTCTGGCGGAGGCGGTGTGTGAGCATGCCGTGTGATGTCATGGTGCAAGGGAGCCGACCGGTGCGGCTGGAGCCTCGTGTGCGAGTCTGAGGGACAGGAGCAAGGCAAGCCAGGAGTAGGACTGTCAGTGCTGTTTGGACTGGATGAACTGAAAGGACCACCTGGCATGCTGAGAGACTGTCACTGTGACTCAGGAGGGGACGTGTCATGTCGGTGAGGTGTCATCAACATCATCTGTGCTGCTGCACACTGCTCTCAGTGTCACTGTGAGAGTTATTTCATTAGCCTGAAGCACTAATTGTCTTCAAAAAAGGGTGGGCTCGAGGCGCAGAGCACTGCACCCTAAGCACACCCAGTTGTGTTACAATAGCAAATCAATATTCGCTATTGTCTTCCTTATTCTCCTCCTGTCCAATCAGGATGTGGGTCCTGAGATCCAATTGGCCGCGAAGAGCAGCGCTCGTATTGGAGAAGAGGTAGAGGAGGAGGAGATGCAGGGGAAGCCACCACCCAGAGGAAGCACTGCCCACATCCTATCTTTTGGTCAGAAACAGGGCTCAATAAGGAGGATCATTGGCTGATCCGAATAGTGAAGTAGAAAACATATATCTTTCCACAAACCTCCTTTTATTTAATAAAGACTTGTCAAGCAGTACCTCCTGTAATTATGTCTGCCAAGCTTCTACCTTTTTTGTTTGCAGTAACACATTTTTTAAGAGCATTTTATGGAGTTTTCATCCAGGCCCCACTATGTATTCTATATTTTGGCCATTTTTATTTGGAACACAGTGTTTTTCTTTAAGTTATTTTTGTTTTATTAGTAGTATAATACTGTCATCTTTTATTGTTATACTCCATTACTTGTTACTGCTAAATAGCACAGGCTGGTTTACTGGACATACACAGTTTAAATGATATATTTTTTAGTTCTGGGACCATACTGCGGGTGATAGCATTAAAGCTGAATTCCATGCACAAAAAATTTCATTTAAATATATTTCTCAATAGCCACAAAAAATATAATTCTACTTTTTGTGCACCAACACATTTGCATACCCAAACATTACCTTGTAAAAGTAGCAGTGACATCATCACTGTGCTGTATCTAGCTTGAGCAAATAGCAGAGCTGTAGGTGGGTCCCAGCCGGCTCCATCCACTACAGGGTTTGCAGAAAATTACAGGAGAGGCGGCTACAAGACCCAGAGCTTCCATCAGGGGGGTACAACCCATACTCATGCAAGGGGCCCAAGCATCTCAAGGGGCCTGGACATCCCAAGTGGATCGGGCCCCAGGGGTATTTCCACCCACTGCCTGAGGGCTGGATGATTGACAGCCACAGTAGCTACTCATTTCCACTCGACTCTCCTTCTACCAATCGCAGGATTGCATGCCGAGGTGTCTAATTGGCAGCGCCTGTGAGCAGCAGATGGAGGAGATGGGGAGTGGAGTGCTGGGGAAGGATCAGAGGTGATCCACTGATCAGTATGCAATAACAGGGCTCCCTTCTACCCCTTTTCTGCATCGATATCCTGGCTCCTCCCCCCTGCAAATGCTGGTGAGTGTCTGTGTCTGTACACATGTGATAAGTGGAATGTTACTGTATGTTACAGGTAGTGACTGGATTACTTTGATATTTCACAATTTATGTATCCCCCGCCAGTAACTTTTCACATGGGTCTGCTACTTATAGAATTGTTATTGCTTTGTGTCTATGGTCTTCATGTTCCCATCTAATCTCCCTTTACTATGCTTTCTGCTATGTTTATAATCTATGTGAGCCTGATTCAGTCTTTTGATCACTGTAGAGTGCTGCACAAAGATTCCAGCAAGAATAAAGAATCCCTAATATCAAGTCTGGGTGACATCACTTTGATTGCCTCATGCCTAGCAGAGGGATTGAGGCTCTTATAGATACAGGCGGTCCCCGGGTTACAAACAAGTTAGGGACTGTAGGTTTGTTCTTAAGTCAAACTTGTTTGTGAGTCGGAACAGGTACATTTTTTAAGTGTTGCTCCAGCAAGGAAGGGTTAACACCCCTGTAATGTTTGTTTTGCTGTCTATGTTTCTGTTCAGAAGATTTCACCTCACTTTCTGTCCCATGGACAATTGGATTTTGAAAATTTTAGGTTGTTGTGGAAACAAATCTTGGTGATAAAGCATCAGTGGGGACACCTTTTTCCCATAATAACTCTTACAGGAGTGAATTTCCCTTCCGAGGGGTAGATTTCCTCTCACTTCCTGTTGTCTTTCTCCGTTTGTAAGTAGGAGTCATTTGTAAGTCGGATGTTTGTAACTAGGGGATTGCCTGTAGCTGCATTTTACCAATCTTCCATGCAATTCTGTCATTCTGGATATCAGCTTTTGCTACTAACACTTTCCGCTTATATATCACTTCCTTCTGCTGCCGGGTCCTAAAAAATAATAATGAAAAAACTACTGACACGGTTTATGGGATGGATGAGGGGGACATGGGATGGAGGAGGAGGAGGAGGGACACGGGATGGAGGAGGAGGAGGACACGGGATGGAGGAGGAGGAGACATGGGATGGATGAGGGGAACACGGGATGGAGGAGGAGGAGGACACGGGATGGAGGAAGAGGAGACATGGGTTGGATGAGCGAGACGTGGGATGGAGGAGGAGGAGGACACGGGAAGAGGAGAACACGGGATGGAGGAGGACGAGACATGGGGTGGATGAAGGGAACATGGGATGGAGGAGGCAGAGGGCATGGGAAGGGGCAGGAGGAGGACATGGGATGGAGGAGATGGGACTGGAGGAGGAGAAGGACATGGGATGGAGGAGATGGGACTGGAGGAGGAGGAGGACATGGGATGGACATGGAATGAGGAGATGAGATTATAAGAGGAGGACATGATATGGGATGATGGAACTGAAGGAGGAGAAGGAAGATGACATGGGAAGGAGGGGACATGCTATGGGATGGTCAGTGAGCAGATTTGGTGGTACGGCCAGTGGGCAGGCCCTAGGGAATGTTGGTGGTCAGGCCTAGGGGGGCCCAGGCCTAAAGCTGTGTAAAATTTCTGATGGCTGCCCTGACAAGACCAGTCTCTCTGCACAAGGATGGATAGCAGTATTGGCTGGTCTTTGTTACAGGAAGCTCTTGCACAGAGGAAAAATGTTTACACTGGATTACTGGACAGATCTGATAGAAATACACACAGCACACCATGATTCAAGAAGACCCATGCCTCTTGTGTAGAGTTGAGCGAACCCGGACTGTAAAGTTCGGGTCCGTACAGAACTTTGGGGTGTCCGGGACCCGGACCCGAACCCGGACTTTTCAAAAAAAGTCCGGGTTCGGATCCGGCGTTCTGGTATTTTATTCCACGTGTTAAACAGCTGCCAAGGGCAGCCAATCAACAAGTGTTTCACTGGTTTTCCCTAGAAGCCATCACAGCCATGCCTACTAATGGCACTACCGAAGATCCCTTTTGGTCACTTTGTGAACAACTAACCGACGGGAACCGTCGACAAATTGTGCACCTTATTTTATGGTCTTGCGGCCTAGGCTTGGGCCTGAAAAAAACTTTTCAGGCCCAAGCCCAGGCCCAGGGCCTGTGGGGTTTCAAGACATGCCTGGGCTTGAAATGTCAGGCCCAAGCGAGTTGAGATGTGTTCTCCGTACCCAGAAGAACTTAGTACCACACGACACACATAAAGATAGTCTAGACAGGTCATTAGGTCACATTTGTAAAAAGGAGACACGTTCTCGAAGGACATTGTTTCTGGTCGGTTATGACGATAGGTAGGAACACGTCTCTCTGACCAGAACAGTCCCGTCGGT
>BLSH010334194.1:1585708-1599268 GCA_018402905.1 Glandirana rugosa | reverse complement strand
AAATCGGGGATCACTC
Organism: Glandirana rugosa; assembly: GCA_018402905.1. NCBI lineage: Eukaryota > Metazoa > Chordata > Amphibia > Anura > Ranidae > Glandirana > Glandirana rugosa. The sequence continues at coordinate 1,599,252 of BLSH010334194.1, read as the reverse complement.
TGTTCTGGATGATGTAAGCATCTCTGTGAACACTTACTTTACAGTACAGTATGAGCGCAGAGCAGCAGGGGTGAGGGGGGCATTCATACTTGGACATGGTTCCAATCACCCATGCCCTGTGTGAGTATAACCCATCTCACTCAAAATTTCATAAGACTAGCAGTTGGGGACAGGAATGCCTTAGGTCTCGCACTGTAGATACAGCTATGAGGCTACAGAATAGGAATGTCTATGTACATTTACATGTCAGGAAGTACACTGTTAATTCTGAAGAGGAATTTATAGCAAAAGGCAATTTGTTCAGCGTATTGCTTAGGCAAATTGCCTGTTATATATATTTTCACTTTCAGTGTAGGTCCACTTTAAATGATACCCTAGCCCAGGGTTTCTCAACCAGGGTTCCATGGAACCCTAGGGTTCCTCCAGAGGCTGCTAGGTGTTCCTTGAGCAATGGTCAATTTCCACCTCTCAGATAAACTCCCAATGATACCATTGATCTTTTTAGCTATCTGTAAGGGGGTAATTCTTCCCAATGACCACAAGTGTAAGGAGCATTCTTCCCATTGACAATCACAATAATGTATCATGAGTTGTAGAGTTTTAATTTTTAGCAGGGGTTCCCTGAGACCGGAGAATTATTTCAAGGGTTCCTTGGTGTTGAAAAGGTTGAGAAAGGCTGCCCTAGCCAGTAACAGTTGTAGTTGTTGTGGCTGTAGCAATAATTTATGCAAGCAACAGCTTGTCCCTTGTTATAATAATCCATTTCATTCCTACGCAAGTGAAAACACACTAAAATATACAGTTATATAACTAGATTCTGGATTCTCTTTTTACATTTTATACATGCCACATGCATTTTATGTTGTTTCTTCATAACTTTATAAAAGCCTTTAAATTATGAGTTTCCTTTAATTTTTTAGGATCATAATATATTAGCTGTGATAAGTGGAAGGGGAATAAAATAGCCTTGTTCTCTTTTATTGGCTGAAATACTGCTGTATAAAGGAGATGGGCTTAGGGAAATACATACTTTAATTCACAGAGGAACCATTCCTGCATATCAAGCTTTTTACAGCTGGTTATAAAGAACAAGTTAAAACTTGGACTAAGCTCAAACCAAACATCTGATCCCCAGCTGGAATTGCTTAGTCTTATGGTAGTTTCATCACATAAAATTAAGCTTGGAGTGATCCACACATTTTACAGGTTTTCGCAGGCTGTTATCAGGACTAAATATCTTTATAAAGTTTTTATTCTTAACATTTAAAACATTGGAATGCGTCCTATCATAATGATGTTTGTGAGGTAGACGAAGAAGGGCTAATATCAAATAAGTAGAGGGTTTACTTAACTGTATTAAAATGATTTTTATGGACCACTCAATCAGTCAGCCTCATAAAGTAGTAGACCATGCTTTAAAGCATTTGTATGAATAGTCTTGTATTATATACAGGGCTTCTATTTATTACACATACAGGCTGTGCTTAATCCCCAACCCTGGGCTCCAAGCTCACCTCTTCATTGGCTGTGTTTTATGCTTTCTTTGTACATATACGGACCTTTTCCAAAGTCTTCAGACCACCCATGTGACTGCACAGGAGCCTTTTCCTCTTTATCTCTTCTACTGACTGGACAATCTACTGAAAGGGTGGTTGATGATTGGAATAAACTACCAACAGAGGTTGTGAGACAGTCAACAGTAAATGGCTTCAAACATGCGTGGGATAAACATAAATCTACAGTCAGACAACAAGGTTAATGTGGAAAAAAATAAATAAATAAAAAGGGGCAGACTCGATGGACTACTCAGTTTTTTTCTGCTGTCACTTTTCTATGTTTCTATCTATACCGATTCTCATTGGATTAAAAGCATGTGAACATTCCATGCACTACAAGTATCAATATGATCACAAACCGATAAATAATGCTGCTAAACAAAAGAGCTTTTTCCTCACTTCACATCATAAATATAACCATATACATGTAGCGCAAATCATACAATAAACAACCGAAAGAAAGAAAAAATGTCCATATAATTCCACCAGGAAACAGTCCACCGCTAATGTCTTATAAACACTTTCCACTTGGTGCTTCCAGTGTTGTCCTTGTTATACATGCAGCCACCCAGTGCAGTTTAACAATGCTCACCTCATGGTGTTGACCCTACTATAATAGCAAGGTTACAACAAGCATTTGTTATCCTTTCCGGGGCAGTGTCTCCTCCACTCCACCAAAGCACTCTCCTTCTCTGGCAGCACCCCACTCTCAGGTAGAAGTTACATATACAACAGAATGGGACTAATAGTGTTCTCTGTATAAAACCTTCTTTATTAAAAAACCCCAAATAAAACACTCACTTATTAAAAGCACTATCAGTGCGATGGTATACACAGGTCAAGGTACTTAGAGACATCAAACAGTGGTGTACATCATATCACCAGGACCATCACATCCTCCGCAGAGTGGCTCCGTCCCTATACGTGTTACACCCAGAATATGGGCTTCCTCAGTAGACGTTAAAAACGAATTCTAACATGCAAGGATAGGATTTTATCATCAAATTATTCCGTAACAGGCATCTTCAAGTAAAAATCTGAAAAGTAGGACAGAGATGAAAAACTATGTACATCTAAAGGCATGAATTCTATTTTATAACAGCACAGTGGTGTAATGGATAGTACTTTCGCCTAGCAGCAAAAGGGTCACTGGTTCAAATCCCAACCATGACACTACCTGCCTGGAGTTTGTATGTTCTCCCTGTGCCTGCGTGAGTTTCCTCCAGGTACTCCGGTTTCCTCCCACACTCCAAAGACATGCTGGTAGGTTAATTAGATCCTGTCTAAATTGGCCCTAGTATATGTAAGTATGAATGCGAGTTATGGACCTTAGATTGTAAGCTCTTTGAGAGTAGGGACTGATGTGAATGTACAATGTATATGTAAAGCGCTGCGTAAATTGATGGCGATATATAAGTACCTGAAATAAAATCAATTAATAAAATATTAACAGCAGGAACTTCACAAAGTTAGTCTCTTCCCCATCTCTCTGCTATTGGGCACTCCTGGTTTATATAGAAGGAACTGCTATGTATAGTAAAGCAGCACTATTGTAGTGACTGACTCAGTTGTATGGAACACTACAAGTGGTTATAAGGGCTCAAGGTTTTTTACCTTCATGCATTCTATGCATGGAGGTAAAAAACCTTCTCTGTGCAGCAGCCCCCCTAATACTTACCTGAGCCCCAGCTCTCCGGGGACTCTCCCTCCTCATTGACTGAGACATTGACTGAGATAGCAGCAGGAGCCAATGGCTGTCAATCACAGCCAGTGAGCCAATGAGGAGAGAGATGGGGTGGGGCTGAGCCACAGCTCTGTGTGTGAATGGACATGTAGAGCAATGCCTCGGGAGCAAGCCTGCTTGGGTACCCCCTTTGCAAGCTGCTTGCTCTGGGGGCACTCAGCAGGAGGGAGGGGCCAGGAGCACCGGCGGGGGACCTGAGAAGAGGAGGATCAAGGCTACTCTGTGCACAACCACTGCACAGAGCAGGTAAGTATATCATGTTTGTTATTTAGAAAAAAATAATTGCTTTTAATATTGCTTTAAGGGGTTGCAAGTAAAATCTCTGTATGCCACTTAGTGTATATTCACTTTAACGGTACATGCAGGAGGACGTTCAGCACCCATCTATTTTCCATTACTCTCTATGTTGAAAATACCTGACAAGTGGATGTAAGCCCCATTCATGGACAGAGTTGAGTGAACCCGTGAATGTTCGAGTTCGGTGGGTTTGGCTGAACTACGGAAAGAAGTCCGGGTTCGGTACCGAACTTGACCCAAACTCAGAGGCGTAACTAGAACCTTCAGGGCCCCGGTGCAAGAAATTATGAAGGGCCCCCTGACCCCTGGCCAGGGCCCTTCCCTCTTCCCACTGATCCTGGGGCCCTTTACGCCTATCGTGGGTCCCTTTATTACGGTACTGCAGTGGGGCCCTTTCACAAGTTCTGCAGCAGGCCCCAGGGGGACCAGGGAAGCACACAGGGGCCCTGGGAACAGCAGAAGACAAGTAAACTGGATAGAGGAAAATGGAGGAGATTGGGTCCTCTAAATGCCACCCCTGCCATCCCTCCTATTCAGGTGTACAAGGGAGGCACATGGGCCCCCTGGACCATGGGGCCCGGTTGCAATTGCAACCCCTGCAACCCCTATCGTTACGCCCCTGCCCAAACTTTACCCTGAACCCTATTGAATTCAATGGGGACCCGAACTTTTCGGCACAAAAATGACTGTAAAAGAGTCCTGGAAAGTGCTAGAGGGCTGCAAAATGATTTTAGAACAATAATCTGTCCCTTACAGCAACAGCAGGAACCTGACCCTATAGAACTAGGAGATGATTTTAGAACAATAATCTGTCCCTCTAAGCAGTAAACTCTACCTAGTCCAGTCAGATCTTTCTGTAATGCAGGATGAGATCTGCAATCTGTCCCTAAAAGCAGTAGTAGTAGTAATCTCTACCTATCTATCTATCTGCAACCTGTCCCTAAAAGCAGTAGTAGTAGTAATCTCTACCTATCTATCTACCTGCAATCTGTCCCTCACAGCACCGGCAGCATCCTCTTCCTACACTACCCAGAGAGCATGTGACATGCAGCACTGTGACTCCAGCCTCATATAGAGGCTGGGTCACATTATGCACTGGCCAATCACAGCCATTCCATTATTAGGCATGGCTGTGATGGCTTCTAGGGAAAACCAGTGAAACGCTTGTTGATTGGCTGCCCTGCAGCTATTCAACATGCGTGATCAAATACCCAAACCCAGAACTCAAACCCAAACTTTTTTTCAAATGTCCGGGTTCGGGTCCGGGTCACGGACACCCCAAAGTTCGGTACGAACCCGAACTTTACAGTTTGGGTTCGCTCAACTCTATTCATGAAATTTAAGCTGGACACATATATCTGCAGTGTTTTCTATCTCTCTCCAAAGTCCCGTGGCTCTCTCCTGCTCTATTCTTCTGTTATCAGCATGATAACTTCTGACAAGTTCTCCGACACAGCAGATAAAACCCGGCTGAAATCTTCTTCGTGGGAGGTTGCTATAGATTAGCAGACAGCTTGACTTGTCAGAGCACAGCTCTGCACATTCCTTCCTTCCTTTGCCTATGTGGAGTGGGAGTGTGTGCCTTTCCTCCAATCAGCTGTCTTGGCTGTGTGTCCAGACTTCACAATCAGTGCTGAATAGGAAGAGAAAATCTCCTAACATGATCTGAACTTTCTAAAGAATATATAAAACTGAAGACAGCAGATATACACATAATACTTATTTAGGGAGATTTGTTTCATCTCTGTGTATCATCTGAGGCTGTTCACTTCACTGGGTATATGTGAGGGTTTACATCCAATTTAAGGAAAAATGAACTTAGAGCATATCAAAAAGTTTATTTTTTAGAGTGGGGAAGAGTTAGAATACCTGACAGATTTTTATTGTTGTTTGTGTTGCTGTGAGCTGGGGAGATCCACCATTTGTCTTGATAATTATTATCATTGGAGCTGAAAGTGAGCAAATATCTATCATTTTGAGCTGTCACCACAACAGGAAGATAAAAATGTTTGGGCTCAGATATACTTTTATTATTAAAAGTGTACTGACATGTATACTATCTAGTTTAATCCCAGCTGTGTGCAAATAAGGTTAACTTAGGCAGTTCTGTTAAGCCATAAGACACCTTGCAGGAAGCCTTAAGCTGACTAAGGAAATAAAGCCATTTATCTCTGCCAAAAGTTACGCAGTTAGCTATTTTGTTTGGAGGCAGAATAGCAAAGAATGTTTTCCTCCAAATAAAATGTAATGATAATATTCATTCGTGTACTGCATTGAGATAATGAAAACGACAAAACACTTTGCAGAAGGAGAGGTCATAAAAAAAAAAAAAAAAGTTGTTCTGCATTGAGTGATTGAACACAAAAGCTCAGCACAATAGCACAGGGCATTCTTTAAAGGGTGAGCCTGTTCTTTTGCAGCTGAATGCACACTGAAGAGGCTTGAACAGTGAGTTATAACACTGTTAACCTACAGAGAAAGAACACTATAATAAAATGTTTCACATTATATGCTGCAAGTTTGCATACATACATATTATGTTTTGTTCAAAAGTTTTCACTGGATGGATCAGGAAGATAGGTGGCCTTTAGCCCCCGAAGCATAGACCACCCACGTTGTATTCATTCCTGGCTGTACTGTCCTGTCAGTGACTTACTCAGATCTGTCGACTCTCTACACTACTCAGTACATTACATACTTCTCACTGATCCACTCCAAATGCACCAAATGCTGGACTGTATATAACATACTTCATATCACTAATCATTGCAGTATTGCTATATAGTAACTGAAGTTATTCATACCACTAAGAAATTCCACCATGTCCAATAAATGGGCATTTTTCACAAGGTTTAATGAATAGGCAGGGCATGCATAACATCCTAACCAAGATTTTAGACTGCAAATTCTCATTACTTCATGTACCCTAGAGTACTTTATGCAGTTTCAAGGGATACTTTTGCCAGGTAAAGAAATATATCATACCAGTAAAAAATGTTAGTAGAAAACAAAATAGATCTAAGGGGTCATTTTAAAACCCCCTCCAGGATCAATGGAGGACCTGCAAGGGGTGGGGGTGGGACAGAGGTGAGTATTAGGCCTCATCCCCACAGGACGTATTTTGACTGTTTTTACAGCAGCTGTTTTTAGCTGCAGACGTTTTTTCCTACAGTCAATAAACCCTCCATCGTGTTACCCTATGTGTTCATGCTGTCCTATGTGTTCATGCACACACAGGCTGTTATCAACTGTTTTTAGCTGTGACGTTTTTGAGCTGTAAAAAAAACCCAAGGCCAGCGGGTTCTTAGAGACATTTTCATCTGTAAAAACGTTCAAACACTCAAAAGCGCTGATCCCCAATGTTTTTGGACGTTTTAGATGAATTGAGGGAAAAAAACCGCTGGCCCCTTAAAAATGCAAAAAACATGCAAAAAAAATGCAGATAATATAACACTAATAAAAGCTGAATAAATCACTGATAAGCTACTGACGTTTTTAGGACTTTTTTTAACGTCCGCTGTGCATGAAGCCTAACTGGTTTTATACTGGGCAGGGTGGGTTAGATGGAGGCGGGAGGGCACAATAGGCAAAAATAATTTTTGGGTAGAGTTGGGCTTTAAAACATTGGGGGAATTAACCACTTCCTTACTGGGCACTTAAACCCCCCTCCTGCCCAGACCAATTTTCAGGTTTCAGCGCTGTCGCATTTTGAATGACAATTGGGCGGTCGTGCGACATTGTAACCAAATAAAATTGATGTCCTTTTTTCCCCACAAATAGAGCTTTCTTTTGGTGGTATTTGATCACCTCTGTGGTTTTTATTTTTTGCGCTATAAACAAAACCAAGAGCGACAATTTTGAATAAAGAACAATATTTTTTACTTTTTGCTCTAATAAATATCCAAAAAAAAAAATTATTCATCAGTTTTGGCCGATTTATATTCTTCTACATATTTTTGGTAAAAAAAATCGCAATCGGCGTTTATTGATTGGTTTGCGCAAAAGTTATCGCGTCTACAAACTATGGACATTGATTTATGGCGTTTTTAATTATTTATTTTTTTTACTAGTAATGGCGGCGATCTGTGATTTTTATCTGGACTTTGATATTGGGGGGGACATGTCGGACATTTTTGACACATTTTTGGGACCAATGACATTTATACAGCGATCAGAAATTTAAATGTCCACTGATTACTGTATAAATGTCATTGGCAGTGAAGGGGTTAACCTGCAGGGGGCAGTGAAGGGGTTAACAATGTTCCCTGGGTGTGTTCTAACTGTGGGGGGGCAGGGTTGGCCGGGACAGAACAGATCTAACTGATCCCAGTGACAGGGATCAGTAGATCTGCTTGTCCCTCTGTCACAGAACGGGGAACCGCCGTGTTTACATTGGCGGTTCCCCGTTCTACAGCTTTGCCGGCGATCGCGGGTCAGGAGCGGACATCGAGTCCGCCCGACCCGCGGGCACACCCACGCAGCGTGTGGCGGCCGCACGCGCGCCGCTGCCTGTCAGAGCGCGCAGGGGGCGTGTAAAGGGGCGGACGTCCATGGACGTCCACCCGGATATTCAGATCCGCGCTGTAGACGTCTTTCGTCTATAGCGCGGATCTCTAGTGGTTAATATTACGTGTCTGAGACAAGTTCTGTCTCAACTAGTGCTGTTGACCATATAAACCAGTACACAGCTTAGAAAATGTAAAAGCTTGACTGACTGAACATAATGGGCTGGGAATTCGCACCGCACCAAAAACGTACACATTTTCTGTGCAATGCACCACACCTATGTAAACAGAACAAATTGAAAACAATGTGTTTTCAAGTGTCCTGCGAATTGGATGCAGTTTAAGCCTCATTCAATTCGCATAGGTGTGAACCCAGCCTCAATGCGGCAAATATTCCAACTGTGTGATCAAGCTATATTTGGTTTTTGCACCTCCATTTCTCACAAAAGGATCTGTCACCTAGGGTTGCCACATCATCCCTTTAATCCAGGACACATATGAATTACACAGGTTGTTCTGAGGCTAATTTAATGCAGATGAGGCACCAAGTGAGTTTAAATACCACACTGGGTGCAGTGCTGAGCCCCCTTTACAAAGTATTCGCAGAACCACCAGCACATCAGGAACAGTGTTGCCAGTAATCTTCTTATTTTATTAGTCACTCACATTAAAATCTTCCACTAATGTGGGTGACTAATAAATAGAGAGAATTTTTGGCTACACTTTGCCGGTAATACTGGTGGCTCTGAATATCTAGACCATGCTAGCAGATGCTGATGTACTTTCTCCTCCTTTCATGGCACTAGAACAAAACTGAGCTCATGATCACTGTTGTTCACTAAGCGTTAGAGAAATACAGTTGTAGAATGTGGATAAGAAACCAAGAAATGAAGAGATGTGTTTTGATCTTTTGCAGTACTACTAGAAAAACGTATGTAGTCATTAATGTGCGAGCCAGTAACATTTTGACCCTGGCACAACTTCTGAAAAGTTTGGGATGCTGTTAAATTGATCCAACTACACTAGCTAGATTTGTATTAATGTAGCCAACAGAACACTGTAGTTTAAATAAAATCTTCATGTATTCATTTTAATATGGGAAAATGTCCAGGAGCTGCATTTATGTGTTTATAAGCTCATTACTTAGGTAGACCTCTGTTAATATTAATGTAAGATGTTTGTGGAAATATATATATATATATATATATATGTATACAGTATATATGTGTGTTTTTTTGTTTAAAGACTGGGGTTATCAACTTATGCTGTACATAAACCCCTACCCCTTTTCTTTGCCATCTTTTGGAGCCCCAGTAGCATTAAAGTTCCCAGTATCCAAAAGCTCCAACTGAGAACATTATTTCTTCTCCATTTGGAGCTTCTATCTGATGCGCATATGGGATGGTATATGGATAACAGGTGGTCTGCAAGCTTATTGGCCCTCATACTATGGGCATATTATTGAGCATGTCTGGTGGGCTGGGCTGATATAATTCAGAATAGGAGGAGGAGTGGGGTAATATCCAGACAGATATAAAATACCCAATACAGTTAATGTATTCATTTAAAAAACGATTACATTTGCTTATACATAAAATTGGCATAAATACCCAAACCTGTCCCGATATCCACCTCCTGTGATACAGTGAACAACAGTACTGAGACTTTTTGGGGGTGAGGCAGCATGCTTAGCCAGTCAGGGCTTTATTTCAATGCAGTCTGTGAGCATGCTGACTGGAGGGGAGAGCAGAGGGAAGCCCTTATCCATTTACAGCCATGTTGCTTAATGACAGTAGTCTAAAGTAGTCTAAAGTAAAGCCCAGGTATTCTTTTGGCACACAAAACAGCTTATATATTGCTTAGTGACAGTAGTCTAAAGTAAGGCCCCAGCATTCTTTTGGCACACAAAACAGCTTGTATATATGAATTTCAACGTTTATTTTTTGCCTTGATTTGAGCAATATGTGCTCATAGTGAGAGAATCCACAGTGAACAAACAAAATGGAGTGCAGATGAGGCTGGTATACTGGGCACCATCTAGCTTTGAAGGGCATAATGGCTATACAGTCATGGCCAAACATACTGGCACCCCTGCATTTCTGTCAGATATTGCACCACTTCGCCCAGAAAATTGTTGCAATTACAAATGTTTAGGCATTCTCATGTTTATTTATTTTGTTTGTATTGGTATGACATAAAAAAGTTGAGAAACAAAAAGCTGAATATGACACATTACACACAAAACTCCAAAAATGGACTGGACAAAATTATTGGCATCCACAGTGTAATATTTGGTAGCACATCCCATGGAAAACATAACTAAAATCAATCGCTTCCTGTAACCATTGTGTGAGATTAGCTCATGGGGATCACTTTTCAGGGGAAAAGATTCATCATGGATGTAATTTTCTTTCAAATCTGGCGGTTTGCCAGGTTTATTATTTTAGGTTTACAAGATCAAAACACAAACAAAAACAGAAAACAAAACCTTGCCGTCTGATGCTAATTTAAACAAACAGATTCCTCTCTATACAGTGTGGGGCTGTCCCCGACACCCACAAAACATAAGCACTTTGAAAACCTTGTTTTTAGAGTCCAAGTTAGCACACAGATCTCTCTCAGCTTTCTCCCTCTGAGATCCAGGATCAAGCTAATCTCCCACAATGGTTACAGGAAACAGGGATGTAACGATAGGGGTTGCAGGGGTCGCAATTGCAACCAGGCCCCATGGTCCAGGGGGCCCGTGTGCTTCCCTTGTACACCTGAATAGGAGGGATGGTGGGGGTGGCATTTAGAGGACCCAACCTCCTCCATTTTCCTCTATCCAGTTTACTTGTCTTCTGCTGTTCTCAGGGTCCCTGTGTGCTTCCCTGGTCCCCCTCACAGAGCTGCTGTCTTCCCCCCTGCTCTCTCCTGCCAGCTGCTGTAGAAGATGTGTCATGATGGAGAGATGGGAACGGGTCAGTAAATTTGTCATTTACCAGCTCCTTCCTTTTCTGAATGAACAGAGTCAATGATTGGTACCAATTGGTTCATTCCAAACTGAAGCATAGTAAACAGTTTTTTACTATACTTCCGTTTCTGAATGAATGGGAGGCTCGGTACTCATCTATTCCTGTCCATTCATTCTGTGCAGCTGAAGCTACACAGATAGAAATTGAGAGCTGAGGTTTGTTTAGACCCCTGATATCTCATCAAAGCTCCCCAACAGAGCTCCTAAAAATAATTGTAAAAAATTGTAAAAATAGAATTGTAAAAGAAATAAAATGAAATGGTAAAAAAATAATAAAATAACAATTAAAAACTACTGACACCAGTGAGAGAACTATCAGGATTGCAAAGGTTGCAATTGTTACCGGGCCCTGGCATTTCCCCACCTTGGGGAGGCCTGAAGATGGCAGAAAGGGGGCCCGCTGCAGAACTTGTGAAAGGACCCCGCTGCGGTACTGTAATAAAGGGACCCGCGATAGGAGTAAAGGGCCCCAGGATCAGAGGGAGGGGCCCTGGCCAGGGGTCAGGGGGGCCCTTCATAATTTCTTGCACCATGGCACTGAAGGTTTTAGTTACACCTCTGACAGGAAGCAACTGATTTCAGTTATGTTTTTCAAGGGGTGTGCTACCAAATATTACACTGTGGGTGCCAATAATTTTGTCCAGTCCATTTTAGGAGTTTTGTGTAAAATGTGTCAGATTCAGCTTTTTGTTTCTCCACTTTTTTGTGTCATACCAATACAAACAAAATAAATAAACATGAGAATACCTAAACATGTGTAATTGCAACAATTTTCTGGGCGAGGTGGTGCATTTTCTGACAGAAATGCGGGGGTGCCAATATTTTTGGCCATGACTGTACTCCCTGTAATGCAGTAGTCTACTACCGCATAGAATAAAATATATGACTTCAAAACTCTCCATGGATCACAAGCCGTTACTGTATATATACACACAGTATCTCACAAAAGTAAATACACCCCTCACATTTTTGTAAATATTTTATTATATCTTTAGGTATACGTGAAAATGTCCACGTGGGCCCAAAGTGTCAATATTTTGTGTGGCCACAGCACTGCCTTAACCCTCTTGAGCATGGAGTTCACTAGAGCTTCACAGGTTGCCACTGGAGTTCTCTTCCACTCCTCCTTGACGACATCACGGAGCTGGTGGATGTTAGAGACCTTGCGCTCCTCCACCTTCCATTTGAGGATGACCCACAGATGCTCACTAGGGTTTAGGTCTGGAGACATGCTTGGCCAGCCCATCACCTTTACCCTCAGCTTCTTTAGCAAGGCAGTGGTCGTCTTGGAGGTGTGTTTTGGGTCGTTGTCATGTTGGAATACTGCCCTGCGGCCCAGTCTCCGAAGGGAGGGGATCATGCTCTGCTTCAGTATGTCACAGTACATGTTGGCATTCATGGTTCCCTCAATGAACTGTAGCTCCCCAGTGCCGGCAGCACTCATTCAGCCCCAGACCATGACAGTCCCACCACCATGCTTGATGACTGTAGGCAAGACACACTTGTCTTTGTACTCCTCACCTGGTTGCCGCCACACACGCTTGACACCATTTGAACCAAATAAGTTTATCTTGGTCTCATCAGACCACAGGACATAGTTCCAGTAATCCATGTCCTTAGTCTTCTTGTCTTCAGCAAACTGTTTGCGGGCTTTCTTGTGCATCATCTTTAGAATAGGCTTCCTTCTGGGACGACAGCCATGCAGACCAATTTGATGCAGTGTGTGATGTATGGTCTGAGCACTGACAGGCTGACCTCCCACCCCTTCAACCTCTGCAGCAATGCTGGCAGCACTCATATTTCCCTAAGACAACCTCTGGATATGACACTGAGCACATCACTCAACTTCTTTGGTCGAGAATGGTGAGGCCTGTTCTGAGTGGAACCTCTCTTGTTAAACCGCTGTATGGTCTTGGCCACCGTGCTGCAGCTCAATTTCAGAGTATTGACAATCTTCTTATAGCCTAGGCCATCTTTATGTAGAGCAACAATTCTTTTTTTCAGATCCTCAGAGAGTTCTTTGCCATGAGGTGCCATGTTGAACTTCCAGTGACCAGAGTCCACACTTACCCCTCGTCCACACAATTTAAACCACAATAGCGGGAGTGAGAGAGTATGACCAGTGACCTTCAAGTTGTACCGTGGAGTACCGTTTCTTGAGAGACTCCTAGACTTTTTTTCTTAACAACGAGATGTATTTCTACCGGATCCGATATTCTTCTAACAGTTATGAGACTTTAACTCGACGTCGTGCCACCGGTTCTGGTATGTCGCCAAATTGTTCTCTCCAAGGTGAGTCTTGTCCGGAGTGGTAAGAGCTGGTTTCTTCAACTCACTACACGAGTCACAGTATAGGTCTCCAACAGAATCCCTTTATACTCACGACGGTCGTAACGACGTCTCCAACTTCCCCACCCTCCAGTCGGACA
>BLSH010334194.1:1563452-1585698 GCA_018402905.1 Glandirana rugosa | reverse complement strand
TATATATATATATATATATACTGAAAGATTGGGGTTGATCAGACTCAAGCAGTAGGTGCATTTTCAATAAGTACGCCAGTCCAAAGCAGTATTAAGGGCATGGTAGCCCACTTTTATTTAAAAGAACGGAATACTTCACAAAAGACATCAGTAGCCCACAAGGGTTTTCCACCATTACTGTGACTTGCACAATCAGAATACATCAGCCTCCTGGCTAACTCTCTTGCCACAAGGCTGCTTCAGGCCTCCAGCCTAGGCCTTAGGTCTGCTTCTCAGACCAAAAGAGTTCCTTAGAGTCAAGCTCTCTCCTAGCTTACTCACGATCAGCTCCTTGCTGCTCTGTAAGGGCCGGTTCACACTGCTGCATGTGGTAAGATCGGATGTGATTGGCACCACACTGCAGTGGGAATCACTTGCAATCTCTATGCAATGGTATTTCAGGCATACAGATATTATGGCTAAAATCGCATCGCATTCAGAACAAACTCGAACAGGACCCTTTTTTGGTCTGCAGCTTTGTATTGTCACTCCCCGCAGTTCGCATATAGCAGTTTTAACTGCCGGGAGACATGCGTTGCGGGAACCCACAGTGGATTCGCAGGGTTCCCGCATCGCAGCAGTGTGCACCTCACAGACTGAATTTGCCTCCTGCAAACATGCACACTCTGGCTGCTCCATGAAACCTCTCTAACTCCTGGAGAGGTGGGGAGTCCACCTGACTTCCTTGCACATACTTCCTGTCTGTTGGGTGGGGCCCTGAGCCATAGTCAGGTCACAAGTAAATAGCCCAGCACACAGCTGTGCAATCAGCGTGCTTGTCTCTCCAAAATCTGGCGTAAACCAGCAATCTGCCAGGTAGCACAGGGTCCCACTGCCACAATACACATATATATATACAGGCCAGCCATCAGAAATTATGGGGCCCCTTACACAGCCTCAGGCCTGGGCTGCCCCCCCCCCCGGGCCTGGCCACCAACTTTCCCCTGTAAATTTTCCCAATAAACAATATTATATTAATAGTACTTTGATGCCCAGCCCTAGAAGACTTCACTTACCTTAAATAATGGGTACTAGGGCTGGCTGCTGGTCCTCCTGGTCCTGGGGCCTGGCTTTTGGGGCTGGGTCCTAGCTTCTGGGGCTGGGCTCCTGGTCCTAGGGTCTGGCTGCTGGAACCAAGAGTCTGGCTGCTAGGTCCTGGGCTGATGGGCCTAGGGCCTGACTGTTGGGGTCTGGGCTGCTGCGCCTGGGGTCTGGCTGCTGGGACCTGTTTGCTGGTCCTGGGGTCTGGCTGCTGGGGCCTGGCTACTGGTCCTTTGGCCAGGGGACTGGCTGCTGGGGCCTGGTTACTGGTCCCAGGGCCGAGAGTCTGGCTGCTAGGCCCTGGCTACTGGTCCTGGGGCTGGGGTCTGGCTGCTGGGGCCTGGTTACTGGTCCTGGGGCCAGGGGTCTGGCTTCTGGGCCCTGGCTATTGGTCCAGGGGCCAGGGGTCTAGCTGCTGGGCCCTGGCTACTGGTCCTGGGGCCTGGCTGCTGTGTCCTGGCTACTGGTCCTAGGGGCCAGGGGTCTGGCTGCTGGGGCCTGTTTACTGATCCTAGGGCCAGGGGTCTGGCTGCTGGGCTCTGGCTACTGGTCCTGGGGCCGGGGGTCTGGCTGCTGGGGCCTGGGTCTGTGGGTCTGGCTGCTGGGCCCTGGCTACTGGTTCTGGGGCCGGGGGTCTGGCTGCTGGGGCCTGGCTACTGGCCCTGGAGCCGGGGGGTCTAGCTACTGGCCCCGGGGCCGGGGGTCTGGCTGCTGGTCCTAACTGCTGGTCCTAGGGTCTGGACTGCTGGCGCCGGGCCCACCTCCTCTCACATGGAAAAAAAAAACTCACCTGTGCCCATGCTGAGGCGGGGGGGCGCCATAGGGGGGCCATACTGATGTCCCCAGGCTGCTGCAGAGAATGAAAAAAGAAAAAAAAACTTTCCCCAGCCCTGTGGACTCTTTCCTCACTTTCGGGTGTTGGGTGGTGCGCAGTGATCTGCCGTATCATAAGTACATGACAGTTCCTGTCTCTTCTCTTCTATATCAATCCGCAGACAGGAACTATCATGTACTTGTTGTGATACGGTAGATCACTGCGCAACGCCCGGCACCCGAAAGTGAGGAAACCGCTGGGCTGGGGAAACCTTTTGTTACAGGTCGCGGCTCCCAGTCTGCTCTCTGCCTCCGCCCACCCCCTTCCTTCACTGCAGCAGCCTGGGGACATCAGTATGGGCTGTCCCGGCGCTCCCCTCTGCCTCAGCTCGCAGCGCAGGTAACAGCTTTTTTCATGTACGGGGAGCGGGCCCGCACATATATATATATATATATTTATACTGCATATATGAGATTATGCCTAAATTATTGACTCCCAACTTCTGCAATTGTAGTTCAGAAGATGGCAAAACAAAAGAAACTTAGGAGCCATGACCAGTTCTGCCTTACAGGAAAAAACAACATTTCTGTGTGAGCACACAATGGCAGTTGGATCATTTTCCTGGATTAGAATATTGCAGCATTATCCTTTACAACTATGAATACCATTAGTGGTAGGAAAATAATCCAATCATTTTTTTCAATTCCATTACTGATTTTGCAGTTACCATCTAATAGGTTAGGGCAGGCTATTTGTACTGTTGCGTTAATATACAAGGATGGCAAGTACAGGGAATCCAAGTACTCATATATCCAGATTATTAAAAAAATTATAGAACTTGTTTCCTAAAAGATAACATTCATATACCATACTTTTCATTTATCTACAGCACAACTGGCACTATTAAAAATAATATTTTTCTGGACACCTTGTTGCTTAGCTAATTTATCTAAATCTCTCATCGTTGCTCTTCAACAAGCAACCCCAATAAGAAACATCATAAAATAATATTATTCAATTATTTTAAAATCCAGAAAATGAGAAGATTTTATGGTACATTTTGTTATTTATAATCCAAGAAAATTTCAAGGCATAAGCATTTTCAGGGACAAGTTTTTGTATTACAGTTGTCCCTGGAGATCAGAAGAAGTCAGCAAATTTGCAAAGAGTACATGGGAACATTTTGTTGCAAGGCAATTATGCGCAATGGAATACTAGCTATTTTCAGTTTCCTGGGACAATGAAAGTTAAGGTAGAATTATAGGCATTTTTTTTTTCATTTTGGATAGAGCAAGGGAGGATTATAACCACCATCCGATTTTTTGTTTCACCCTCTGTGTCCCATTGTCAAGATTTACCTTCACTTCCTGTCTCTTAGTCAAACAGGAAATGACGGGAAATCCTTGCAAATTAAGAGAATTCCTTGGGTACCCCCAAGCCACCAGAAGGAGTGCCCTCATTGGAAGATTTCCCCTCTAGTAATTTTCTGGGGACAACCCAAAATGTGGGATTTCTTTTACTTTCACTTTCAGTGATAATGGTAAATAGAGAAAATAGAGAGGCTGAATCTCCTTAACGGGACACAGACAACAATAAAAACTGACAGCTGTTCTAATCTCTCTTCACTCTATCTAAAACAAAAAAAAGTTTTGCTTTTAGTTGTACTTTAAGTAGACAGATTTACCATGACTCCACCAACAGACTGAAAAGCTTGCACAGGGCATGGATCCATAAATTTATCCATAAATTAATCTTTCAAACCAAGTGCATGTCACATAAGTAATTGATATTTGTCTGACCAACCAATATTGTTCCCATGCCCACTATAGCCAAATTCACTGTTCTTAGCTGACAGAAAAGGAACCTGGCATAATTTTTTGCTGCTCTAGCCCACCTTCTTCAGGTTTCAACATGCTACGTATTTAGAGATGCCTTACTACAGACCAAAATTGAAAATGGTGATCATAACAGCAGTTGAACAATTTTGGTGATTTTACTCTAACCTCTGTTATAAATAAGGTGTTTTCACACCTACAGAGTTTGCATATATTGTCTGTAAACTCTAGAAAATGTTAAAATGGCAGCATTTTTTGAGGTGCTGTTAAAATACATGTCAACCCAGTCACCTAAATCTCCTACAAGTTTTGACATGTTAATGCAATTTTAAGTCATTTTCAACAGTGGCAGGTGGTGGTATATTTTTTTTGGGGGGTGGCAATCTGTCCGCTGCCACCGCCTACCCCCCAGGCGGTAGGTGGAGTCTCCCGCACCCCCACCCCGGTCGGTCACCAGCACTTACCCCATCTGGGTCGCGAGTTTCCTCCGGTCTCCTCCTTCCTCTGTTTCACGGTGGCGCAGCACGGCTTCCCCTGCGACTCCTCCTCCTCGGCGGCCAATAGGAATGCTTCTCCTCTCGGCCAGTACAGTCTCAGGACCCACTTCCTGAGCCAGGATTGGCCCGGATCAGAGTCAGGAAGACAATAGCAAATATTAATTCGCAATTGTCACACAAGTGGGTGAGCTAAAACCACTGCGCCCCAAGCCGACCCTTTTTTGAAGCTAATTAGAGCCCTCAGCTCAGGGATTAGGGGGTGGCGCCCCTGCACCCCGTATGGACGGGCCACCGCTGATTTTCAATATTTTTAAATGTGTAGGTTTTATTTAAATAATACCTGGTTATTCTGCGTTAAGGCATATAAGGTAACCACGCTCTGCCCCGTCTGCCAGTTGTGTTGCCACCCTGTCACATGAACTTCTGTTGGAGGTTACAAGTGGAATTTTCAACACGCAATGCCCAGGCATGGTCTACTTTTGTCACATCAGAAAATCTGCACTGGGAAAGGCCACACAGACATCGCAGGCAGACGTGGTTGCATAGAGAATGCAGGAGATCACAAACAGTGTTTTATTGCAATTGTGCATGACACTTAGTGGATTAGCAACTTAACATCATTCACTTCCAGTTTATATGTACTTTGAAGAGCAGGTGTACTCAATGGTCATTATGTACATATTATATTCTTATATGTAGTGATGCCCCCGCCCTCAAGAGGCCTAATGGTGACCTCCAGAGTCAGGACCAGATGACATTCCTCCTCAGGGTGCAGGTTACTAGGCATGGTGGGTGTAGTGCAAGATGGAATAATTGGGCACCAGTCACTTTGAAAAGAACAAAGAGAGATTTATTGTCTCTTAACAGGAACTGGGGGAGAGAGGGTTTATGGCCAGGACACCCTTAGGCAAATGCAATATGCAAACAGGCAGACTCTGTAGACAAAAATAAAATAGGCCACCAGCGATACAGAAAAAGGGCCTTTAAGCTGAATGTAGCAATCTGTATTTTCGTAGCAACTGCTGTCTCCTATAGCAACACTTCACTTCAATACTTCACTGTAGATCTGCACACGTAACTCACAGTAACTCGTTGTAGATCTTCACTCACATCTCACAGTATTCCACTGCAGATCACTCAAGCTTCACCCACACTATCCCAATGGGTCCCTGACTTGACTCACAGCTACCCGCTGTCCTTATCTTCAAGGTTTACCCATGCCCCCCGCTGGGTTCCTGGATGAGACTACTAAAGCTTTCCTACCTCTTCACCATCCCCAGCTAGTGAAAGGGTTGCTCTGGTACTTCTTCAGACCTCAATCCTCTCTAAACCTGCCTCTGGTAACAGGAGTGGTCGTCCTTTTGTGACAACTGCTTCTCCTTTACCGCTGGCAGACAATCTGGTTCTACCTCAGGCAAAACCTCCTCACACACGTGGTTAGGCCTCAGGCTTCAGGCCTAACCCTCTGCTGCTGCTGACGAAGCCTGGGGCAGAAAGAACACTGATCACTGAACTCCTCTCGAATAAATAGACTGTCCCATCATGCTCTGGGGCCAAAAGAACCCCTGCTGATTGGCTGAGGTAGCATATCTATTTGTAGCCAGGAGTCCAATAGATCTTTGACCTAGAGACACTTGTTGCCTATTGATGCTATGAAGACTTTCCTCTAGTGTTGAAATTGTTAAACAGAATGGTCATGTAAGAAGTGCTGCTTTGTGGGATTTGTAGTGCTACAGAAGAAATCTGTCCTTAGACTTTGCAGTGGAAGGACTCTATTTCCCAGGATACTGTGCTACAGGAAAGGCTCTTGGGAGAAATTATGCTTTGTGGGAGAGCCTATTTAAATGAGGGGAGGAGTTTGCTCCAGTCTCTTTGGACAATGTGATCGACCAGCAGGGACCTGTGTGCCTCTTCAGCAGGATTGTGGCCTGCGGTCTCTGTCTAGTGATCCAGCGGGCTGAATTTACACAGTGTTCCTGCGGGCTGCGGTGCTACAACGTTCCAGTAAGCAACCTGCAGAACTGAAGCAGCATACCAGCATCTGAGTCTCTCCCAGATTCGGCGGCGGCAGCAGCAGAGTGAGCGGCAATCCATCCAGAGAGAATTGCAGGGAGTTCAGTGGAAGCCGTTTTCCCCAAAGCAAAGAGCAAGCGGATACCATCAGTTCCAGCGCCATCAGAATCGCCTGAGCAGCTGGACCCCTATCTGCAGTCATCTGACCGGTGTGGTGAGCAGGCGTAAGCCTATCTCTGAGTGTACTCAATTGTTTTCCTATAATCCTTCTTTAAAGACAGACTCAGTTTATCCAGCGGATTACAATAATCTGTGCACAGACCTACCTTTAATAGTCAGCTTATCCTGGAGTCAGTGATCACAGCAAAGGCTTTATTTAAGTTCAACAAAGTTTTACCTCTTTGTGCCTTATCCCAGGGATTAGTGGACACAGTGAATTCAGGTACCTAACTTCTGGATTAACCTGAGCCGGCAGAAGATCAACTGAACTTTGTTCTCAGGATTTCTACTATTGCAGCTACCATTTCTCACTTGACCAAATCCAAAGTTAATTCTCCAAAGGAACTCTCTGAATTTGAGCAGGAGAATTCAGTTAAACAATTATTACTGTTAATTATACATGTATTAGTATATTACTGAACTATTATAAAGTTATACTAATTTTGATAATTTTCCATTAAGTGGTATCAATATACCTGAGAGTCACCTATCTAAATTTGTACAATAATAGAGTGAGTTCTGTGACCATATTTACTCATGGTACTTAAATACGTCTTATTTGCTAAATTCCCCTCTTGACCATAAGGTATTTGATTAAACTCAGTTGGGGGATCGACTGAATATTTTTGTTGTTGTTACCAAAGAGTCTAAGGAGTGGTGAATATCTTAATTCACTTATCCTTTCATTATACAACGTCATACTGTTGTTCAGGAGTGATACTTTGAAATTCTTCATTGTCAAGTAAACTGTTTACTGTTGCCTTCAAGTTACGAGTTCTTCTTTTAGAGCTCCAACATTAACTCTTATAAGTAAATATCTTAGACGCATAACTTGGTGTGGTCTCTATTACTATTAAGGTGTTAAGTTACCATAACTTTCCAACATGAGTGAACCCAGAGTGTCAGGGGTGGTGGAGGACCCTCAGAGTGGGGAAAACCAAGGGGGGAATTAATTTCTTAAGCAACCCTCAAGGGGGCAGCGCTACATATTCATAACCTGTGCTATCTGTAATCCGTCAGTCTAATGTCAGAGGCAGCAATGCCACCTTGTGATAGAAGAGAGGAAGTGCACCAGACCCAGG
Organism: Glandirana rugosa; assembly: GCA_018402905.1. NCBI lineage: Eukaryota > Metazoa > Chordata > Amphibia > Anura > Ranidae > Glandirana > Glandirana rugosa. The sequence continues at coordinate 1,578,158 of BLSH010334194.1, read as the reverse complement.
CTTAGGGTAAAGTCAGTGGATCCCCTACCAATTAGCTAGGCTAGTTACCGCCTAGCACAACTATGTTTGCTAGCAGCCCTGTTTAGGACCAGGGTGCTACATATATAATCTGTAAACTCTTCTCTATGATGATAAATTTGCCCACAATACAAAAAATAGGCTGGTAATAAGACATTTTTGTTCTTCTAAAATCTTTTGTTTTGTAGTATTTATTTCTGAGGTAATTTTGTGCTATAACTACTACATGAAGTATTTCTATAATTTCTCTTACTAATAAATAATACCAACCCTCTAGTTTCTAAGTGACACAGTATACAATAGAGCTGCTGGTGGGCTGTATGGCTACAGGCTTTGATTGCATTAGCACTCTGCTGAGGATGAATTTTATTCCTTGTGGTTTCATGTGAAAATGGCCATTGAATAAGAACTTGTGATCTATCAACTATGCAGCTTTTAGAAACAGTATATATATACATATATATATATATATATATATATATATATATATATATATATATAATTCTAAAATTCTAACTTAGTAGTGCTTTTTTATATCCAGCGCTGGCAGAAGAACAGGTCACAAATATGACCAGACCCATGTTCTATCGAAGTTGTTTATTAGGAGGCTAAATCCAGAGATGCTCTGTTAAATTTAAGTGGGGTTGCAAGCACACTTATATTTTTTTAATACAGTTTATATCTTTTAAATATTACAAAACATATATAAATCTAAAAATGTGACAGCAGAAAAAAAGGCTAAGTAGTCCATCGAGTCTGCCCATTCTTTTTTTTTCTATACATGTTTTGTATTTTTTGTTTTGTTCTTTTTTATTTTCTTTTTTTTTTTTAGCTTTTTTGTCTGAGTATAAAATCTATGTTTGCCCCATGCATGTTTGAAACCACTAACTGTTGACTACCTCTGCTGGAAGTTCACTCAATTCATCATAATTAGTTGGATGTGAATCCACTCCAGCCAGATTTCAGGAAACTCCTGACATGTTAAGTGGGTGACTGGGTCCACTTCTTAAAGTGTTACTTTCTTTACCTTTATGTGTCACCAGTCAGATCCAACCTTTCAAGGCAGATTTAAATCTGACTGGAGGCTATGAAGAATTTCCACTGAACTTAGTACAGTAGGCTTGCACTATGGCACATGTGTCAAACACAAGGCCCGCGGGCAAAATCCGGCCCTCCAGGTAATTTCATGTGGCCCTCACGCCTCTCCCGCAGCTCAGCACCCCCTAGCAGTTGACAGCAGAGAAGAGGACAGAACTCCTTCACCAGATCCTGTGTTTCTCTGTGCAGCAACAGCACCCCCTTGTCTCTGCCTCCCTTGGTAGCAGCATTCAGCAGACTCCAGCAACTGACTCCAGCCCTCCTCTGGTCCTCCTCCAGACCCTGCACTTTCTGCTTCCCAGCTCCGCCCCCAGCTTCTACCCACAGCAGCACAGTGATGTAAGAGAGGGTGTAGGATTCTTGACTTCTGATGGTGGGTGGGGGATGGGGCTCTTGATATTTGATGAAAAGAGGTGGTGTGGGGGTGCTCTGGACATCTGCTTATAATTATTATGAGCAAAATACAATTCTATGCCAGTTGAAAAGGAGGCTTGCACACCAATTATATAGATAATAATAACACCAGAGAGGAAAATAACCTCGCCCCAAACTCTCTGCTCAGCGCTATAGGAAGTAAGACTCCCCCTCAGTCCAAGGCAGCTGCTAGTATATACTCAAAGTGGAATATGTATGACAATATTAAAATAAAACAGAGAAGTCTCTGAAGCAGCGCTCATGTGGTCTCCTAAAATTCAAGCATAGTTCAAACAGTCTTCATACAGTGTGGACCATAATAATGGAAAACTTGCCGCCACCATACAGTCACCACGTAAGTGAAAACGGGGTCCCCTTTGGGGATGCACTCACCAGAATCAGGTGAGAAACTCGCGTTGGGTTCAAACCTAGATGAAGATCTTATAAGGCCATAGGCTTCAAATGGAAGCCCGACTACTTCATAGGTATCCGGTATTCCACACTGCGATCAGCTCCACAGGGACAATCCCTCATGCATCATAATGAATGGATGAAAGAAAGGAATAGAACGCCAACATAGCGTAAAACAGTACCATTTATTTGAACCCTCCACTCCCCTTAAAAACCACTCACATTGTCAAAACAACAACAGCGCTTATAATAATCTAGTGGTTAGTTACCACTTCCGGGATTGGTGTCCAAGACCCGAACGGTGCCAGCCCGACTCGTCATGAAATCACCTTCTCCGTCCGTGGGTAACCAGCACACACCAATGCGTCACTAGGCCCCCTCTGACGCGTTTCGTCACTTCCGACTTCAACAGAGCACCAATTATATAATTCATAATCCATAAGAAACTTTATTGGAGACTACTCAGAACAACATGGCAGAACCATGTTCTCTCTGAGTAGTCTCCAATAAAGTTTCTTGTGGATGGTACCAGCAGTGTGCCACTGTCCTTTTCAGACTTGCATTGTCTGCTACAGGAATGTAAGCCGGCTCTGTGCCGATCTGCTTACTAAAACCAGTAATAAGTGTGTGCATAGGCAATTATTTAACATAATAAAGAGTACAAATATTTATTTAGTCTTAAAAATACAACCAGCCATTTGAGGGCAACCATAATGCTGATGCGGCCCGCAATGAGATTGAGTTTGACACCCCTGCTCTATGGGAATGATTTACTAAATACAAACAGGGTATTCACTTTGCAAGAGAATTGTCCCCAGAGCTTAGTGAATGTGGTGAAGTTTCACTTTGCAATGAATATCCTTTCACATGCAAGGAGAATTAAAAAAAAAAACTGTATTTTTAGATGATGGAGAGCTTCATGCCGATCACTAAGCTCTGGGGTAAATGTCCTTGCAAAGTGAACAATCTATTTTTGTTAGTAAATCAGCCCCTATGTGACAGACAGGAACCTACATCGGCTATGTTTGGGATTGCCTCTACTGTATTAGAAACAAAACAATGGCTACTAAGAAGAGCAAAATCATGAGAAATGGGAATGAGATAAACCAGTGCAATATCCTAAACAGACAACCTGTGTTCCCTGCAGATACAGTATGTCAAGGATGACTGGACTGGAGTGTACTTTAACCACTACAGATCCGTGCTATAGCCAAAAGACAGCTACAGCGCGTCCATAGACCTCCACCCTTTGCACGCTCCCTGCGAGCCCTCACAGCTGCCGGTGGTGTGCTCTCATGCCCACCGCATGCTGCGTTAGCATGCCCGCAGGTTGGGCAAACTCTATGTCCGCCGGCGACCCGTGATCGCCTAATACAGAGGGGTCCTAACAGAGATCTACTGATCCCTGTCATCGGGATCAGTGAGATCTGTTATGTCCCTGCCAGCCCAGCCCCCACACAGTTAGAACATAATGAGGGAACACATTTAATCCCTTGATTGCCCCCTGCAGGTTAACCCCTTCCCTGCCAGTGACATTTATACAGTAATCAGTGGCTATTTTTAGCTCTGAACACTGTATAAATGTCACTGGTCCCAAAAAAGTGTCAAAAATGTCCGATCTGTCCGACGCAATATCGCAGTCCTGATAAAAATTGCAGATCGCCGCCATTACCAGTAAAAAAATAAATAAATAAATAATAAAAATGGCATAAATTAATTCCCATAGTTTGTAGGCGCTATAACTATTGCGCAACCCAATCAATATACGCCTATTGCGATTTTTTTTTACCAAAAATATGTAGAAGAATATATATCAGCCTAAACTGATGAATAAATGTGTTTTTTATATATTTTTTGGATATGTATTACAACAAAATGTTAAAAAAAAATCTGTTTTCATAATTGACGCTGTTTGTTTGTTTATAGTGCAAAAAATAAAAAACTGCAGAGGTGATCAAATACCACCAAAAGAAAGCTCTATTTGTGGGGAAAAAAATGATAAAAATTTTGTTTGGGTACAACATTGCACGTCCGCGCAATCGTAATTCAAAATGCAACAGCGCTGAAAGATAAAAATTGGTCTGGGCAGGAGGGGAGTTTAAGTGCCCAGTGTAGGTAGAAGAAGGTTAATATACATGCATGCAAACGTACTCCTCTATTGTGCAGTTAACACACTATGACAAACACTTTACATACTATAACAAAGTATAACAAATACATTATTAACATAAATGTATCTGTGTAAGGCTTTTAGTTTAAAAACATCCACATATGGCATATGCAGAGCTATACTTACAACTGTCAATCTGCATTTATTATCTTCCCAAACGTAGGACTGTCTGTGCCTATGTGCAGGGTATGATTACATATGTGCTCTGCTGAAGCTCAGTTTTATATATTATGGTTTCCGCTGCATATAATATTTTGGTAGAAATTTCAGGGCCAGTAAATCAAGTTTTTGTTCCCTTTTCTTTCAAGATTTTTATAAATCTTTAAATAGAAGCCAGTTGGATACTTTTACAGATTTCAACATCACATCATTCTTTATTTTCCTCTATCTTACTATGAAATTGTGAGAAGCGCCTAAGAAACCAACAGTGCTGATTTTATCATGAAGCCTGCCTGCCAATCACAGCTCTCCTGTTAACAAATGAAGTTCAGAACCACACGTTTTCTGGATTGTAGGGATGTGCTTACCCACTTTTCCCTGAATTGTACATACCCCCAATCAAGACACCAGTTACAAAGTTCAGGCACTGGCATGTTTCTGCCCTCTGTGCACCACTATACAGCTGAACAGAATTAGTTGTCAGCCCATCAGTTGGACATTCCCTGGCATACTGGCTACAGTTGAAGATCTCTGGGTTACAAGCAAAGAGGTTCAGTACATTGACCCCTTCTCACCTACCTCAGTGTCCCTTTAAATGGGCTATTATGCCCAAAGGGCAGGAAGCTCTGCTTAATCATGTGACCACTGTGATTGCCTGTCATGGTGGTCACATGATCATTAGCCAGTCCTGCTGGTTCCCGATCACTAGTACAGACCAAGAGCCTGATAGCTCAGTCTGTGCTGGAAGCTCTCAGTGTGTGTGCTTAAAGCACAGAAACCCACGCTGCCCATATGTGTGATGTGTGGGCGTTAAAGCCCACCCTATGACTCCACACATATGCATTAGGTGGGTGGAAATAGGTTAAATCATTACACCTGCTTCACTCTGATCCAAGGATTTTCTGAGCTCAAAGTTATCTATATGGCCCAATTTAGATCTTGCATATTGCTCATAATTTTTCAAAGTGTGATGCGTGTCTACGTATTGTGCATAGGGCAGCCTATTCACTTTAATGGGCTGGCCTATGAGCGTTTGTTGGCCATAAGAAGTTTCTGCTTCTATTTGGGTGACAAGCTTTGCCATTTAGCTGTCATTACTGATGCTTTTTGCCATCATTTCAGCGCAATTCTGTTGCCCAACAATTACAGCAAGTGTTAATGGGGCCTAAGCATCCTTTCGTACTATATTGCACATAAAATCTTACTGCAAAACATTGAAAATGCCTGTACATTGATATGCATTTAACATGCATTTTTTGAGCTTTTCGGTACATTTTAATGTTTGTTGGCATGCATTTTCGTGTCATCTGGCAGCAGTGGGAGTCATTGGCTCCTGCTGCTGTTAGTCAAATCCTGTGAGCAGGGAGTGGGGGCCAGGGGAGGGCTGGCAGCTTTCAAGTGGCCCATTGAGCCACCGAATCAGCTCACCATCCATGCCCACCTTGTTTTATAATGGATATTGATGTTAGCAAGACAAATATGATACAATACGGTAACATGATTTAATGTTAATAGCAACAAAGAAGGTTTAACAAAAATAATGCATCAATGCAGCCTCATCAATGCCCATCAATGCAGTCTCATCAATGCCCATCAATGCAGCCTCATCAATGCCCATCAATGCAGTCTCATCAGTGCCCATCAATGCAGCCTCATCAGTGCCCATCCAATGCAGCCTGCAATGCAGAGAGAGGAGAGCCGCCGGATTACAAAGAGTGGGGATCTCCCCCTTACCTCACATGGTCGCTGTCATGCAATGTCCCACCTCCTGGACCAGCTCCTATAATAGACACCATCCATGGTAGGGCCGGCTCTGTGCACTCCCCCTCTGCTTGCAGTTAGTTGGAGGTCGCGCCCTGGCCCCTACTTCCTCCACAAGAAGAAAATATTGTCAGCAGGCAACGGCCGCCAGCCATTTCAAATGTAAGTTGGGGTGGCCTGGGGGGCAATTGCCACCCTGCCCCCTGGCCCAGCCCTTCCCTGGTGGGGGCAGGACTATGTGTGCCAGTAGATGCACACAGCCCGGCTCGCTAATGTGCCCACACATGTGCACCCAAAGCACATGGTTTGCTATGGGCGCACACATAGAGGAGAGCACTGGTTGGGGACACTAGAAGAGGAGGTAAGGGGCCAGTATGTGCAGTACCATACCAGTGGACAGAGCAGGTAAGTATAACATGTTTATTATCTTAATTTAAAAAAAAATAGCTTTTACAACTGTTATAGGGTAAACTTTACGCATTTTGGTTTCTGAGATTTAGGACAATATAAAAACACATAAGCAAGCTAATGGACCTATATAATGTGCTGACAAAGTTATAGACAATGTTACCACTGTAAATATGTCTACTTTAATATGCTGCTTTGTCATAATAAACGTGCGTCATGTATGTGTTTGTGTAGTACATTTTCAGATGAGTACTTGTATATGAAAAAAATGTATTTTGAGTTCCTCTATAACAACAAAGTAAACTTACAGTAAGATCACTTCTAATGGCAAAGTTCTCCGGTTTGACATCACAAAGGTGGAGCCGATGAGAAAACTCGGTGTCAAACTGATGGACCATATCTAAGAAACTGATGGCAATATCAAGGAGAGCGTTCATCTTTTCCTCACCTGTTTTGCACTGACCAATCACTTCTTCTAAGGAGAAGAGATTTTGTTTCCAAGAGTGTCCAGCACTCAGAAATTCAACTGCATAGAAGTGGCCACAGGTTCCAATGACCTGTAGGACATGTCTACTAAAGTCTTGTAACAAGTTAAAGAGCAGGTACTCCTCTTGTTGAAATAAAGACCACATACTGGCAAGCTCCACTTTCCAGTTCTGATTCTTCTTCTTTTCTGTCCAAATGGGCATTATAGTATTATTTGGTAAATCCAAACCCAGAACATTTTTAATTTCCACAGCTACCATCACCAGCAAATCAGTGTCTGATATACTCTGAGGATCTGGTCCATTTGATAAGTCAGGAGCCTGGAACTTAGAAAAGGCATCATTCTTGGACTTTAAAATGATTGAATTGCCTTGCCAGTCAGCATGTATGACCTTTTTCCCTCTGTGGTAGTACAGACAGTGTTTATAAATCAACTTCTTCGTCACACACAGATCTTCACAAAGGTCTCCTGTCACAGCTCCATCAGTGTAATCATAACACTAGAGAAAGAAAGAGATATGCTATGTTTTAGTAAGCATATATAATCTGCATGTTACAGAGAAATTAAATCGTTTTAAAAGCAAGTAGGGAACCAATATAAGAGAGATGTGCAAATATAGCCTGCTTAATAGGGTACCTCTGTTCCCCCGAAGGAAGTGCTTGTCTCAATAATTCTAGCCTGTGTCTTTCTGCTGTAGCTAAGAGGGTAGCTTGCCTCCTTCTGACTCATACAGAATGATATCCCCAATGGGCAAGGCCCACAACACACGTGTGCCATCTGAACACAGATGAACACTGAGCAGAAAGCTCCCTTCATCTTCTTGAAGTCTGGTTTAGCTCCTTTCACTGAAACTTCTCATTATTTTAAGCTCAATACAACCTTCTGTCTAGCAAAGGCTATTTTTGCTTTTATATAGCTCTCTATACCAAATCCCCGTTGCAAAAAATAGTAATGGAAAGAAATGTCCACAGCAACCAGTTACAGTATGAACATGCCTCTTCTAGCCTGCTAGTGAAATCTAGAATTTGGATGCTATAGAACAGGGATCTTCAAACTTTCTAAACAAAGGACCAGTTTACTGTCCTTTAGACTTTAGGTGGGCCGAAGTGGCCAGTGGGAGTAGACAATGCCCCCATGTCCTTTGGAACAAGCAATGGCTCAGGCTCCGTGGACAGTGGAAGTGAAAATAAATTACATAAAACCTGTGGTCAGTAGGATGAGGAATAGTGCCCCATCATTGGCATTAGTGGGAGAAATCATGCCTCATCATTGGTGTCAGTGGGAGGAATAGTTCCTCATTATTGATGTCAGTGGGAGGAATTATGTACCATTGTTGGTGTCAATGGAAGGAATAATAACCCACTGTTGATTTCAGCAGAAGAAATGGTGCCTCATTGTTGGTGTCGGTGGGGGGAATATTGCCCAAGAGCTGGATAAAGCCAAGCAAAGGGCCGCAGTTTGGAGAACACTGCTATAGACTCGCAATCATTTTTCCTCTCTCCAGTTTAGTTTTTTATGCCCCTCAACGGTCCTTTATTCATTTAGAAGAATTTTCCTTCTTTTGCAGCCAATCCCTTTATTCCCCCTTGTTCCCCAGCTGTTCCTTTTTTGGTGCTGATGTTTAGACCTCTATAAAATAATGTACTATTTAACATCCAAAAATGTTATCCTACACTAGAATTTTCATTAAACATTTAACTATTGTACCTATTAATTTGAAATGTAAGTATAAGGGTAAATTAACGGTGAAACAAACGCCTAGAGTTCTAACATTTTTAAATATGAATTCTTCATGGTCTGAGTAATTGGAGGCAATGCAGGGAGTGTGTCCTTTTGCTGAATAGTTTGTACTGAATGATTTTCCTCTTTCTCATCTCAGAAAGCTGGAAGGTATGATTTTATAATTCGAGTCCAACAAATATATACTGAGGGTCACCCAGATTTTCCTATTATACCAATTACATAAATTGACTGTGTTCACCATGTTCTCTATGGAACAATATGAAGAGACCTTTAAAGTGGAGCGACCATTAAATTGAATCACTGAGGAACATTAAACAAATCTTTTTTTCCCATTTGTTTTACTTTCTTACCAAGAATAGAGAGCTATGCCTCTCAATCTCCCTGCTGAGACTAAACATTATATTGGCTACTAGAGGTGTGGGTTTTTCATGTCAAATGCTTTTAGTCAGAAAGACCCCTGTCTGGAGGACATGCAATGAAATAAAATCATCACCAAGACATAATCAGAAGAGGCACTATAAGCAAGTATGACCACTCCCAGACACATAAATAATTACAAACTATACATAGATGCAAGATTTCTAAAATATGAGCATACACTGATATAAGTATTTTTTTTAAATTCTTTGTTTAGCAAAGAAGCATCCAACAAACCACATTAAATGTGAACCACAAACATAGTTTGCAAAGTAAAGAGAGCCCCACGGGCATCATGTGCAAAATGGCAACATCAAAGTGTACATGTAAAGTGTCCATGTCAAGAAAACCAGACCATATCAAGTCCAGAATTCAGCAGCCTAGAGTGAGCACCCCACCATTCTGAATGTGACAAAATTAAACCCCATAAACAAAATTTTACTTGACTTTATTTCTTTACTTTCACCTTTGATGATAACAGTAAACAGGACAAATAGGAGATGGTGAATCTCCCTAACGGAGTCATAGACAGCAATAAAAACTAAAAGGTGTTCTAATCCGTCTCCCCTCTATACAAAACAATAAAAACAAATGCATTTAGTTATGTAAGAAAGAGTGGGAAGTTTACAACTTTTGTCAGATTTTAACTACTGTCCGTTTCTGCATTGAGGAGAACACCTCCTGCATGCCCCAACTTTTTGCGATAAGAACGAGGGACCTATTAGCAAAAGTATGTAGGCATAGGACACACCCCCTGCCACACCTATTTAAAGGAAAATTGTACATAAAGATGATTAATTAACCACTTACCAACCGGAAGGTTTTGCAGCTTTAGGACCAGAGCACTTTTTGCGATTCGGCGCTGCGTCGCTTTGACTGACAATTGCGCGGTCGTGCGACGTTGTACCCAAACAAAATTTGCGTCCTTTTTTCCCCACAAATAGAGCTTTCTTTTGGTGGTATTTGATCGCCTCTGTGTCATTTCTTATCGCCGCTATAAACAAAAGAAGAGCGACCATTTTGCAAAAAAACCCAAATTTCTTACTTTTTGCTAAAATTCAAATCCAAAAAAAAAATATAAAAAAACATTTTTTTTCACCATTTTTGGCCGAATTATATAATTCCTCATATTTGCAATAAAAAAAATTGCAATCGGCGTTTATTGATTGGTTTGCGCAAAAGTGGCCGCGTTTACGGATGGTGAGAATTCATTTCTGGGGTTTTTATTTTTTTTTTATTTTTTACTAGTAATAGCGGCGATCTGCGATTTTTAGCAGTACTGCGATATTGGGGGGGACATGTCGGAACATTTTGACACTTTTTTGGGACCAATGACATTTATTCAGCGATCAGAAATTTAAATGTCCACTGATTACTGTATAAATGTCATTGGCAGTGAAGGGGTTAACCTGCAGGGGGCGATCTAGGGGTTAATAGTGTTCCCTGGGTGTGTTCTTACTGTGGGGGGGTCGGGCTAACATGGGCATGAGAGATCTAACTGATCCCAGTGACAGGGATCAGTAGATCTCTCATGCCCGACTGACAGGGCGGGGAACCGCCGTGTTTACATCGGCGGTTCCCCGTTCTTTTCCCTGTTGCCGCTCATCGCGGCTCGCCGGCGGACATCGGGTCCGCCCGAGCCGCGGGCACACTCCTCAGGAGTGCGGCGGGGGCGCGCGCGCGCCCCCTGGTGGGCAAAATGCGAAACGCCGCCTATTTACGTCGATTCGCGCCCAGCTCCCCGACTGCCGCCGTGAAAAGACGGCGCGCGGTCGGGAAGCAGTTAAAGCCACAAGTGCTTTTATTTTTTACACTATTCCTTTATACTGGCTTTTGACATTAAGAAATCCAGCAATTTAGAAATTGGATGAGAGGTTTAGCAAAGGGAAATCCTTTTTGAAAGATAAAAAAGTGCATTTTATATACAACAATATAGATCAAACCAAAATGAGGGACAAATGAGGAGGAAAGAGGGACTTTGTTCTGAATCAGGAACAGTTCCTTGAAATCAGGGACAGTTGGGAGCTATGCTTCCTGTTCTATTTGACATTTTAAAACCTAAGACCCCTTTCACACTGGGGCAGTTTTCAGGTGCTTTAGCACTAAAAATAGCACCTGTAAAGCGCCTGAAACTGCCTCCCCTGCAGCCTCAGTGTGAATGCCCGAGTGCTTTCACACTGGGGTGGTGCACTTGCAGGATGGGAAAAAAAAGTCCTGCTAGCAGCAATCCAATGGCCCCTGCCATTGGATTGAAAGGCCAACGCTTCCGAAGCACCTGAAAGGGTGCTTTTAACCCCTTTTTAACCCCTCCTGGGTGGTTAAAAGTGCCCTGCTAGCGGTGGCAAATGCTGCTTAAACAGCGGTAAAAGTGGCGCTAAAGGACCTGTCGCCCCGGTGTGAAAAGGGTCTAAAGTGCTAAGAAAAATCTCATCAATGGGGAAACAAACACATTAAATACTACAGGTATTCCAACCCATCATTTCACTGCTAGAAAATGTGTTAGGGCTAGGTTGGTGTTACAGCTAAGTGCTTAAAATCTGAATGTCATCAACTGTCCCATTTAAAGCCCAGACCTCCATCAAATTGAGAATCTTTGGCAATCAATTGCCTAACAACCCTCAACCTATTTCCAGGTTGTAAAACTACAAAATGGGTAAAATAGTGAATGTTTAATGTACAGTACTTCATCTGCTAACTCTGGAATCCCCATTAATGTGCATTTTTTAATGTGAGATTGGTGCATCAAAGTTACATAGTGAGACCTAAAGGACCTAAATACTATGCTCCATAGCAGTATTTTCACCATTAGGTTTTTACATTGCATGTGCCTAGCACTCATTAACAGCATGAAAAATAACACTCCAAGCCATGCAAAATTAAATTTGTTATTGATATAGAAATGAAAGCCTTTAAGTAACAAAGACAAAGGGGTTGATTTACTAAAGTCAAATAAATTGTGCACTTTGCAAAGTGCAGTTGCACTCTGCAAGAGCAGTTACATAGTTACATAGTTAGTCATGTTGAAAATGACACAAGTCCGTTCTAGTCCAACCAACAGGAAAAAAAACAACCATACAATCCCAAATACACAATCCTATACTCACAGTTGATCCAGGGGAAGGTGAGAAACCCCAGCAAAGCATGATCCAATTTGCTACAGCAGGGTAAAAAATTCCTCCCTGATCCCTCGAGAGGCAATCAGATATTCCCTGGATCAACTTTACATATAAATGTTAGTAGCCAGTAATATTATGTACATTTAGCAAAGAATCCAGGCCTTTTTTAAAGCAATCTACTGAGCTAACCAGAACCACCTCTATTCCACACTTTCACTTATTGTGAAGAAACCTTTGGTATTTGGAGTTGAAATCTGTTTTCCTCCAGACGTAAAGAGTGCCCCCCTTGTCCTCTGTGATGACCTTAAAGTGAATAACTCAACACCAAGTTCACTATATGGACCACTTATGTATTTGTACATGTTGATCCCCCTTAATCTCCTCTCCTCAAGAGAGAATAAATTCAGTTCCTCAAATCCTGCCTCATAGCTGAGCTCCTCCTCCAGTTTGATTGCCCTTCTCTGCACTTTCTGCAGTTCCCCCATATACTTTTTGAGAACTGGTGCCCAAAACTGAACTGCATATTCCAGATGAGGTCTTACTAATGATTTGTACAAGGGCAAAATGATATCTTGATGCATGCATATTCTTAGCCCCTAAATGCATAACTTTACATTCATCAACATTAAACCTCATTTGCCACATAGTCGCCCAATTAAACAGTGAATTGAGGTTGACTTGTAAATTAAAGTTGCTCCAGAGCTTAGTAAATGAGCAGAAGAAAACTGAATCTTTACCTCATTAACCTCCCTGGCGGTAATCCCGAGTGTGGCTCGTGGTGGAATTTCAGTACCATTAGTGGTAACCGCGAGCCACACTCGGGATTGCATTGCTGGATCCAGGCAGCGCTACTCACCTTGTCCCCTGGATCCAGTGATGTCCCCCGCCGTGTCTGCGGACTGTGTCAGCCGCCAGATGACTCCTGTGTGCCGGGCTCCGTTCCCTGCGAGCGTCGCGTCGCACGGGGACGGTGACTGGCGGGAAATTCAAAAAGTGAAACACACGCAGCACATACAGTACACTGTAATCTTACAGATTACATTACTGTATGAAAACATTTCACATCCCTTTGTCCCTAGTGGTTTGCCCAGAGCCCTGCATGCACTTTTATATTATTTATGTCATTCTTTCTGCCTGGAAACATGAGAATGTCCATAGCAACAAAAAAGTGTCCCCCCATATGTTCACAGAGGCCCTGTCCTGGGTAGAGGCACTGTCAACTTTAATATCAAACCAACTCTTTGACTTAGCAAAGGTTCTGGTTCTCTTATGTTTTTGTAGAGCCATTTGTCATAAGCTGTCATAATAGTTACTGCTTTATCAATATGTACATTGCTCCCTGCTCATACTGGAAATCACACTGTAAGGACATTTTAACTTTGAGCTACAATATCTGCTTTAAAGTTGTCAATAGAGGTTACCGTCTTGACAACATTTAATTATAACAAATGCTTCAAGAATCAGATAAAGTCTGGCAATTAACTGCATTGAAATCATTTTGCATATTTCATTTCTACATCTTATACAATATTGAACACTAATGGCTAGGATCAATAAAGGCTGAATTAGCTTTAGCAAAATGTTCAACAAAATGTTTTATCTGCTTTCACTGCCCTTGACATGTTTATTCATTGAAAGCAAAGGGAATAAAGTCATAATACATAACTAGCAGTAATACCCCAAGTTATTCAGGGACATGCTTCTTCTAATGCATCAGTGTGCTTATTACTAGCTCTTCTTTCTGTCTCACAATTCCTGCAATAATCATAACATGTCCATGCCATTCGAATGCTTCTTTGTCTGTTTTGTAGGGAAGGTGTTTGCTCTGCTCCACTTTCTTGTATTTTTTTCATGTCTTGTATTAAAATGTATTAGGTTATCTGTTTTCTGTAGTATGACATTTAGTGGCAGTTTCTAGCCACAACAGCTTGTTTACTAATGCAAATGTGGTAGGTTCCTCTGTCCTCCCCTCCTGTCTAGTGCTGGTTGGTTTAGTCCTGGCGAGACCCTCCCCACTTCTTCCTTGTTCCCTCAGTCAGAATTAGTTATTCTCAGCAACAGGGGTTAGGAAAGCCATTGTCTTCTTACACTTTAACCACTTGACCACTGGGCACTTAAACCCCCTTAACAACCAGACCAATTTTCATCTTTCAGCGCTCTCACACTTTGAATGACAATTACTCAGTCATGCAACATTGTACCCATATGAAATTTGCTGATCTGTCCTCCCCTCCTGTCTCCTTGGATGGTGTAAACGTAATCATTTGTTCGACAACACCGATCTTTGACGGTGATTTACAGTATGATGTCTTTTGTCTATTGGATTATGTAAAATTATGTTCTGTACTTTTTTTATGTTCTTTCACCTCGTCTCGTTTGTGGAAGGGATGTTTTGTCTGTTTCTTCGTAAGCTTACCGTACCTGTACAATACTAATAACGTCCTTAACACTCTGTCTTTCTTCTCGATCATTATTCGTGTGACTACGTAATCTTCTTCGTACAG
>BLSH010334194.1:1497123-1521210 GCA_018402905.1 Glandirana rugosa | reverse complement strand
GGATGGTGATAGGTTAGTCCCCTGGCCACTTTGACAATGAAATTTGGCCTTTGGAATTTGAAAAAAAAAAAAGCTGGAGGCTGAGCAGAAAGGAGATGGAATTGTTCCATGTTTATGAGCTGCTGGTTTCTAAAGGTTGTACTGCATTAATAACCTTAAACACCATATCACACACCATAAACCACCAACAAGATGTAAACAACGCTCAAGGCAATCACAATATGACACTCAGAAAGGGGAACGGCGACATGCTGAGCACCATGAAACATAATGCTGACTTTATTTCCTGACTAAGAACTCCAGGCATCTACAAAAGTCGCCCCTAGCTCTGCTTTGTAAACCAATATCTAGATAGATGTCACTTCTTTTTGTTAAAGGATAGAAGATTTTGACAGACATAGTTCCCATATATCTCAGATAAAGAATAAACTTGAGGGTAGACCGTACAAATACAATACACTTAAATACAGTAGGAGTAAGAGGGCCCTGCTCGTTAGAGCTTACAATCTAAGAGGGTTGGTCAAGTGATACAAGAGGTAATGACTGTGGTGGATGTGCTGATGCAGAGAATAAATGTACAGTAGGTCAGATGGGCTTCTCTGAAAAGATGAGTTTCAGGGATCATCTGAAAGTGGACAAAGTAGACAGATTAGGGTAGGGAATTCCAGAGGATGGGAGAGGCTCTGGAGAAGTCCTGGAGGCAAGCATGGGGTGAGGTGACAAGGGAGCTAGAGAGCAGGAGGTCTTGGGAGGAGCGAAGAGAACGATTTGGTTGGTATATTGAGATCAGGTTGGTGATGTAGCTTTGGGGCCAGGTTGTGGATGGCTTTGTAAGTTATTGAATTTAATTCATTGGTTCAGTGGCAGCCAATGGAGGGGTTGGCAGAGGGGTGTAGCAGACGCAGAGCGATTTGTAAGGTGGATGTGCCTGGCAGCAGCATTCGTGATGGAATGGAGGAGAGAAAGCCTATTTAGAGGTAAGCCAATGAGGAGGGGGTTGCAGTAGTCAAGGCGAGAGATGACCAGGGAGTGGATTAGAAGCTTTGTGGTGTCATTGGTTAGGAAGGGGCGTATCTTGGAGATGTTGCGGAGTTTGAGACGGCAAGTTTTGGATAGCAATTACAACAAGTATCAGGCGCATCAATAGGTGCATCCCTATTGTTAACCATCAAAGTCCAGAACAAAGTACATAATAGTCCAATAATGTGGATAAAAAAGAGAAGAAATCCGGTATATACACCAAGGGCTGCTCTCATGTGAGGGAAAGCCAAAACCGCACCTGTAGACAAGAAACAAGAAGGAGGCACCTCTAAGTGTAAACCGTAAGAAATTTTATTAAAAAGACATCAGCCAATTGGCTACTCACATGACTAAAAAAGGGTATGGCACATGGAACCAGGAGAATGCTCAACCGGTGAAGAGTATGGCATCAGTTCCCCGAGACCTAGTAAGCAGCTAGTCATCCGTGTGGATGGGATCGTCAGTGGGGCCGTCCGTTCGTGGAACCGTCTGTTCGTGGAGTCTTTCGTGGATGGTAGGAATGATCTTCTCCATGCCGGCAGCCGGGGGATTCCAGAACGAGGCTTGGCTGCACTGGTCGCAGCGGGGTGATGTCATCAATCTGCGACGCGTTTCAGAGAGTACAGACCGCGATGTGAAGGCAGTCGCGCTCTTTCATCAGGCTACCTAAGATAGTGTGCCGCCATCTATTTGTAGTCGCTGGGAGTCAATAGTGGCGTCTAATTGGATCATGATAACAAACATATATGCTATAGACTATATAAAATAATGTGATAATAAGATGATGGTGACAATAAAAACAATAATAATAACAATAATAAAAACAATAAAAGACAGAAGGTATTTTAAGATGTGCTGATAATAAAACATAGATGATGGTCATTGTGTTAAAAAATTGTTGGTGTATGGGATCATAAATATTTTTATATATCTTTTTATATGGAAGATATATGTAAATATCATAGAATGGAAATACCAGTAAATTGACAGATATTAGAACCCAGTAATTACACTGTGTTGTGTGACGAATATGAAAAGTAATGGGGTATAAATTGAGAAATATTATTAAGGGTCGGGGAACATGATCTTAGGCATTAAATACTGCGGTGTCTGCACGATATGGGATCTCTCCATAGCATAGATGGTAGAAAAATCTGTACAATTGTGCATAAGCATCCAGAGTATAACGGCACATATAAACAGCACAGACGTTATTGTGTATCTCTACCAAATACATCACATCATAAACCCCATCATGCATGATTAAAATGAACAATGTGAATATATTGATAAAAACATGAGGGGGGGGGAGGGAAAGGGAGGAATAGTGTAAAAAGGGATGCGTATGAAGGTGTGCTGGCGTCAGAAGGGCCGCATTATTACAGCATGTTCTATCTGAAGTACGTCCAAGTCCAGGTACGTGTATAATAGGAACAGGGAAAGGGTGTGGGGCAGAAGGTGAGACATATATAATATGGTGGAACGGTACGAATACTGGATCACATATTACACTAATAAGTAGATAAGAAATTAAATGGATGAATTACACCAAGAAAGTCTTACAGGATGGTGGAGATTTCAATGCCCTCATTCAGGCCACCGGGCGATAGTACATCTAGACTGTACATAGATCTCTGGGAACTGATGCCATACTCTTCACCGGTTGAGCATTCTCCTGGTTCCATGTGCCATACCCTTTTTTAGTCATGTCAGTAGCCAATTGGCTGATGTCTTTTTAATAAAATTTCTTACGGTTTACACTTAGAGGCGCCTCCTTCTTGTTTCTTGGATAGCAATTAGATGTGGGGCCGAAAGGATAGTTCGGGGTCCAGGACACCTAGGACCTCGGCGTGGGGGAACAGGGTGATAGTTGAGTCGTTGATTTTGACAAGAGAAATCAGGGGAAGTGGCACATGGGGGAGGAAATATCATGAGTTCATGTTGTTATAATAAGTACTAGCACATTGGCATTATCAAATTCAGTACTCAATGCTAATCAAAGCAGAAGTAAGTCTGCCATCCTCTGCCACAAAAACTCACAACCCCATTTCTACAGTTTAGCTAATACTTTGGAAAAAATCTAACAACTGTATTTATGCCTTTGTTCCTTGTTTGGTGTTGGCCACTCTACCAGACACACAAAATTTAGTTCTACCTTAGTACGTCTCTGACTCTTGAGATATTGGTCAATAGCAAGGCCCCAGTGTTCATGCACTTTAATTAGACACAAATGTTGGAGTCCATCTGTGATCCTTAGTATAATTTATTGATTAATTGTTTCAATTGTAAGTGGCTCCGGTCAGATGAGCTCCGCGCTGGGCCTGTGGTGCTTTCTGAACTTTTCTACAATATGCTGTTACTGCCAAACTCAGACTCTGTGTGTTTTCTGCCTGTCGCACAACCCACATACGGTGGTGCTTAAAGCCTTAATGCATGTTTATGTTAACTTTAAATAGGTAATTTGGACCTTCATCCCTGAATGCATAAGGCCCTAAATACAGGTGGCACTTGGTACAACCCTTAGCTCTAAACTGGCAGGCTGCAGGCAGCAGGGTTGGGTTCTGGACCTGTCCCATACCTCCCAACTGTCCTTGATTTCGAGGGACTGTCCCTGATTCGGGACAAAGTCCCTCTGTCCCTCTTTCCTCCTCATTTGTTTCTCATTTTGATCTGATCATTATAGTTGTATATAAAATGCACTATTTATCTATCAAAAAGTGTTTCCCAGTGCTAAATTTTACATCCAATTTCTAAAATGCTGCATTTGTAAATACCAAAAGCTAATATAAATGAGTAAAAAGCACTTATGGCTTTAACCAAATATTTTTTTTGGACAATTCTCCTTTGAGGGGGTCATGGCAGGGGGCATGTCCTATGCCTACATACTTTTGCTAATAGGTGTCCCTCATTCCCATTTCAGAAAGGGGGTATACCTGCCCCTGATGAGTGCACTAAAAGGCCAGGACAAATGCATTGCAATTAGACAGCCCCATGTGCAAAGGCTCTTATGCTTTCCAAATCACTTTTTTCTGAGTTTAGATGTTCCTGCTTTAAAGCAAGTTTAGCAGTGTTTAGGCATATTTACATGAGTTTACATACATTTAGCCAAGTTTAGAGTGTCTAATCAGATTGTGCACATACAGAGTTCTATTTTCTCTAAGCTAAACTGACTGCACCTAAACACGGGTGTGAATAGCACCATTGGAAAATCATTACATGCATATTTATGTGTTCAGCACTGTCCTCTAAATGCATATAAACACAGGTTTGACTGTGCCAATGTGAATGAGGCCTGAGACTTCTGCAAAAATGTGTTAATATCTTGTCGACATTGTGGATGCTCTGGAAATATTTTCTTTTAACCACTTGCCAACCGCGTAACGTACATGTACTGTGGCAAAGTGGCTCTATTGCGCGAAATCACATACCTGTGTGTCAGCGCGCATTCGGGTCTCCAGGGCGCTGATTGGACAGTGGGGGAGCCAATGTTCACCGGCCACCCACAATCCTTCCCAAGAGAGGCAGAATGGCGGTCTGCCTATGTAAACAAGCCAGATCGCTGTTGTGACAGGGGAGAAGGTGGAGATCTTGAGTTTCTGCTAAGCAGAAACACAGATCTCTGTCTTCCCTAGGGTTGCCACCTGTCCAGGATTCACCCGGACAGTTCGGGTTTGGAATCATGTGTCCGGGTTTTCAGGCAGTCTGATACCTGGACACATTAATCAGACCGGTCTATGGCTTCCCAGCAGGGTTGCTGGCTGCATTTGTGTAAGCCAAGAATGTCTGTCTGTTACACTCTTTTTTCACACTGCCCAAAGCCAGCACTAACAATCCCACCCCTCCCAGACAGACGGGAGAGGAGAGAGGGCTCAATCTGCTCCTCTTCCTCCCGCCCCTACCCCTCTGTGTTTGCCTACACTCCAATCCCCGGCACTGTGCCTCAGAAAAGGAAAGTGAGGGCCAGAAATGTGAAGTCCAGCAGCCTCAGATACAGCTGGATTAGGGGTGCTAACTGCCAAGGGGTGAGTGGGCTCATCATGCTTCCCTGTCTGTGATTGAAGGTAAACCAGGGTTCTCAAAGCACCCCTTACATCAGAGTTCCCCTTTATGCCAGAGGCCACAGTGTTCCCCCTTACATGAGAGTCCTCTCCGTATATCAGAGTTCTCAGTGTTCCCCCTTAAATCAGGGTTCCCAGAGCATTCCTTATGTCAGAGTCCCAAGAGTTCCCCCTTACATCAGAGTCTGCAGAGTCCCCCCTTACAGTGTAAGGGAACTCTGCGAGTTCAAATGTAAAAGGGGTACTCTGCAGATTCAGATGTAAGGGGGAACTCTGATGTCTCATGGACTCATATGTTTAACTTCATATGATTAGAAATGTTATTTAATTGAAAAATATATGTATAGTTTATACAATAAAAAAAATTGCCGTGTGCCGCTAAAAGTGTTCGGGTTTGACTTGAAGAAAAAGTGGCAACCCTAGTCTTCCCCCAGTCAGAGCAACCCCCACACAGCTAGCAAGCACTCCCAGGGAACACATTTAACCCTTTGATTGCTCCTTATATTAACCCCTTCCTTGTCAGTGTCATTAGTACGGTGAAAGTGGATTTTTTTAGCGCTGATCACTGTATTAGTGTCACTGGTCCCCAAAAAGTGTGACTTAGTGTTAGATTTGTCTGCCGCAATGTTGCAGTCCTGCTAAAAACTGCTTATCGCCGCCATTACTAGTTAAAAAAAATTTAAAAATTCAAAAATTCCATAAATCTATCACATAGTTTGTAGACACAATAACTTTTTGCGCAAACCATTCAATATACGCTTATTGGGATATTTTTTACCAAAAATATGTAGTAGAATACATATTGGTCTAAATTGATGAATACATTTGATTTATTACTTTTTTTTTATTGGATATGTTTTATCGCAGAAAAAGTAAAAAAAATATTGGTTTTTTTTTTGTTTTTTTCAAAATTGTCATAGTTACATAGTTAGTCAGGTTGAAAAAAAGACACAAGTCCTTCTTGTTCAACCCAAAAAATTGAAGAATTATATATAACCAACAATCCCATATACAATCCTTCACCCACAGTTGATCCAGAGGAAGGCAAAAAACCCACACAAAGCGTGATCCAATTTGCTGTAGCAAGGCAATCGGATTCACCCTGGATCAACTTTACCTAAAAGTGTTAGTACCCAGTTATATTATTTACATTAAGGACAGAATCCAGGCCTTTTTTAAAACAATCAACCGTACTGGCCAAAACCACCTCTGGAGGGAGTCCATTCCACATTTTCACAGCTCTAACTGTGAAGAAACCTTTCCGTATTTGGATGTAAAGAGTGCCCCCTTGTCCTTTGTGATGACCTGAAAGTGAATAACTCAGCACCAAGTTCACTATATGGACCACTTATATATTTGCACATGTTGATCATATCCCCCCTTAACCGCCTCTTCTAAAGAGAGAATAAATTCAGATCCACTAATCTTTCCTCATAGCTGAGCTCCTCCATGCCTCTTATTACTTTGGTTGCCCTTCTCTGCACTTTCTCCAGTTCCCCGATATCCTTTTTGAGAAATGGTCCCCAAAACTGAACTGCATATTCCAGATGTTGCTCTTTTGTTGTTTATAGCACAAAAAATAAAAACCATAGCGGTGATCAAACACCACCAAAAGAAACTTCTATTTGTGGGGAAAAAAGGACATCAATTTTATTTGGGTACAGCATTGCATGATTGCGCAACTGTCAGTTAAAATAACACAGTGCCATATCGCAAAAAATGGCCTGGTCAGAAAATAGCATGGCCTGGCCTGGGGGTAAAACTTTCTGAGGCTGAAGTGGTTAATCAGACTCCAGCATTAGTGTTCAATTAACTGTTGGCCACTCTATCTCCGCTCTTGCTGAAGCCAGCGCCATCTTGTCTGTGACTTTGAGATAACTTCCTTTATTTCCTTTTTTGCCCTCCCCTGATGTCATAAACAAATCCCGAACATGAGTGGACCACAATATTTTAACAAGGATGATCAAGTAAACAGAGACTCGCAAGAGTGGGTGCCCATCCCGGAAATAGATGATGATGACACCCAAGCAGGGTGCACTTCAGATCTGGGCATGGTCAGTATGCCATAAATATTTTGCAAACTAAGCATGCGCAAGTAACGTCACCATGGAAACATAACACCTACCAGTATATCTCAGGAATGCAAATGCTTTAGAGGATTTGGATTAGACCAACAAGGGGTATGTATAATCTTTATGCAAATAAGGAGTTGTACCGTTTACTTTTCTTCCACGTTAAAATGTAAAAAATAAAAAAAGTACACATATACATACAATGAATTGCAGCCATGTCATACTGAAAAAGATACAGTGCATACAGAATCACTGGTAGTACAGAATTTTGTCATTCCTGTTAAAACAACTTTTATGATGTATGTTATATAAATCGCTCAGTCTGCATGGCTTTACAACTGAGAAACATATATTTCTGTAGACGTGTGAAATTATAAAGATCTAAAAGAGCTGATGCACAAAAAGCTAATGTTTTTTTCTCTTCGCATCTTAAAGGGATATTTAATCCAAATACAATAATGCTTAAAATTGTAGCGTACCAATTCTTAGATGAATCAGTTTTCTTTTTTTTTATGCTTTTTTACCCCTTTATTTTCACCTGGTGATCCAGCCAGTAAGTCTGTTATTTCTCGACTTACTTTATCAGGACCAAGCTGCCAAAAGTAGCAGTTAGAGGGATGAGACAACCCATTTAGCGCTGACAGGGGTGCTTATGATCAGCTTTTATTCATTTGTGTAAAACTTGCCAAAAGGAAAAAAAAAAGTTTGATAGAACTGAATATAAAGTAGGAGCTGGAGTTAGGATTTAATTTATTAGTCAAGTCCATGTAAATCTGCTAATCTAGCAATATCCTCTATCCAGACTGGCAATGCTCCTGTCCTTAGGTGTCTGCTTTACTACTTCATCCAGAATAGATACCTCAAAGTTGGGCATACATGGGTCAGCGAGCTGATCATAAAAAAAAAAAACTGATCAGATTCTCTAATCCACACAAACAAGGTGGATAGGGGACTCCTCCCCACTGGGCTATTGTATTCTGACAGCAGGGACTCCTCCTCTGTCAGAATACTCTAATCAGCACTGCAATACAGTGTCCCCTGGGGCACGCATGTGACACGCTCTGTGACTGCTGTGTCCTTTTGGCTAATCACAGCAGCCCTTTACCATGTGATCAGCTGTGTTCAATCACAGATGATTACATGTAAACAGACTTGCCAGTTATCGGAAGTCCTTTCCTCCCACGCTGTGTCTGTGTGAGGATAGGAAAGCCGTTAACCGGCAAGACTGTCAGTACATTGTTTACAATAATAATCAGGACACTGATCATCAGTGCCCTGATTATTAGTGTAGCCCCATCAGTGCCAATTAGTGCCCTTCAATGCAGCTTATCAGTGCCCATCATTGCTGCCTATCATTGCCCATCAGTCCCACCTATAAGTGCTCATCAGTGCCCCCTCATCAGTGCAGCTTAACAGTGCCCATCAGTGTCACCATCAGTCCTGCCTCATTAGTCCTGCAACATCAGTGCACATCAGTGCCCGTCGGTGCAGTCTATCAGTGCCCATCAGTGCAGCCAATCAATGCCCATCAGTGAAGCCTATCAGTGCGGCATATCAGTTCCCATCATTACAGCCTATAAGTGCAGCCTCATCAGCAAACATCAGTGAAGAAGAAACATTACTTATTTGCAAAATTTTATAACAGAAACTAAGAAATACTTTTTTTTCAAAAGTTCTATCTGTCTCAAAACAATGATAAAAATTGTATTTGGGTACAGTGTTGCTTGACCGCGCAATTGTCATTCAAAGTGTGACAATGCTGAAAGCTGAAAATTGGCCTAAGCAGGAAGGGGGTGAAAGTGCCCGGTATTGAGGTGGTTAATACCGCTTTAATTCTCACATTTCAGTAAAGTCTAGAAAAAATAAGTAGAAAGATGTTCAGTGAAAAGATTTCACATTTCCTAATATTTAGGTAAACTGCGGTAGGAGAGTTATAGAAAATGTTCTGGAAGACAGAAGGTTTAATGGAGCTCCGCCATGAGTCACCTAGACACTGCACAGAATGACTCTACAGAGCTAGAGGCAAGCTATTAAAATTGGGAGCAAGAAGGGAGACTGGGCAGCACCTGAAATAAAGGCATTTTTTGTTTTATTCCTTTTTTTTTTTTGTTTTTGCTTTTTTCTAGATAACCAATGTCAGGCAAAATAAAATAACCTTCCAGCACGGAATACAAACTGTTTAACAAAGGAAATATAAGGCAATATAATATGTATAGCATAAGTTATAACAATATTAATATCTAAATGTAACTTTTCCACACATTAAAAACATTCACTTTTATCCTTCATCTCAGAAAATTATTTTGTTTAGTTGATAAACTTTGTGCGGTTTTTGCTGAAAATATGATGATATAATGTAAAATTGTGCAATGCACAGAAACCTACAAACTTTAGGAGTGATTTGTATCTTTCTGTAACATGCGGTAACACATCACAAGGACCTGCGCCTAGTATACCACAATGCATAGATGTAAACCATCTGTGCGTTGAGGTGTACTAGAAAGAAAGGTGCAGATCCGTTAAAAGGTCCATTTTAGGTCATTGGCAGCCCATTCAAAATGCATGATATAGCGTTAAAGTGTGAGCAGTAGCACACTGCACAGGTCTGAATACAACCATTTTTATCATTTATTATATATAATAAAAAGAGAAGTGCGGGATCAAAAAAGAAAACAATCTTGCTCGTCTATATGGATGCAGCATCAACCCGATGCTGCAGCTGTCCCCAACTGACTCTAAGATCAAGAACTGAGTGATCACATGATTGCTAATCACTCAGCTCTCAGTCTACACTGAGCAGAGAGTGGTGACTGCAGTCACCGTCTATCAGCTCTCCCCTGCCAGCGCTCACTTGGAGCCCTGGGCTGTGCAGGGGACAGGAACAGCTGACTCAGGTTCTCAGCGACGCACTATGAGGCTGAGCTAGCTGCCGGTCAGGTATCTGGGTGGATTCAGACAATATGGTTGGGATCCTTCCAGAGCCTGGTGTGGCTCTATGACATAAAGCCTGCTGTCTGCTTATTCTGGATTGCAGGAGTGCAGAACTAAGTGCACTCCTGGGACCCACATAAGAATGATGGCCAAAAGTGCTTTTTGCGGCCCCTGACATCAGCAAATGACCACCCATAATATTCAGTATATGTATTGCTATAGAAGACTGCAGACATACTAGAGGAAATGATGGTCAAAGACTGTGGATATGCTATTATGATTAGAGCAGTCTTTCTCAACCAGGGTTCCGTGAACTCTTGGGTTCCTCCAGCAGTTGCTAAGGAGCAATTGGTAATCTCTGCCTCGCAGATAAGTTATCTCTGACACCAATCATCTTTTTAACTATTAGTAAGTAGAGCATTCCTTTCACTAACCACCAATGTAAGGAGTATTCTTCCCAGTGACCATCAATGTAAGGAGTGTTCTTCCCACTGACCAGCAATGTAAGGAACATTCTTTTCACTGACCACCAATGTAAGGAGTATTCTTTCCACTGATCGCCAATGTAAGGAGTATTCTTTCCACTGACCACCAATGTAAGGAGCATTCTTCCCACTGACCACCGATGTAAGGAGTATCCTCCTCACTGACTACCAATATAAGGAGTATTCTTTCCACTGACCATCAATGTAAGGAGTATTCTTCCCAGTGACCTTCAATGTAAGGAGTGTTCTTCCCACTGATCAGCAATGTAAGGAGTATTCTTTTCACTGACCACCAATGTAAGGAGTATTCTTTTCCACTGACCACCAATGTAAGGAGCATTCTTCCCACTGACCACCAATGTAAGGAGTATCCTCCTCACTGACCACCAATGTAAGGAGCATTCTTCCCACTGACCACCAATGTAAGGAGTATCCTCCTCACTGACCACCAATATAAGGAGTATTCTTTCCACTGACCATCAATGTAAGGAGTATTCTTCCCACTGACCACCAATGTAAGGAGTATTCTTCCCACTGACCACCAATGTAAGGAACATTCTTTCCACTGACCACCAATGTAAGGAACATTCTTTCCAATGACCACCAATGTAAGGAACATTCTTTCCACTGACAACCAATGTAAGGAACATTCTTTCCACTGACAACCAATGTAAGGAGCATTCTTTCCACTGACAACCAATGTAAGGAACATTCTTTCCACTGACAACCAATGCAAGGAGCATTCTTACCACTGACCTCCAATGTTTGGAGTACTCTTCTCAGTCTACACCAATATAAAAAGCACTCTTCCAGTTGACCCCCCTGCTAATGTCATTTGAGCTGTAGATATGGTACTTATTGGCAGGGGTTCCCTAAGAACTAAACGTTGTTTTAGGGGTCCCTCCATGTCAATGAGGTTGAGAAAGGCTGGGTTATAGGCTTGATACACACTTCAGAAGACAGTGAGAGACTCAGAACATGTTACATGAGGCTGGCAGAGATATTGCTCTTACTCCTTTATAAAGCAATACTACCACTACAGACTGCTGGGGTGCATGGGCCACACAAGTAAATGTACCAAAGGGCCACATGTGGCCCTAGGGCTGTAAGTTTAGCTCTAGGGATCTAACGAGACCTGAACGATGATCAGTTGTTGTGGGTATCTTATTTAGTTTGTTTTTCTTGTCTTAATTAATAACAGCAGCCTTTTATGCTTTTCAATTATTGTAATAATGAAATACTTTGTAATACACGTGTTCAACATGCAAAACATATGTAGTATCCACAACAAGCGTTTTTTACAATTAAAACTGTTCAGTGCCATCTAGTGTTGTCAGGCTGTAACAGCTATTTTCTCCTAAGTAAAAGTTTGACATGTTTCCTCCAGGCAGGTTTACAAATTTCAATTTAATATGATGTGCATTTTTAGAATTGTTTATATAGTGCCTCATCCGTGTCTTATTCAGTTCCCAGTAAACTTCACACAATTTTCCATGAAATGTTCCAAACCTTATTTGTTTAGCAAAGGATACTTGACACATTTTGACATACAGAATCTCAGATAATTAGGGCAATCCTGGGCATGTTTTGTGAGACCTTCTCTTCATACATTTTCACTCTAACTTGTAGCTCTTCAATCATGTTATTGGCAATATAATAACCACAGCATACCACGGGTATGATAACAATGATAAATAGGTACATGTATTTTTTAGATTGTAAGCTCTAACGAGCAGGGCCCTCTGATTCCTATTGTATTTAAGTGTGTTGTATTTGTACTGTCTACCCTCAAGTTGTAAAGCGCTGCGTAAATTGTTGGCGCTATATAAATCCTGTATAATAATAATAATATTATGATAAAATATTCACAATCCAGCAAAGCTGATTTAGAAGTTCCAGAAGATGCCTTGTGTTATAAGGCCTCATACACACGGACGTTTTTTGACGCCGGCGTTTTCTGGCGTTTTTTGCAGCTCTCCATGTTAGTCAATGGCCCCATAAAAACGTCGGTGTTTTTGAGCTGTAGATGACGTCGGCGTTAGTGAGCTGAAACTAGAACCCACAGCCATCGCGTTCTGAGGCTGTAACGTTTTGGCATTTTTTGACGCCGACGCCACAATATGCCAACAAACGCCAACATATGCCAACATATGCCACCATATGCCACCTATTATTATACCGGCATTTTCCGGCGTTTTTTGACGCCGACGTTTTTACGTTGAAAAATAGCAGAGGGATGATTTTTTTAAAAAAACGCCTATTGACGCCGACGCTCACTAACGCTCAAAAACGCCAATGCATAACGCCGAAAGACGCCGACTTTTTTTCCTTGACGTCGGGCCCGACGTTTTGTTTATTTTTTTAGAAACGTCCGTGTGTATGAGGCCTAAATATATCATAGTGTTAGCATATATGGGAGATGTGTGACCCCTGTGATATCAGTGTCATCAGATTAATCATGTAATGGTATGAAAATAATAAGAGAAACATCATCCAGTCCGCAGAGGTGATGGATTCAATTTTTTTTTGTATAGAAACCCCATTTGTGTAGGGTCACACTTCATGTATCTTAAGTGATTTCATGATGACTTGGGCTGTGTCATTGGACTTGTTATAGTGATCAGTGTATGGATCTCTTATCATGTGGATATACAACATTCAATGATTGCAGATGATGTAACTGACGAGAATGTTACTTGTTATAATTAGACCCTAAAGGGGTTATGACATGAGCAAGAAAAATCACTTTCCGAAGAAGCTTTGATAATGGTAAATACGTTTTCCAGCATAGTTGAAAATCTGATTGCTCAGTAATGATCTCATTTTCTGCATAACAAAGATAATGGACCTTTATTTAGTGCTAGACTGGTATTATTAGCCAAAGGTAGGGGAAAAGTACATGTGTCATATAGAAAGCAGATGAACTAACCCGTCAAAACCAGTCATTCTCCCATTTATGACAGCCTTATGATTGGAGGTTGGCAGAGAAGCCCAAAGGTGCCCAGAAGAAACCATGAAAGCCATGCCACCTCCTTTTCTATCTTACTTCTCTTCATATCCCATTATAGGTGTGTGCAGCCTATTGCATTAGGGTTTGCACCACAAAGCGCAGTGTGTGTATTTATGTCAGAAGGGCAGAGGACGGTGTCAGTAGGGCAGAGATATGTGTCAGTAGTTTTTTTTTTTTTTTTTTTTTCATTTTATATTTTTTTTACAATTTTGTTTTTTTAGGACGTTGTCAGTAGGGCAGAGATATGTGTCAGTAGTTTTTGGGGTTTTTTTTTCATTTTATATTTTTTTTACAATTTTGTTTTTTTATTATTTTTTTACAATATTATATATATATATATTTTTTTTTTTTAACAATTTTATTTAGGAGCCCTGCTGGGGGGCTTTGGTGAAATATCAGAGGTCTAAACAGAGAAAGAGACTGAGGACAGAGATTCCCCAGTCCCTTTCTCTGCAACCAGGCAGCAGGGGGAATCTGCACAGTACAGGGTTATTAGGGTGTGCCCAGGCACACCTTCCCCCCCTATGTGCACACGCCTATGTATAACATTAACACTTCTAATAGTCAGCATTCCTTAGCATTCATACCCTCTACATTTCTATGTAGTAATGCTCTTTTTTATTTATATGCATTAAAGCATCCACTGTTTCAGAATAATTTTTCATTTTATTAAAAGTCAGCAGCTACAAAAAGTGGCCCCGTGGTTCAGTGATGCGGCTGCCCGGAGCCTCGCTCCTCTCCCCCTGCACTCCGTGGCCCCAGCATTGCTGCTGTGGGCGCCCAGCTGTGATAGCTTGTGGCTTCACAGCTGGGCATGCACTGCGCAGTTGCGAGTTGTGCTGCACGATCCTAGTGGACAGGCAATCTTCTGGGACCTGTGACCCAGATGGTTGCAGAGAGGGAGGGGCCGCCTAGGGGGAACGGAGGAGTCGCCTAGGTGGCCCAGGGATGGAAGTAGTTAGAGGGACAGGAGGTACCTGTATAAACCAGGTACCCACTCCCTCCCCCAAAAAAATGACATGTCAAATGTGGCATGTAAGGGGGCGAGGAGTGCTTAAAGCGTAAGTTCCACTTTTGGGTGGAACTCCGCTTTAAGCTAATTTCATTCCATCCAAGCTACATTATTATAACATTCTAGATCAGGGGTATCCAAACCTTCTAAACAAGGGGCCAGTTTACTGTCCTTCAGACTTTAGGGGGGGCCAGACTGTGGCCATTGGGCCAAGGTCCCGATGTCAGCGGGAAAAAACAATGCCCCATCATTGGTGTCAGTGGAGGGAAATGTGCCCCATCATTGGTGTCAGTGGAAGGAATTGTGCCCAATCATTGGTGTCATTGGGAGGAATAGTGCCTCTTCACACTGGTGTCAGTGGAGGGGAATTTATGCCCCATTGTTGGTATCAGTGGATGAAATAGTGCCCCAAGGGCTGGATAAAAGCAAACAAAGGGCCGCATCTAGCACTATTGGAGACCACTGTTATAGATTGTCATTTCTGATACAGACCTCCTTGCCTAGTTCGCAATCACAGTCGCGAAAAGTAAAATATTTAGGACTATAAGCAGTGGAACTCTTCTAAAGGAGCTGTGTATCAAAAGACAACTTTTACGATCTAACCTGAGCTTGGTGCAATATATGAAGTAATTATCCTGATGTTAACCATGATGCCAGATATTCATCGAGTACACCAGCTGATCCTTCACAATCTACATTATTATTATTATTATACAGTATTTATATAGCGCCGACAGTTTGCGCAGCGCTTTACAATATTCGGGCAGACAGTACAATACAATACAATTCAATACAGGAGGAATCAGAGGGCCCTGCTCGGTAGAGCTTACAATCTAGGAGGGAGGGTTAAATGATACGAGAGGGAAATAACTGTGGGGGGATGGGTTGATTGAGAATAAAAAGTGCAGTTGTTAGGTGGTGGCAGGATAGGCTTCCCTGAAGAGAAAAGTTTTCAGGGATCGCCTAAAGGTGGTAAGATTTGGGGATAGTCTGACAAATTGGGGTAGGGAGTTCCAGAGGATGGGAGCAGCTCGGGAGAAGTCTTGGAGACGAGTATGAGAGGAGGTGATGAGGGAGCTGGAGAGCAGGAGGTCTTGGGAGGAGCGAAGAGGACGGTTAGGTTGGTATTTTGAGACTAGGTTGGTGATGTAGCTGGGTGCAGAGTTGTGGATGGCTTTGTAGCTCATGGTTAGTATTTTGAACTTAATTCGTTGGGCGAGTGGCAGCCAATGGAGGGATTGGCAGAGAGGGGTGGCAGACGCTGAACGGTTTGTAAGGTGGATAAGTCTGGCAGCGGCATTCATGATGGACTGGAAGGGGGATAGTCTATTTAAAGGTAGGCCAGTGAGGAGGGAGTTGCAGTAGTCGAGAGTATAGTATACATTACTATAAAGATCTAGATTGTCATCTCTGGTTCAGATCTTGTCTAGTTCACAGTTACAGCACACAGAAGCTAAAATATTTCTATCCATATCACGTACAATGACCAGTTTAGTACTATAAATACTGGAGCTTTCTAAGGAGCCATGTATCTAAAAAATAATCTATACAATCTAACCTGAACGTGCACTATACAATGTAACATTCCACATCCTGAACCTGATAGCAGATGTTCCACAAGTACATGGTTTTCTACAATCTACAGTACAATAATTCTCATTTCTGGTTCTGATGTTCTTGTCTAATTCATGGTAATAGCATACAGATGTAAAATAGTTCTATGCAGATTATAAACAATGACCAGTTCAATACTATACACAATGGAACACTTCTAGAGGAACCATGTATCAAAAGATGAATTATACAATCTCAACCTTTTTAACATTGAGGAACCACCAATAGTTCTCAGGGAACCCCTGACAATTACTGTACATCCCATGGTGCATTAGTGTGGTGATCAGTGGGATGAATGCTTCATATATCAGTGGTCAGTGGGAGGAATGCTTCTTACATTGGTGGTCAGTAAGAGGAATGCTTCATATATTAGTGGTCAATGAGAGGAATGCCTCATATATTAGTGGTCAGCGAGAGGAATGCCTCATATATTAGTAGTCAGTGGGAGGAATGTCGCATCTATTAGTGGTCAGCGAGAGGAATGCCTCATATATATTAGTGGTCAGTGGGAGGAATGCCTCAAATATTAGTGGTCAGTGGGAGGAATGCCTCATATATTAGTGGTCAGTGGGAGGAATGCTTCAAACATTGGTGGTCAGTGGGAGGAATGCTTCTTACATTGGTGATCAGTGTGAGGAATACTTTTTACATTGGTGATCAGTGGGAGGAATGCTTTTTACATTGGTGGTCAGTGGGAGGAATGCTTCTTGCGCTGGTAGTCAGTGGGATGTATGCTTCTTACATTGGTAGCCAGTGGGAGGAATGTCTCATACATTAGCCATCAGTGGGAGAATTGCTTCTTACTTTGGTGATCAGTGAGAGGAATGTCGCATCTATTAGTGGTCAGCGAGAGGAATGCCTCATATATTAGTGGTCAGTGGGAGGAATGCCTCATATATTAGAAGTCAGTGGGAGGAATGCCTCATATATTAGAAGTCAGTGGGAGGAATGCCTCATATATTAGTGGTCAGTGGGAGGAATGCTTCTTACGTTGGTGGTCATTGGGAGGAATGCCTCGTATATTAGTGGTCAGTGGGAGGAATGTCTTATATATAAGTGGTCAGTGGGAGGAATGCCTCATATACAGTATTAGTGGTCAGTGGGAGGAATGCCTCATATACAGTATTAATGGTCAGTGGGAGGAATACTTCTTAACTTGGTGGTCAGTGGGAGGAATGCTTTATTTATTAGTGGTCAGTGGGAGGAATGCCTCGTATACTAGTGATCAGTGGGAGGAATGCCTCTTACATTGGTGATCAATGGGAAGAATGCCCTCCTTACAGATTGCTAAAAAGACAAATGTTGTCAATGGTTACATATCTGAAAGACAGAAATTGTTGATTGCTCAAAGAACTCTGAGAAACCTCTGTAGAAACCCTAAGGATCCAAAAAAATCCCTACATGAGAAAGGCTGATTTATACAATGTAATCTAAATTTGGTGCAACATACAATGTAATAATCCAGATGTTAAACATAAAGCCAGGTGTTCTTCATATACACAAAATGATCTTCTACAATCTATATTATAGTTATAGATATATAAACTATATCTAGTTATAGCTTTTTATTTCTGACACAGATATTCGTGTCTATTTTGTAGTCCCAGCACACAAAAGTAAAAATGTACATTCAAATTATGTACAATAACCGGTTTAGTACTATATGCTGGAACTCTTGTAAATGAATAAAATGCTTGTATATATTCTAACCTGAACTTGGTGCAACATACAATGTAAAAATCTTGATGTTAACATGATGCCAGATGTTCTACAAATGCACTCTCATCTTCTACAATCGGTGTTAATTAATGCTGTATATTGTCTTTTCTGATACAGATCTTCTTGTCTGCTTCTCAGCCACAGCACACAGAAGAAAACTCATTCTCTGCAGATTCTGTACAATGACCAGTTCAGTGCTATAAACACTGGAACTCTTGTAAAAGAACCCTGTAAAAATATGATTCATACCACCTACACTTGCTGGAATACACAATGCAATAATCTAGATGTTCTACAAGTACACTATGGATCTTCTATGATATGCATTCATATAAAATTGTAGCTTGTCATCTCTGGTTCAGATCCTCTCTAGTTTTACACTCAGAGCACACCGAGGTAAAATATTTATATTCAGATTATGTACAATGACCTGTTCAATGCTATACACAATGCAACTCTTTCTAAAGGAGCCAATATGTCCAGATAAGACTTATACAATGTAATATCTCAAAACCCTCAATATAACTTTCAGTTCTCAGGGAGACCTGCCAATAATCACTACAAATACAACCCATGGTGCATTAATGGGGTGGTCAGTAAGAGGAATTCTTCTTACATTGGTGGTCAAGGAAAGAATGGCTCATATTATCTAACCTGAATTTGGTACCATGCTGTACATCTAGCTGTTTTTTTAATAAATTACTACAAAGTTGTCTTTTCTGCCTCAGATCCTGTCTAGTTCTCCGTCACATCACACAGAAGTAAAATAATTATCTCCACATTATATACAATGACCTATTCAATGCTATATATACTGGAATTCTGTTAAAGGAGTTATATAGCAAAAGATGACCCATACAATCTAATCTCAACCTTTTTAACATGGAGGAACCCTCAATATAACTTTCAGTTCTCATGGAACTCCTGACAATAATTATTATATGTACAGCCCATGGTGCATTAATGTGGTGGTCAGTAGGAGGAATTCTTCTTACCTTGGTGGTCAGTGGATAGAATGCCTCATATCTGATCTAACCTGAATTTGATGCTGTGATTCCAGATGCAATGCATCTAGCTGTTTTTTGGCAATCTAAATTACTATAAAGTTGTACATTGTCTTTTCTGTCTCGGATCTTGTCTAGTTCTCAGTCACAGCACACAAAAGTCAAATCATTCTCTCCACATTCTATACAAGGACCAACTCAGTACTATATACACAAGGGATCCTCAAACTACGGCCCTCCAGCTGTTGCGGAACTACACATCTCATGAGGCATTGCAAAACTCTGACATTCGCAGACATGACTAGGCATGATGGGACTTGTAGTTCCTGAACAACAAAAGTCCATAGTTTGAGGACCTCTGATATACACTATAACTCTTCTAAAGTAACGTGAACTATTTCTAATATTATACCATCTAACCAGAACATGTTGCAAATAAAATGTCTTAATCCAGATGTTCTTCAAGTATAGTAGAGGTTCTTCTACAATCTTCATTAATATAAAGTTGTAGATTGCCATTTGTGGTTCAGATCTTGTCTAGTTCTCAGCACACAGAAGTAAAATAATTCTCTCCACATTATGTACAATGACCAGCTCAGTAGTATATATGCAGGGTTGGTGCAAGGATTTTTGACACCCTAGGCGAAACCTCATTTTGCCTCCCCCTTTGGCTCCGCCCCTGACTCCACCCCCTGTGTCCTGTCCATGTATACGATGGAGGTGGCGGAGGGGGAGATTTTTGCAGCGTCTAGTTTCGTTAGCCATGGTCCACAGGCCTGCACCTGTGCCTCTGGACCCGGCCTTTCTTATGCCAGCCGTGGTCCGCAGGTATATGGAAAGGCTGGGGTAGTATATGGACAGGCTAGGGTAGTATATAGACAGGCTGGGTAGTATATGGACAGGCTAGGTTAGTATATAGACAGGCTGGGGTAGTATATGGACAGGCTGGGGTAGTATATGGACAGGCTAGGGTAGTATATAGACAGGTTGGGGTAGTATATGGACAGGCTGGGGTAGTATATGGACAGGCTAGGGTAGTATATAGACAGGCTAGGGTAGTATATGGACAGGCTGGGGTAGTATATGTACAGGCTATTGTAGTATATAGACAGGCTGGGGTAGTATATGGACAGGCTGGGGTAGTATATGGACAGGCTAGGGTAGTATATAGACAGGCTGGGGTAGTATATGGACAGGCTGGGGTAGTATATGGACAGGCTGGGGTAGTATATGGGCAGGAGATTGGCACCCCGGGCATCAATGCGCCCTAGGCGGCTGCCTACTATGCCTACTGGTGGAGCTGGCCCTGTATATATGCTATAACTCTTCTAAAGAACCACAAACTAAATATGATTCATATTAGACCATCTAGCACTTGTTGCAAATACAATGTCATAATCAGGATGTTCTACAAGTATACCAGAGGGTCTTCTACAATCTATATTAATATAAAGTTGTAGATTGTCATTTTTGGTTCAGATCTTGTATTGTTCTCTGCACAGCACACAGAAGTTAAACAATTCTCTCCACATTATGTACAATGACCAGTTCAGTATTATATACACTATAACTCTTCTAAAGAACCATGAACTAAATATGATTCTTATCAGACCATCTAGGACTTGTTGCAAATACAATGTCATAATCAGGATGTTCTACAAGTATACCAGAGGATCTTCTACAATCTACATGAATATAAAGTTGTAGATTAGATTGTCATTTGTGGATTATATCTTGTCTAGTTCTCAGCACACAGAAGTCAAATAGTTCTTTCCAGATTCTGCACAATGACCAGTTCAATGCTATAATCACTAGAACTTCTCTGTATCACATGAAGGTTTATACAATGTAACCTGAACTTGGTTCCATATACAATGTAATAATCCAAATGTTAAGCATGTAGTACAAGCACAGTGGGATATCTTCTACAATCTATCTTCCTATCAAGTTGTCATTTCTGATTTGTAATCACAGCACACAGAAGTAAAACAATTCTCTCCACTTTATGTACACTGACCAGTTCAGTATTATATACACTATGGGGTTGATTCACTAAAGCTGGAGGGTGCATCAGCTTCTAACCTCAGCTTGTTCAATCAAGCTTTGACAATAAAACCTTGAGGGCCAGTTCACACCATAGAAACACAGTCCGGATGCATTCCGGATGCTTTTCTGCATGCACGTTTTTGACGCTTTTCCGGTCCATTCAGGTGCATTTTTGATGCGTTTTTGATGCAGTCCAGTGCAGTTTTTCCCCCTTTTTTTCTTAGGACATGTGCATTCCAGTGCGTTTTTGGTGCATGTAGGTGCGTTCCGGTGCGTTTTTGATGCATTTTACCACGTTCCAGTACAGTTCAGCGCATGAAAAATGCAGCATGTTCTACTTTTTTTTCTGGAGCTGGAACTGACTGCACTGGTGTGAACTATGCCATTGGAAATCATATAACCTACTTTCCATGCATTTTTGGTGCAGAATAAAAACGTACTGGACTGCGTATGGTGTGAACTGGCCCTGAAGCTGATTGGTTTCTGTGTGGAGCTGCACCACATTTTGCACCTTCAAGCTTTAGTAAATCAACCCCTATAACTCTTCTTAAGAACCATGAACTAAATATGATTCTTATCAGACCATCTAACACTTGTTGCAAATACAATGTCATAATCAGGATGTTCTACAAGTATACCAGAGGATCTTCTACAATCTACATCAACCTTTCTCAACCTTTTCAACACTGAGGAACCCTTGAAATAATTCTCCGGTCTCAGGGAACCCCTGCTAAAAATTAAAAATCTACAACTCATGATACATTAGTGTGATGGTCGGTGGGAAGAATACTCCTTACACTTGTGGTCATTGGGAAGAATCCCCCCCTTACAGATAGCTAAAAATATCAATGATGTCATTGGGAATTTATCTGAGAGGTAGAAATTGGCCATTGCTCAAGGAACCCCTAGCAACCTCTGGAGGAACCCTAGGGTTCCACAGAACCCTGGTTGAGAAACCCTGATCTACATGAATATAAAGTTGTAGATTAGATTGTCATTTATAGATTATATCTTGTCAGTTCTCAGCACAGAGAAGTCAAATAGTTCTTTCCAGATTCTGCACAATGCTATAATCACTAGAACTTCTCTGTATCACATGAAGGTTTATACAATGTAACCTGAACTTGGTTCCATATACAATGTAATAATGCAAATATTAAGCATGTAGTACAAGCACAGTGGGATATCTTCTACAATCTATCTTCCTATCAAGTTGTCATTTCTGATTTGTAATCACAGCACACAGAAGTCAAATATTTCTCTCCACATTATAGTCAATGAGCAGATCAGTTTGTAAACACTGGAACTCTTCTAGTAACAATGTATCAAAGTAGGATTTCTAGCTGACAAAATAAGATTTTTAACCTGAGAATAGGATTTGTAACGTAATATACAGTGAAATAATGAAGTGAACATGATGGCAGATGTTGTACAAGTAGAGTAGACTATATACAACATAATAGACTACACACCAGAACCAGAGGACAGAGAGAATTGCTATAGAAGAGATCAGCGATCCCACACACGGGCAGATATCGGTACCTACCAGCCCTGCCAGGATCTTGGTGCTCTCCTGGTCGGTGCAGCGATCAGAGAAGACAGTCCGGTGGACGAAGAGGAAAGTGGTGACAAAGATCCAGCAGCAGATCCAGAAAAGTAGGAGCAGCAGGGTGTTCTTCTTGTTGATCCTCCTCAGTGTCATGGTAGATGAGTGCGATGGAGATCAGTGCGATGTGGCCATGCTCCTGGATGGAGGAGGCAGAGCCGGGTGGTGACAGGCGGAGGGCAGAGCTGGGTAGTGACAGGCGGAGGGGCAGAGCCGGGTGGTGGCAGTGGACGGCTCCCAGGCACATCCCTGTATGCACGGACCGTCCGACACTCTTGTATTGGAGCCACGTAGTTCCGCCTTGTATGCTGGAGACAGCGATTCGCTATGTACACAGGGGATGGAGGGAGCCCGGGTTCATGTCTGCCAGTGCCAGGAACAGTCCACTGCCCACACAGCCACCATCAGCACAATGATGGGATTGTGTCGGGGCCACCGGTCACTGAGCTGGAGGCAGGTCACTGAGATCTACATACCGGGACTGATGTAGTCATCATGACTAATAGGGACTGGCAGGGGTGTGCAGATGACCCATGGAGATCACAGCACAGCTTCCCAACCTCTTTCCACCCACCCAACCCTTTAAATGTCTGTTAAATCTGGAGGCACCCCAGTCTGAAATGTACAAAATGTAAATGTACTTATCAATGGGGTACCTGAGACCATAAACCTCACATCAGAAGCTTCCTCATGTCAGAGGTCCCTACATGAAACCAGAGGTCACCCCATCAAATCAGAGATCACCCCATCAAATCAGAGGTCACTCCATCAAATCAGAGGTCACCCCATCAAATCAGAGGTCACTCCATCAAATCAGAGGTCACCCCATCAAATCAGAGATCACCCCATCAAATCAGAGGTCACCCCATCAAATCAGAGGTCCCCCTAATATATCAGACTCCGCCATCACATCAAAGTTCCCACAATCATGTCAGAGGTTCCCCAATCACATCAGAGATCCTTCCTTCATATCAGAGGAACCCCCCATAAACTCATAGGTACTTCATTCACACCAGAGCCACCCTTCACATCAGAGATTACCCCTTCAAATCAGAGATTACCCCTTCAACTCAGAGGTTACCCCTTCAAATCAGAGGTTACCCCATCAAATCAGATGTCCCTCCACCACATCAGAGGTCTCCCTATCATATCAGACTCCCTCATCTCGTCAGAGGTTCCCCATCACATCAAAGGTCCTACAATCATGTCAGAGGTTCCCCAATCACATCCAAGATCCTTCCTTCATGTCAGAGGTACCCCCATAGCCTCATAGGTACTTCATTCAAGTCAGGGCCCCCTTCACATCAGAGATTACCCCATCAAATCAGAGGTTACCCCATCAAATCACATGTCCCTCTACCACATCAGAGGTCCCCCCATCATATCAGACTCCCCCATCACGTCAGAAGTTCCCCATTTGGAGACTGCTCTACTCCCTCAGACTATACTATCCCTCTGGAGACTACACCACCTCCCTGTAGACTAAACTACCCCATTGGAGACTAAACTT
>BLSH010334194.1:1472001-1484116 GCA_018402905.1 Glandirana rugosa | reverse complement strand
AAAAATGGCGGCGATCTGCGATTTTTAGCGGTACTGCGATATTGGGGCGGACATGTCGGAATGTTTTGACACTTTTTTGGGACCATTGGCATTTATACAGCGATCAGTGCTATAAAAATGCACTGATTACTGTGTAAATGCCATTGGCAGTGAAGGGGTTAACCTGCAGGGGGCGCTCTAAGGGTTAACTGTGTTCCCTGGGCGTGTTCTTACTTTAGGGGGACTTGCCTAGCTGGGGAAAGGAAGTGGTCACAGCCTTCACTTACAGGAAGGCTGTGATCACTTCCCTTCCCCCTCACACAGAGCGGAGGTCCGTGTTTACATACACGGACCTCCGCTCATTCGCTCCGGGGGGGGCATCGCGGGTGGCCGGCGGCAATCGAAGCCGCCGGACCCGCTCCCTGGACCCCCCCGGACACAGTGAGCGCGCGCCTCCGGCGGTGCGCGTGCGCTCACAGTGGCTCTGTATCGCGGCCGCCGTCGTATAACGGCGATTCGGGTTACAGAGCCACATTGTCGCCGTCAATTGCCGATCAGCCGTCGGCAAGCGGTTAATAGAGCTGAAAGGGTTCTGCAGAATCCGGGATCATTGGAAGGTATTGCACCCCTAAGAATTTTGTGTTGAGGACAACTGGCCCTTTGGCCTTGCCATGCACACCCCTGCCAGGTGATTTTGTAGAGCTGAGAGGGTTCCACAGAATCCAGAAAGGTTGGGAGGTATTGCGCCCCTAAGAAATTTGCCCCTTTGGCTACGCCACTGTTTATATGCAACATTTGCAAGCTGTTTGCCAGGTGCTTGTTTGCTACATTATAAGTGTTGCAAATGTCACTAGCATATGTAAGCAAATGTTAGCCCTATGTGCCAACAAAAGTTAGCGAATATGCAATAAATCCATCACTAGCAAATGTGTCTGTGAAATTAAATTGTATTGTTTAATAGGGACAACATAGTCTTTCTAATGTTTTCTTAATCTGAATTAGATTATCTAGTAATGTAATGTTAGTAATCGTTTTAGCATTGATGTTAACATCTTAAAAACCTTCACTCTAGATAACGTTTGTAATAATATATGGCATGGGGCAGCCATAACTGCTCATTAGACACACATTTACATCCTGCTTTGCAGTACTGACAGGGCTTATACTTTATTGCTATGTCTGACAATGTAACTTTTAGGTTGGCCACCGGGTTGAAAACTATGCCCTCCCTGTGGGGTTGAAAGCTTGGAATAACTCCAAGGTGAGTGTTTGCTCCCTCTAGTGGCTAGTCTTCAAATATTTTTTATTTAATATATTAAGATATGGAAGACCATTCATGTAAAAATGTCACAAAAAAGGTAAATACTGTAATTATAACTTTGAACCTACACTCAATGGAAATCTAATACAATTTCCCTTTAAATCATTTATTTATTAAAGTGGATCAGTGTTCAGTCACCCCTAAATACTTACCTGAGCCCAATCTTGATCCAGTGCTGTGTATCATGAAACCACAGTAAACATTCATGTCTTATCAGTTGTTGTTACCTTGCTGCATGTGTCCAGTTAATGGCTGGGCCTCCCTCACCTGTGTGCTTTAGTAGGCTCTCCTCAGCTGGTCTCCACCCCAGACCCTAATTGGGAGCAGGATATAACACCTGGTAGCGCAAGCCTGCATTGCTGATCAACGTTTGTCCGTGTTTGACTTAGTGTGTGGTTGTTTCTAGCATTTGCTCTGAGTCTTACTCCATGTACCGATCTTTGGCTTGTCTGACTATCCCTGCCTGCCTGATACCTTGATCTTCGGCTTGTTCTCTGTTTCTCCTGTCTGCTTGTAGCCCTGACCCTTTGCTATTACCTCTGACTATTCTTTGCTGTTCCTGCGCTGCTGCTTCCTCTCTTCCACCTGTAGCCAGCCAAGCGTGAGCTAGGGGACCCCGGGGGCCGCGACCTGGATCCAGTTGCAGCCAAATCCATCCTCACCATTAGAGGCACTGGTGAACACCCACTGGCTCTTAGACTCCACGCCCTGGTGAAACTGATGCACCAGCTCCTTGTGTTTCAGTGTCCGTGCTCCAGGGGGCCCTCTTCCCATATCAGCCGGAACTTATTAGCAGCAGTCAGCCATAGGTCCACAACCTTAGTGGTGCACTTCATAACCTTTGGTACAATTCGCACTTCAGTCGTGCGCACCTGTCACCTGACCCCCGACGTTGTGATACTGTGCCAGAGAGCAGTGGTTCTCTCCTCTCTCTCTCTCCTCTGCTATCAATCAAAGCCTGTGACGAGAGGTGGGTGGGTGCCGAGTCACGCTGTGTGTTAATATGGAACATGTCTGCATTAGTGCCCCCAGTGCAAGTGGCTTGCTGTAGGTGCACTCAAAAGAGAGAGAAGCCATGAGCACCAGCGTGGACCCCAGACAAGGAGGTTTGGGGCTGCAAACTATTGCACAGAGCAGGTAAATGTATTTATTTATTTAATTAGGGCTAATTTTGTTCTCCTCGATATTGCCTAACTGCAGTGTAGTATAATCTACAGATATAAGTGTCCATCATAGTTTTCTGTGTTTGTGGTTGGTTTTTCTATGTATATTGCTGGATACATGTTTTTTTATTTTATCATATTTTACTGTATGTCCACATTTTTGTGCATATGTATACTCTTTGATTATTTTTCTTTTTCCTCCTTTTTATTGTTTAAAATTTTGATCTACCAGTTTTTGATTATGCATGGTTTTATAATTATATATCATCCTTTTCCATACCTTTGAATGTACAAATAATTTGCTATTGACAGTCCATGGTTTAACTTTTAACTCACTACAAGCAATTAATATGGTCATATTTTTATCGCTCTTCTTTATCACCCTTCCTTGTCTATTGATGTTTGGTCCAGAAGGGGTTAAGGGAACTAACTCACACAAGTGTGATGGTTTCACAGATGGAATATATGAGATTTCTCTTGACCCCTTCGCAGTTATGATTAAGCACTCGTGTGAAACGCGTTAACTGTATCGCACATCCTAGTGCTGTTTGTCCCGTGTCATGGAATAAAGGACTTTTATGGATACTATCCACAGTCTTCATTTTCTCCAGAGCAAGTAAGTATGACATGTTTGTTATTTTAAAAAAAAAATACCTTTACAATAACTTTAAATTACTGAAATGAATACATAATGGTCATAAAAAGCATTTTCATTGCAAAATGACCATCTTTTTATTACTTTTATAGCAGAATAAGCACACGAAGATTTTACATGTGTACATTTTTATTTGTAATTATGTAATAATATTATATACACAAACTCTATATGCAAATTTGTATATTCCATAGACAGCCAAAATACCATCACACTATGAAATTACTGAAGGAAGCCAAGCTTTAATGTAATGTAAACATTAGGAATCCATCTCTTATAATAAAAAGGTACATAAGGAAATTAACGTTAGCATTTGAGAAGATGTCATTTCTGAAGAGGCTGCATAGAGAGTGGGAATATATACTTGGGAGCACTATAAGAAGCACTTAGCTTTCATCCTCATGCAAGCCATTAGACCATCATATTCCTCCTAAAAATCAAAGCACAGTTCCCCTGCAGTAATGAAGCACAGATTAAAGCTGTTGTATACCGGAACAAAAAAAAAGAAAACCTGTAAGGCAAAGACATAATGAGCTAGTATGCACCGCATGCTAGCTCATTATGAAATACTCACCTTAGAACTAAGCTCCTGCAGGGCTGTCCGGTCCCTGCAGAGGGAGTGGACATCCTCGCTGTGTGGATTCTTCTGGGTTCGCGGCTCCGGTGCTGTGAGTGGCCAGAGTCACGAGACGTCACTCCCGCGCATGCGTGGGAGCCCGTCTTTCGGGCGGACTTTCCGGCAGGGTCTGGCGCTATTCGCCGGGCCTTCGCCAGGACATCACGACGCATGCGACGTGATGTCAGTGGCTGCATTGCAAGTGAAATATCTCCAAAACCTATTATAGGCTTACCTGTAGGTAAAAATCACTTTTGGGGGTATACAACCGCTTTAAGTGTAATGAACAGTATATAATCCATTCTTGCCAGTTACTCAGTAAGCCATCTTTTCTGTAGAAATGTATTATATGTCCTTTTAACCTTTTAATAAAACAGTCCAATGAACCTTTCCAAAGTGTATAAACTGAAATTACTATCAGTTCCTTTGTACCTGGGGGTACCTTGGATCCTAGCCCCCCGGTCGGTATATAGGGCTTAAGTCCTAACACTGTCATTCTACCTTCACATGCCACAGAGCCACAAAGGTTGTGGCATTTCACCGTTGAATGACAGGGGGCAGGCCTTAGTTTTAAGAGGGGTGGTGCTTAATCCTGACTTGGAGAGAAGTCAAGGGCCTGTATACTGGCTGGGCCTAAAGCTGCCAATAGGAGATACATTATTTTTTTCCTTTAGTCAGTAAGCTAAACAAAAAAAAATGGCCAGATTCCTCAATTCACCCAAAGAGGTGGATGGAGGAATTCCTCCCTGCCCCCCTCCACCTCGAAATACTGTATTCACACTATCAGCCACTGATTGACAAAAGATTTACAGCTTGTCTACTTATCTAATGATCAACGTCTGTCACACGGGGATGTAATTCAACCAGTCCCTACTGAACTGGCCAAATTATGATTTGTCCTTGACCAGCTTAAAGCGGTTGTAAAGTCTTAACATTTTTTACCTTAATGCATTCCTTGCATTAAGGTAAAAAATGTTTAGGTGTTAGCATCCCCCCTCACCCCCCCCCCCCTTTTACTTACCTGAGACCACCAGCTGGGGCACCGGGAGTCATTGGCTCTCAGTGCTTTCAATAAAAGCCAGTGACGAGGGAGCGGGGGTGTCAATGGACGCAGCAGAGGGACTCAGGTGCTGCTTCCCATGGGGGCACTGGCCAGAGAGGAGGGGCCAGGAGAGCCAGCGGGGGACCCAAAAAGAGGAGATTCCCGGCCTCCCTGTGCGATTCTATTAGTAGGTAAGTATAGACATGTTTGTTATTTAAAAAATAAAAAAAATGCAAGTTTTCAGGGCCTTTTCAGGCACAAAGGAACTGGTAGAGGCAGCATTCTGCTGCCTGGGCCATTTATTTGACGCTGCACACTTTCACATGCCAACTTTCTTTGAATGACTGGTCATTTTATGCCTCCTTAATGCATAAAAGCAATGCAGCTGGCATGCATTCTTTTTGGCGAACCACTACCTTCTGTGGTGGTGTGCCGCATCACCTCTCACTCTCCAAAGACATGCTGGTAGGTTAATTGGATTCTGTCTAAATTGGCCCTGTGTATGTATGAATGTGAGTTAGGGACCTTAGATTGTAAGCTCCTTGAGGGCAGGGACTGATGTGAATGTACAATATACAGTACTGTGCAAAAGTTTTAGGCAGGTGTGAAGAAATTTAGTAAAGTAAGAATACTTTTAAAAATGT
This sequence comes from Glandirana rugosa, assembly GCA_018402905.1. Taxonomy (NCBI): domain Eukaryota; kingdom Metazoa; phylum Chordata; class Amphibia; order Anura; family Ranidae; genus Glandirana; species Glandirana rugosa. The sequence continues at coordinate 1,478,696 of BLSH010334194.1, read as the reverse complement.
ATATTTGAATTGTTTATTTTTTTTATCAATTTACAAGTTGCAAAGTGAGTGAACAGAGGAACATTTAAATCAAATCAAAATTTGGTGTGGCTACCTTTTAGCTTCAAACCAGCATTGATTCTTACACTTGCACACTTTGTACACTTACACAAAGTCAGGGATTTTGTAGGATTCGATTCTGGGTATGATTAACCAATTATACAAGGTACTAATGATCATCAATTTCATATGTAGGTTGAAACTCAGTGATAAACTGAAACAAAAACAGCTGTGTAGGAGGCTTAAAACTGGTTGAGGATTAGTCAAACTCTGCTACTACATGAGATTTGCCCCAAATGTATTCTGCAGCAGGACATTGACCCCAAACATACAGCCAATGTCATTGAGAACTATCTTCTGCTTAGAGTCCTGGAAGTGATGGTTTGCCTCCCACAGAGCCCTGATCTCAACATCATCATAGTCTGTCTAAGATTACACAAAGAGACAGAAGGATTTGAGGCAGCCTACATCCACAGAAGATTTGAGGCTACTTCTCCATGATGTTTGGAACAACCTACTCACCAAGTTCCTTCATAAACTGTGTGCAGGTACACCTAGAAAAATTGATGCTGTGGTGACACTGAATATTGATTTGATTTGGATTTATCTTCTATTCATTTACTTTCCATGTTGTTAATTAATAAAATAAAAAGAAGGAAGAAGAATAGTGCAGTGCCTCCAAAACAGAACAAAAAAACAACTATTAACACTATTATTTCTAAAATAATTCTTAATTTAAGGCAGTTTACAGCTGCCTAAAACATTTGCACAGTGGTGTATATATGAAAAGCTCTGCGTAAATTGATGGCCCTATAGAAGTACCTGTCAGGGCCGGTTCACATTGTAGCGAGGCGGAGCGGCGCGGAGCGGCGCGATGCGGCGCTCCAGGCGATCTCAAAGCGGCTTGCTAGGCGACTTCTATCATAGAAGTCAATGCAAGCCGCCTGAGATCGCCCTAAAAATAGTGCAGGGACCATTTTTCTAATGCGGAGCGAAGCGATTCGCTCCTATTAGAACGGTCCCATTTGCACAGCATTGAGGCGAATTGTCAGGCAACTCAAGTCGCCTGACAATTCGCCTAGATGTGAACTGTCAGCGAAGTCGCGCCGCTCCGCCTCGCTACAGTGTGAACCGGCCCCAATAAGTAAAAGAAAATTGTCAGCAACTGTCAGCATTTCTATGCAAAATGAAGGAGCTGTCCTAATGTAGCACACATTAGGGCATTGTGCAATGCGCATTGACGCAAGGTTGAAGTGCCACAGGCTCAATTCACTAAAATTAAAATACTGCACGAAAATGGCACATGCAGTATTTTCCAAATACGTTTGATTAATTTGTTAAAATATGCTACTAAAATACCACATGCACTATTTCTTTAAATGGTGTGAAATTTTAGTATAAACATACAGTCAGTCAGATTGGGACATCGACACAATTCTAATCTTTTTGGCTCTATACACCACCACAATGGATTTGAAATGAAACAAACAAGATGTGCTTTAACTGCAGACTTTCAGCTTTAATTTGAGGCTATTTACATCCAAATCAGGTGAACGGTGTAGGAATTACAACAGTTTGTATATGTACCTCCCACTTTTTAACCACTTGCCGACCGCCAACCGCAGGTTGACGGCGACAAGGTGGCTCGATATTGCAAATCGCCGTCGTATGCGATATCATACACTGTGAGCGCGCGCGTGCCGCCGGAGGCACGCTCACACGCTCACTGTGTTGGGGGGGGCAGGGAGCGGGTGCGGCGGACTCGATCTCCGCCGGCTACCCTCGATGTCCCCCCCGGAGCGAAGGAACGGAGGTCCGTGTAAGTAAACACGGATCTCCGTTCTGTGTGAGGGGGAAGGGCTGTGATCACAGCCTTCCTGTAAATGGAAGCTGTGATCACTCCCCTTCCCCTGCCAGTCAAACACTGCCACAGTTAGGACACGCCCAGGGAACACAGTTAACCCTTACAGCGCCCCCAGGTTAACCCCTTCACTGCCAATGGCATTTACACAGTAATCAATGCATTTTCATAGCACTGATCGCTGTATAAGTGCCAATGGTCCCAAAAAAGTGTCAAAATGGTCCAACATGTCTGGCCCAATATCGCAGTACCGCTAAAAATCGCAGATCGCCGCCATTACTAGTAAAATATTTAAAAAAAACAAAAACCCCAGAAATTAATTCCCATCACCTGTAAACGCGGCCACTTTTGCGCAAACCAATCAATAAACACAGATTGTGATTTTTTTATCACAAATATGAGGAAAAATATAAATCGGCCAAAACCGTTGAAAAAAAAATGTTTTTTTATATTTTTTTTTTTTTTTGAATTTGTATTTTAGCAAAAAGTAAGAAATGTGCGTTTTTTTGCAAAATTGTCGCTCTTCTTTTGTTTATAGAGGCGATCAGAAATGACGCAGCGGTGATCAAATACTACCAAAAGAAAGCTCTATTTGTGGGAAAAAAAGGACGCACATTTTGTTTGGGTACAACGTCGCACGACCGCGCAATTGTCAGTTAAAGCGACGCAGCACCGAATCGCGAAAAGTGCTCTGGTCCTTAAGTGTGAAATCCTTCTGGGGCTGAAGTGGTTAAGGGACCAGAAGTAATGGGACAGATTAACAATCATAAATCAAACTTTCACTTTTTAATACTTGGTTGCAAATAAATCCTTTGCAGTCAATTACAGCCTGAAGTCTGGAACGCACAGACATCACCAGATGCTGGGTTTCATCCCTGGTGATGCTCTGCCAGGCCTCTACTGCAACTGTCATCAGTTCCTGCTTGTTCTTGGGGCATTTTCCCTTCAGTTTTGTCTTCAGTAACTGTCCTAAATGGTTACCTGGGTGACCTTGCCCCTTTGTTTACTTCAGCGGTGAGGATCAGGAGTTGTCATTTGGCAAAGTACCCACCATGTTAAGGGCATGTTGCCTGGTATGATTAAGGAGGGGAGCTGCATGCTCATCCTCCCGCTCCCCCCTTTCCTGGTCTGCCAGGTTGCATTTGGTGATCTTTGTGATACAGGAAACTATTTACATAAGGCCACATATATGCGCCACATTCTTGAGAAATGGTTAACAACCAGCTATTACTTTCATACATAACAAAAATAACAAGAAATGGTAATGAGGGATAAATACAAAATTACAAAAAGTTTATTGAAGCACACAGTTCTAGAAACAGGATTGATAGCCCCAGACCAAATTCCAGTTGTCTGCATCTCCTTCAACAGGGCTAAATCAAGCATATTGTTCAATGAAACACAAAGGAGTCTATTATAAAACATTAATTGAACCAATGTCACAAGCATTAGTCCAGTTGTCACAAATTTTCCCTGAATGGTCACTAATACTATGACATCCAAAGATCATTAGCTCATCTAGTGGCCTAAATGCAGTATATTTTCTGATTTATCCATTTCAGAAAAATATATTGCATTTTGGTCACTAGATGGAGCTGGCAATCATAATAAGGCATAGTATTAGAGAATAAATGAGAAGTTTGTGCAGCCTGGGTGAATGCTTTTGACATTCGTCCAGCAAATGTTTTATAAAAAGATTCTATAAAGATGTATCAATATAAATATAAATGTATAAAGAAAAAGCATAAATATAAATATAAAACGGCAAGACCGTGTGACTTGAAGTCCCCAAGCCCTACTCTCTAGAAGCCATGGTTTCTGCTGAAGATGGCCAACAAACATGAAACAGCTAAATGACATCTGGAATAAATGGCTCTATAATAATATGCTATATCTATAAACATTGGCTCAGGGATTGCATACCTCTACCCTAATATGAGAAAGGTTCCTTATATTTTGTATTTGTATAGCAGCATTTCTCACTCTCTATATTTTGTAATTTCCTCTTCAAGTGGTACTATCTTTACCTACCTAAACTGCACATTCGTTTTCCACATTGGGAGCAATTCGGCCTTTTTGTCAGAATCAAGCAGGGTGCTTTTACTGAACAGAGGAATGTCAGTTGGTGGATATTAACCTAGAAATTAGGGGAAAAACAAAACTCACATGAGGGGTAATAGCAGGAAAATTGACTTTTCTGCTCTTAGACATGACTTTAACTTTTTAATGTTCTATATTAGTTTGACATATTCATTTTAAGTCACAGCTGCTGCTGCCATCAACAATTACAGTTATTCTTAGTTAACCTCAAAAAACTGTTTTTTTCTTATCATTTTTATATCAGAGCCAGTACAATGATTATATTCTAGCTCTGTCCTTAGGATGAGCTGTTGGTTCTAGTGGTAAGAGGACACTGGTGGGCTAATAATTCTCTGAAAATGCCCTACTGCTGACACTTACACAATGGTAAAGTCACAAAGCATGTCTGGGAGATTTCATTATTAGAAATGTATGGAGAACTCAATTCTACAATACAACCCTGCAATAAGCAGAGCTAATCCCCCTTATCCTTTACAGCTAAGGATGCTGCCATCTTAGCCTCAGTTTGATCTGTAGTTGCCATGGTGCTGCACATGTGATTAGCTATTACACCGACCATTTGAGGGCTTGACAGTTGGGTTGAGAGCAAAAGCAACTGTGACAGTTATCATTCGTGGCATGCCTGGAATGCAACTGTTTTGGCAAACAGATAAATCGATGGATTTAGTTCCGCTCTAAGTCGGTGCATACAGGGCCGGCCCTACACTGGGTCCCAGTGGGTCCATTGGACCCAGGCAGCACTTTGAGAGGGGCAGCAAATTGAACCATGGCCGCCTCCTTCTCTTCTATTAACCCAGCAATTTGGCAACCAAGAATTTTTTTTCCAGCAGTCCAGTGCGTCATGATGACTACTGCCCCCCGGGCTGCTCTGTCTACCCTAGCCCATACTGCTCTAGCCTGTCTATATACTACCCTAGCCTGTCTATATACTACCCTAGCCTGTCTATATACTACCCTAGCCTGCTCCTTGGAATTGAACATAATGGTATGTCATCTAATTTTGCATATAGACAAGGTGCTGTTGCATGTAAATCTGACTTGCTGATAAATGTAATTTTAGTTGTAATTATCATGATATAAAATAATGGATGTGGGGTGCTTTTCATGGGCGTGATTTTTATTTTTTGGGGGGGTGGGGACAGCATTTCACACGTGGACCCAGGCAGCACAATGTCTTGGGCCAGCCCTGGATGCATAGAATAGGCAGCCTTTCTCCTGTCTTGTACAAAGCACCTTCTAGTACCACCACATTCTTTTTCAACACAACAGAATATAAAAAAGGCTGGCATCTAAATGTAAAATGCAGCGGTCCTGTAAAACCCAACTTCAGCCTATTTTTTTATAATTTTTTTTTATTAAATAGCGGGGAAGATTTAAGATTTCTGGCAGGGTTTAATTTGTCTGTGAGCACCTTACCCATACCATATATCGAAAGAGCAGTTATCACAGAGAAAGGAAGGCACAAACAGCAATAAAAGTATTGTCCTAAGTTCTAAATCTTCCCAAACCCTCTAAAATTATGTTTTTGTCTGTATCCCTGGTGCAGAAAATTATTATGACTTCCTATTCTAAGAGGAAAAGAAGGAAAATCTTCCCAGTGAGGACCCACGCAGCTATAAAAAAACTGACAGACTTCAACCCTTATCTACTCTATTTGAAACAAAATAATAGATTTTGACTAGAGTTAGGGTTTAATGTGCCCAAGCACAAGTTGATAATATTAGGCTATTTTAGAAATAAACTACAAATAATTGAACCGTATATGCAGCAACTCCTTCCCAATGATATATACAGTCAGGTCCATAAATATTGGGACATCGACACAATTCTAATCTTTTTGGCTCTATACACCACCACAATGGATTTGAAATGAAACGAACAAGATGTGCTTTAACTGCAGACTTTCAGCTTTAATTTGAGGGTATTTACATCCAAATCAGGGGAACGGTGTAGGAATTACAACAGTTTGTATATGTGCCTCCCACTTTTTAAAAGACCAAAAGTAATGGGACAATTGGCTGCTCAGCTCTTCCATGGCCAGGTGTGTGTTATTCCTCATTATCCCATTTACAAAGAGCAGATAAAAGGTCCAGAGTTAATTTCAACTGTGCTATTTACATTTGGAATCTGTTGCTGTCAACTCTCAATATGAGATCCAAAGAACTGTCACTATTAGTGAAGCAAGCCATCATTAGGCTGAAAAAACAAAACAAACCCATCTGAGAGATAGCAAAAACATTAGGTGTGGCCAAATCAACTGCTTGGAACATCCTTAAAAAGAAAGAACACACCGGTGAGCTCAGCAACACCAAAAGACCCGGAAGACCACAGAAAACAACTGTGGTGGATGACCGAAGAATTCTATCCCTGGTGAAGAAAACACCCTTCACAACAGTTGGCCAGATCAAGAACACTCTCCAGGAGGTAGGTGTATGTGTGTCTCTCACAAGAACTAGACCGGTTGACAACACTTCCCACAAAAGAAGTGGTCCCTATCTTAAGAAGCCAGTAGGTGGTGTCAACAAAAGACACCAGAAGGCCCAGAAAACCACAACGACTCGAGTGGCCACACAAGAAAGAAAAATTCCTACAAGGTTCGTCAACTAAACCGGTGTGGATTACAAAAACGATAGAGAGTCTACCCAAACAAAACAAAAAAGTCGGATTACTACCGAACGAAGTGATTATCACTGTC
>BLSH010334194.1:1441348-1453831 GCA_018402905.1 Glandirana rugosa | reverse complement strand
AAAGCAAACAAAATGGTGGCATGCATCAAAAAAGGGATTAACTCCAGGGATAAATCAATTATTCTCCCACTCTACAAGTCTCTGGTGGGGCCGCACCTGCAGTATGCCGTCCAGTTCTGGGCACCTGTCCTCAGGAAGGATGTCCTGGAACTGGAAAGGGTTCAGAGAAGGGCAACAAAGCTAATTAAGGGATTGGAGGACCTTAGTTATGAGGAAAGATTACAAGCACTGAACTTATTCTCTCTGGAGAAGAGATGCTTGAGAGGGGATATGATTTCAATGTACAAATACTGTACTGGTGACCCCACAATAGGGACAAAACTATTCAGCGCAAGGGAGTACACAAAGACATGCGGCCATTCACTAAAACTAGAGGAAAATTGGTTTAACCTTAAACTGCGCAGAGGATTCTTTACAGTGCGAGCAGTGAGGATGTGGAATTCTCTTCCATAAACATTGGTTTCATCTGGGAGCATAGGTAATTTCAAAATACTATTAGATGGGCACCTAAGGGACCACAACATTGATGGATACACAATGTAAAACTGACATAAAAGCACACACATAGGTTGGACTTGATAGACCTGTGTCTTTTTTCAACCTCACTAGCTATGTAACTATGTTTTCCCATTGGAGACCGAGACCCCCCCTAGGATAACATATAATGAAAACAGCAGTGATGTGATTTGGTCACCTGTATGGGGGCAGGCCAAACGTGATACAGTTGCCACATACCCCAGTAGGGGGCTTGCTACAACACAAGGCTGACTAGGGCCTCACTGATTTGCCATTATACAGTCCACAGCTCATGGAGGATGCAATGGGGGTATGATTCAGCATCAACATTTGTGAACGTTAATATTTTTATCAAGCCCCAGGTTTTGGGAGCTTTACTAATGATTTGGAAAATTAAATGCACAGATAAAAACCTGGTAGTGCTTAGTCTAGCCTTTAAAAGGTTAGTTTCATTTGTCAAGATAGTGACATGTTGACTTTAAAAGTACATTTTATTATGGATTTTTCTTTAAATTATTTCCAGTTTTTTATCCTTATAAATAAGAATAAGTAAAAAAAATATATTTGCAGCTCAGATTTCAATGTATTGAACTTTGCAACTATTCCTAAAATAAAATAATTTTGTGAAAATATTAAAATAAATTTTTCCAGTACTTTTTGACCTTTAAATCGTGTTATATAGTTGATTGAACATACATAGGCTTGAGAGGGAGGCCAAACGCCAATGAGCCTTTCAACCAACTTCACCTTACAGCTGCAAATATTCTCCACTGGCCAGTGATTAGTCAGGGACTCAGACTTGCAAATAGGTTGCTCACCATCCAAGTCTTTTGTCTATTGTTTTTTTGTCAGACATCATTTGCTATCATCTGCTATTTGTCTAACCCAAAAATCCTTTTCAGGGTTTTTGCCCATTTCAACTTTTATACAGTATCTCACAAAAGTGAGTACACCCCTCACATTTTTGTAAACATTTTATTCTATCTTTTCATGTGACAACACTGAAGAAAGGACACTTTGCTATAATGTAAAGTAGTGAGTGTACAGCTTGTATAACAGTGTAAATTTGCTGCCCCCTCAAAATAACTCAACACTATTAATGTCTAAACCGCTGGCAACAAAAGTGAGTACACCCCTAAGTGAAAATGTCCAAATTGGGCCCAATTAGCCATTTTCCCTCCCAGGTGCCATGTGACTTGTTAGTGTTACAAGGTCTCAGCTGTGAATGGGGAGCAGGTGTGTTAAATTTGGAGTTATCGCTCTCACTCTCTCATACTGGTCACTGGAAGTTCAACATGGCACCTCACAGCAAAGAACTCTGAGGATCTGAAACCATACATCGGTTTAATAGGACAGGTTCCCCTCAGAACAGGCCTCGCCATGGTCAACCAAAGAAGTTGAGTACATGTGCTCAGCGTCATGTCCAGAGGTTGTCTTTGGGAAATAGACGTATGTGTGCTGCCAGCATTGCTGCACAGGTTGAAGGGGTGGGGGGGTCAGTCTGCCAGTGCTCCGTCCATATGCCACACACTGCATCAAATTGGTCTGCATGGTTGTTGTCCCAGCTTCTGCCTCTTCTAAAGTTGATGCACAAGAAAGCCCGCAAACAGTTTGCTGAAGACAAGCAGACTAATGACATGGATTACTGGAACCATATCCTGTGGTCTGATGAGACCAAGATAAACGTATTTGGTTCATATGGTGTCAAGCATGTGTGGTGGCAACCAGGTGAAAAGTACAAAGACAAGTGTGTCTTGCCTACAGTCAAGCATGGTGGTGGGAGTGTCATGGTCTGGGGCTGCATGAGTGCTACCGGCACTGGGGAGCTACAATTCATTGAGGGAACCATGAATGCCAACATGTACTGTGACATACTGAAGCAGAGCATGATACCCTCCCTTCGGAGACTAGACTGCGGGGCAGTATTGCAACATGATGATGACTCCAAACACACCTCCAAGACGACGTCTGCCTTGGTAAAGAAGCTGAGGGTAAAGGTGATGGACTGGCCAAGCATGTCTCCTGACCTAAACTCTATTGAGCATCTGTGGGGCATCTTCAAACGGAAGGTGGAGGACGCAAGGTCTCTAACATCCACCAGCTCCGTGATGTCATCATGGAGGATTGGAAATTCTGGCGAACTCCATGCACAAGAGGGTTAAGGCAGTGCTGGAAAATAATGGTGGCCACACAAAATATTGACACTTTGGGCCCAGTTTGGACATTTTTACTTAGGGGTGTACTCATTTTTGTTGCCAGCGGTTTAGACATTAATGGCTGTGTGTTGAGTTATTTTGTGGGGACAGCAAATTTACACTGTTATACAAGCTGTACACTCATTACTTTACATTGTAGAAAAGTGTAATTTCTTCAGTATTGTCACATGAACAGATATAATAAAATATTTACAAAAATGTGAGGGGTGTACTCACTTTTGTGAGATACTGTAGCTGTGTCAGTGTTACTTGGGTCCAGGCATAGGGCAGATGATCGCTGGGCAGGACAGAAGGACCCTAACTAATGCAATGGATCCTCTGGAGGTAACACTACACTTATCTTGATATGATTTTCCAGGGATCTTGTGCTGATAGTCATGGGTCAAGATATTCAGCACACAAATTACCAGTCTCTGGTGGGGGATGCAATGTTTTTTTCCCCCAGTCCTGGAATACCTCTCTGACAGGTGTATCCTCTTATCTGGGTCTTGAGTCTTGTTCCCCATAACAGACAGTTCCTGACTTGTTTCTGTTTTGATCCAACCTTCACTGGACATCAATTGGGTGGAGCAGAAACTTTACTTCTGGAAACCATTGTGACCATGCTGTTTCTCCTAGAACCGCAATATGACTTTCAATATCTCCTCAACGGATGACTGTATTGAAGGATGGGTGTTCCAACACTTGAGCACACCCCTTTTCTTGCTTGGAGAGAAGTATCCATCGCTGGACAGTCCCGTGTTTCACTAGGTCAGTGATGGCAAACCTTGGCACCCCAGATGTTTTTACACTGCAGAGTGCTTGAGCATCATGGGAAATATAGTTTCAACACATCTGGGGTGCCAAGGTTTCGCCATCACTGCACTAGGTGGTCAGCTGACAGGACTTCATGGGACACTGCTGCAGATCTCTCCTATGGGGGAATAACGTAAGTCAAGGGGCTTCCATGGGATCTGCTCACCAGGACCTAAGTCAAGCTACAGTCTTCTGTTCCTAACAGTAGAACTAGGATTCCTACCCCTTGCTCCTCGCTGGAGGAAGCTACTCCCTTCTTGGGTAGGTTCAATAATTCTTTGATCCATAGAGTGGGTAAATGGTTAGGCAGGCTTATATTGTGGTCTCTTACACCCCTGGAATACCCCAGGTGTTTTACTTGTAAGGACCCTTTCCCTTCTATCTGCACTCCAATCTGGGTTAGAGTATAACCTCATCTCTGCCTACTTTTTGTGTGGATGTTCTTTTTTCCCCCTACACTTTAGGATTCTGATTCAGTGGGGGCGTGGCCTTCAGTGGCATGTGAGAGGACACTCTTTACAGAGCTCCCGCTGGTGATCCTCTCTTTTATCCTTCCCTCGCCACCCATCCGGCTCCAAGCTTCACCCAGACCAACTCCAGGCACACAGGGGACCGGATCCTTTCCTTCTCTGGCGTAACGATGTCACCACAAAGGGGACAAAGAAGCCGCGATGGCGGCAGCCATGAAGGCCCAAGATGGCGCCGGCAGCCTGCAGCCTCAGCGCGTGCTACGGACATCAGAGAAGCTGAAAGAGCAAGGGGGTAAGTCAGCAAAGCCCCCTAAAGCACAGGGCAAGGACCCCCCTAGGGGCATGGTGTATTTCACCCAGAGATTTTCTTACTGCTTCCCAGCCCCATAATGATGGTCCGGATATGGCTGATCAGGAAGGCCCTGGCAATTTGGATGGCACTGTTCCCCTGGAGCACTCCCCCGTACCCACTCCTGACATTTTCTCTGTGGATAGAGGTGAGTCTGCCCATCCCACCCTAAGTGATATCCTACTAGCTGTCTACAAATGTACAGCTACAGTAATTGATCTCAAAGAAGAATTCGGAGGTCTTAAAGAGACAGTGTCACTCCTCCGCCACAATCTCCAGAAGATCAGGGAGAGAACCACAGCTGTGGAGGGCCGGGTCAGTGACCTGGAAGACCGGCTTCTCCCCCTGACCAGAGATGCCAGACACACTGCACAGCAAGTGGCCCTGGCCAATAACAAAACCGATGACCTCGAAAATCATCTAAGACGAAGCAACATCAGAATAATAGGGCTCCCTGAGAAGGTTGAGGGCCGGGACCCCACTGACTTTATAGAACATTGGCTACAAGAAATCTTTGGCAAGGAGGCCTTCACCCCCCTTTTCGCAGGTGAGAGGGCACACCATACTCCACCCCGACCCCACCCACCAGGAAACACCCCTCGCTCCATGTTGGCGAGTTTACTGCACTACAAAGACCGTGAAATGATCCTGCGCCCAGCCCGGGAAAGGGGGTTGATCCAATATAACAGGGCTAGGATCTCCTTCTTCTCCGATTTCGCTGCAGAGATTCAAAGAAAGCGCTCCAAATATCTGGATGTTAAAAAGAGACTGCAACGCCTCCAACTTAAATATGCTTTGCTATACCCTGCTAGACTACGGGTCACGGCAGATGGCCAGACGCACTTCCCTTCCGAGGGTTTATGATCCTTCTTCACCACAAGCGCACAAAGAGCTATCCCTTGACCTTCTTCACAGAAAGCCTTAAGTTAACCAGATGTGCGTCAGTTCCCCGACTCCACCTGGTGTTTCTCTGTTATACTCTCTGATTCAGAGACTGTTAGTTATATGCCCTGTTGGCATGAGATGGTTCAGACACAAAGAACTGGAGCGGAAGTGGAGGACCTTACTTCCACCGTACCTTATTAAGGTTAGAATTGACTCACTCCTTCACCTGTATATGCTCCCCAAGCTCAGTTACCTGCACAACCATGCTACTGTCCTGCACCTTGGCCTATGTTCTGCCACCTACTCTTCCAGGTTATGCGTTATGGCGTTCGTTATGAGACTAGTAGCCCCCCCCCCACACTGGATACCTGCAAATCTTTCCTCCTCCCACAGTTGGTTACCACCACCCCAGGCCTGACCTGGGCACAAGGCTCTTTGCTACTATACTATGGCTGACATGTCTTCTGCCTCCCTGGTCTCTTGGAATGTCTGGGGTGTGAGGGATCCCCTCAAACGCACCATGATCACCTCTTGCACCCGTATGTTTCAACCAGGTATCCTGGGGCTCCAGGAGACCGATCTAACTAAAGACACAGTTGACTTCTTGCACTACTCTTGGGTGGGCAAGGCCTACCACTCTGTGTACTCCAACTATTCATGGGGAGTGAGTGTTCTGATACATAGAGCCCTGATATATCAAGAATTGGACTCCTTGGTGGACTCTATGGGTCGCTTTGTGTTTTTATACTGCAGATTATATATGTTAACACTGGTATTGGCATATGTATATATCCCACCTCCGTTTTCTAGAGATGTTTTGCAGCTATTGTTGTCTTACTTAGCAGACAAACCTGATATGCCAGTTATCATTATGGGAGATTTTAACTGTTGCCTCAATCCACAGATAGACAGACATCCCCCGATACATACAGGGAGCCCGGGAAGGGGTACTGTTCTTAATCATCTCCTGGCAGAAGTGGGATGGGTAGATGTATGGCAGTTCCGCAAACTGGGAGTACACCGGTTCTCCTGCTTTTCGAAGTCACATGGCTTGCTATCGCACGTCGACCTCTGCCTGGGATCGATACATATCCCCAACTACATTAACAGTATCGCATACCTCCCCTGGGGGGTATCGGATCACTCCCCCCTAGTGCTTGAACTAAACACTTGGCCCATGTCTAAGCTGGGTAGGAATCCGTGGAAACTGAATGCCTTTTGACTTCAGTTATTCCCCTCTCTTGACCGTGTGCATAGGCAGATTCAGGACTTTTTTTCATATTCACGCAGAGAGTAATGATATACTGCTCAGATGAGACACATTTAAGGCATACCTTAGAGATATATTTATATCTGAAATTATGGCTGTTAAACGTAAATCCACTGAACTGCTGGAGGGGGTGGGAGAACAGGTGCATCAGCTGGAATTAGCATATATTACTAACCCTTCCAAATCAGTGAGGGAGGCATGGGTCTCGGCCCAGGAATCGCTGGACCACCTTAGAACCTCTACCGTCGAGCGGAAACAATTTTTTACCAAGGCAGCCTTTTATGAGGAGGGCGAGAAGACAGGCCACCTGTTGGCAAAAATAGCCAGGATGCAGCAATCCTCACTAGCCATCGGCGCAATCCGCGCACCCTCTGGTCGCATAAGTAATGACCCTGATCAGATAGTGTCTGAACTAGCTCTTTTCTATTTGGAGTTCTATGAGTCTGAAGATAATTACTCCCATGACTCTTTGGAACAGTATTTGAGAGGTATCGCCCTACCTACTCTGGCCCATATGGCCCGTACAGTCTTAGATGCCCCATCACCTTGGAGGAGTTGCAGAAGGCGGCCTGTTCTTTCCCCACTTGTAAAGCCCCTGGGGGGGGGGGGGGGTGGCATCCCCATGGAGGTCTATACCACATATGGGGAGGTGATCCTACCTAAACTCCTGGAGGTATTTAGCGCCTTCCTCGAAGTGGGACATTTACCAACTTCAATGTCTATGGCAAATGTGGTTCTGTTACTCAAACCGGGAAAGGACCCCCTAGATCCCAGTTCATATAGGCCTATATCCTTGTTACAATATGACATGAAAATTCTTGCAAAGGTCCTAGCTATGAGGTTGAACAAGTTTATCCTATCTATCATCCATCCTGACCAGGCTGGGTTCATGCCTCAGAAGTCTACGGCCACCAATCTTAGACGCCTCTTTCTAAATATGAAAACACAATCAGACAAAATGGGACAAAAGGCTCTCCTCTCACTAGACGCGAATAAAGCATTCGATAGTGTCAGCTGGCCATATTTATGTGCGGTCCTAGCTAAATTTGGTTTTGGTCCATGTTTTGTTGCCTGGGTCCATCTATCGTATGCTTCACCACACGCAACCATTAGAATGTCGGATAGAATGTCACCAGCTTTTGAACTTGGCAGGGGCAATAGGCAGGGATGTCCCCTCTCGCCCCTGCTCTTTGTGCTGGCTATTGTACCCCTGGCGGCGTAGATCAGGGACAGTTCGCAGGTCATCTGCTTTCAATATGACAAATTGCATGAGAAGATTATGTTGTATGCCGATGACATGTTGTTGTTCCTGGGCGATACTTCTGCCTCCCTGAATGCAGCTATGTCCCTAATTGTGGAGTTCGGTCAGTTCTCTGGGCTCACTATCGATTGGACCAAATTGGCCCTGATGCTGCTAGATAATGCGCAGGGCCAGGCTGAAGCGATACTTGGATCCATCCCCTTAGTATCCCCTTTTAAATACTTAGGCATTCTCATTTCCCCTACCCTCACAGATTATTGCTCCCTTAATATTCGTCCCATGCTGAAGAGATTTAGGGACAAAATTAACATCTGGAATAAACTCAAAATGTCTCTGGCAGGGAAAACCAACTTGATTAATATGATACTTATGCCCCAACTTCTCTACCCCTACATAACTCCCCAGTAGTGATCCCTCTCAAAACGTTTAGGGTGGTTAACTCCCTGTTTAGACTACTACTATGGGGGACTTGCCCCCCCCCAGAATCAAACTGGAACAATTGCAATACCCCAAGGAGGGTGGGGGCCTCTCACTCCCCAACCCCTGGATGTATTATATAGCTGCCCAACTCCAACATCTCATTGGCTGTATGTCAGTCAGAGCCCAAAATTCCCCTCCGCAGGGCTCCTCTGTGTGGGCACTGGAGTGGACTCCATCCCAGAGGGTCTGGAGGCTCAAATATTTCACAAATCGAACAAACTAATGCCCACTTATAATATGCTCCAGAAGCTTTGGAATAAGGTAAAGCAACTTCAACACGTGACGGGATACACTGTTTACAGTCCTATATGGGGTAATCTCTCATACCCAGAGCTGGCTAAGTTTCAGCATGGGCCCAGTGGTGCACTTGTGGAATCACCTTGCTTTCCCAGGTGTTTCACCGAGGCAAATTATTGTCATTCCCAGAGCTTCAAAGTAAATTTAATCTGCCCTCACATATGCTGTTTTACTATATACAACTATCCCACGCGGTTAGGGCCCAAGGGCGTTCGGTGGACTGGTCGCTCTCGTCTACCCCCATTTTTCATCTACTACAATCTGTTACAGAGACTAAAGGCTTCATCTCCCAGTGCTATTGCCTACTCCTTTCCGAATACTTGAAGGCCCACCCCATAAAAGCCTTAGTGCAATGAGAGACAGATGTGGGTGAGTTGACTGGCAATCAGTGGGAGGAGGCCCAGAGGTAGGTTAATATAAGTTCCTTAAACGTTTCCCAAAGAGTTTCTCAGCTGTACATACTACTTAGAGCCTATTATACACCAGTAAGGTTACATAGAATAGATGGCAGGGTTGACCTGTTCTGTGGCAGATGCCGTCAGACGGTGGGCGACCTCATTCATCTCCTGTGGCGGTGCCCAAAATTGCACCGCTATTGGGGAGAGGTGGTGTCCATTATTAATGGAGTCTTCCAGGTGAAGATCCCGCTTAGTCCTATACCATGTCTACTTGGAATTATGGAGGCTGAGGTACCGGACGAGACGACCAGGACTGCTGTCTCCAGAGCCTTATTTCAGGCTAGGAAAGTCATCCTTCTCAATTGGAAATCCACAAGCCCTCCATTTGCTAAAACATGGATTAGCCATATGGGCAATACCCTAAGGTTGGAAAGATACATCTACCAACACAGAGGTCGATTACAAAAATTTGAGGAATTATGGTCGCCATGGCTGGATGCCCCCAGACTGTCCCCCAAAGAGTTGGTCATGATGAGGGTCCTTCAGGGACTTTCCTGATGATAGAACTTATAGCAATGGGATACTATACTATGTTGGTGCTTACTAGCTCTCGAGATGAGTGAGGGCAGGAGAAATGTCTTATATACTCTGTGAGTATACAAGTGAATTGTGGCAATGTTTAAATATCTTAATGTATGCTAAATGTAAGGACAGTAATATATGCCTTTATCTTCTTAAATGTTTTTAGAGATGGCTGTAACTGATATAATGTTTCAATAAAACCTTTGTTGATTAAAAAAGGATTCTGATTTAGTATCCTGAAGTTTTTGTGGGTTATTCCCTTCCAACCACTGAAATTGTTTTGCTGTGATGAGTTTCACACCCATGGCTGTCATTGTGAGGTTGGCTGTTTGATCAGGTAACCTGTTTCTTGCCATATTCCTTCCCTTTCCTGAAGTCAAGGGTTAGGAATGGTAATCCTGAGCTTTCTACTGTCTCTACTGGTCTAGTTTCTCACATTTGGGTAATTTTTTCCACTTGATTTACTGGGGTGGTTTCTTGGTTTTCCAGTGTTGACGGGATAATAAGACCCATTGTTTCTTCAGGTGACGGTTTCCTTTTAGTGGAAATGATCTCTCCTGCTCTTGTGTATAAGGTTGATCCTTGTCCCCTCCCATTAAGCTGCCCATATATGGATCAAAATTCAGCCAGTTCAGCAGGAACCGGCTGAATTTTGATCCATGTATGGCCACTCCCCGTTCATGAGAAGTCATGAACCAGCTTGTTGATAAATTTTCACTTCATCAGTGCATGCAGCCAATCCACTGCAGCAATGATCAGTGTATTATGATAGCAAGTAAGTCTTGTTGTCAGAATACAATGACACAGAGGGAAGGATTCCCACATTTTTAGGCATGGCATTTCCCCTTTTTGTTTTGCCTTTTCTATATTTAGCCTTGATTTATTTTATTTATTACAGGTACTTATACAGAGCTGTCAATTTACGCAGCACTTTACATATATATTGTACATTCACATCAGTCCCTGCCCTCAAGGAGCTTACAGTCTAAGGTCCCCAACTCACACTCATATATACACCTATTTAGACAGGAGCCAATTAACCTACCAGCATGTCTTTGGAGTGTGTGGGGAAATCAGAGTACCCAGAGGAAGCCCACGCAGGCACAGGGAGGACATGCAAACTCCAAGCAGGTAGTGCCATGGTTGGGATTCAGTCTGATAACCCTAGTGCTACTAGATGGAAGTGCTAACCTCTTAGCCACTGTGCTCCACAGTTTAGGTATTGAATCTTTCTACACTCCTATACAGTGATCTCCATATACGTTGAACCTCTTAGTTGGACATCCTAACTGTTTCAGAATTCCTGAAATAATGTCCTTCACTGGATGATAAAGAAAAAAAGATTTTGTAAAATCTTTTTCTTTAAGTCTATTGAGGGACCCAGGTGCTGCCCCTTAATGGTTTTAGCCTTATGTACCACTTAATCATGAAACTGAGGCATGATAGTTAGTGTGTGGGGGTTATAGGAGGGACTAGCTTACCATTTTTTTTTTTGCCAGTGTCCAAACTTTCTGTAAGTAACAATATACACTATAACCAGATTGTTTCAGGTGTCATGACTTCCTGTGCCCTCAGTCAAATAGGGCTATTTCCATTTAGCTCATTTAGAGGCTGTACAGAAGAGGCTTCAACCCAGGAGATGCTGAACCTGGCTGGAATACAGAATGAACTATAGCAGGGATATGCAATTAGCGGACCTCCAGCTGTTGCAAAACTACAAGTCCCATCATGCCTCTGCCTCTGGGTATCATGCTTGTGGCTGTCAGAGTCTTGCTATGCCTCATGGGACTTGTAGTTCTGCAACAGCTGGAGTTCCACTAATTGCATATCCCTGAACTATAGGTTCGGTCCAGTCCTATTGGTGAGGACAAAAAAGAGAATACCGTGGCAGCAGATCCTTCTAAAACATATAGTTAACCAGTCTTATTAGGTGGAGGGGACAGAACTATGATGTGTCAGGAAAAATATTTTACAGCAAGAACAAACATCTAGTTATTAAAAATATATTTTTTAGTCCTCTCCAGAATACAGAAAGATAGAAAATATGTACAAAACTGCAATACATTGCCTTTAAACGTTACTTTATAAAAAAGAAAAAACTGTCAGAACTAGCCAACCAGTGGGTTCAGGACTCTTAACATAGATGCATTTTTTTTAGAAAGTCCCGGTAAAGAGCATACTTCAGCTGGACCATCAAATGTATCTTAGTGGGTGGATACATTTGGCAGTAAAATAGGAAAACCTTTCAAATGATAATACCAGCAATGTATACACATCTGTTGTATTGTATTAACAAACGAATTGGTTGGATTGTCTGTTTTTATCATTTGATCTCTCAGGTTGTGCTTTTTGTTTTTTTGCATGAAACACGCAACTTTTTCCCTACTTATGTTATTTGAGACCACCAGACTAAATACTCTGTAGGCCGCTGAATTTTCCCATCTCTTAGATTTTTCTAGGAACATGCAAAAAAGGGACAGGAGTAAAGGATGGTGCTCTTTGTACAACAGAAATGAAAGACATCAGGTTACATTTAAATTCCTAATTTTTGACATGATGATTTGTCTTTGTGTTGATGCAATTAAAAATATATGTTACTGTAACTTCACAAAGCTTTTTTTTTAATGATTGCTTTTAATCCTTAAATTTACATTGGACTACAGAAAGTAAAGACAACATGTTTCTCGTGGTAGGAAATGAGGACAGGGAAAAAACGTACAAGGATCTTTTTAGATTCTCTACCCTTTTAAGTCGCCGGATGTCTCATAAATCAGACCACCAGAGTTTATTGTATTCATCCCTTTTTCAACGCACAAAGTACGTTTTTTTGTTTTTCGTGTTGGACTCTCTAGTTTACTATTTTTGTCTGTTAGGTTGGTTAAGCAAACAATTATGTTATGTTGTCTACACATATGTAACGACCATAATAGTAAACTTTCCAAAAGGATAAAATGACGGTTTACA
>BLSH010334194.1:1419434-1430576 GCA_018402905.1 Glandirana rugosa | reverse complement strand
TAGTCCGTTCCATTTGCCCGTTGGACTGGGGATGGTAGGCCGATGACAGTGACACTTTTATTTTCAGCATTCCGCATAGGGCTTTCCAGAATTTTGAGGTGAATTGCACCCCTTGGTCGGAAACAACCTCTATGGGGATACCGTGGAGCCGGACAATCTCTTTAATGAACACCCGGGCGGTCTCTGGAGCAGAGGGTGTTCCTTTTAAGGGCACAAAATGGGCCATTTTTGTCAGTCGACCACCACGAAGATGGCCTTGCAGCCCTCCGAGGGAGGTAGCTCCACTACAAAATCCATAGAAATCATGGCCCATGGTCGGTCTGGTACTGGCAGAGGTCGAAGCAAGCCCCAGGCATTGTTCCAGGGAACTTTGTTTCGAGTGCAGATGGGGCAGGAATTAACGTAATCCTTACAGTCCTTTTCTAAGTCGGGCCACCAAAAGGTGCGCTGCACCAGCTCTAAGGTCTTGTGGATTCCGAAGTGTTCGGCCAAGGGATGGTCGTGGCACAGACCTAAGATGGTTACTCGGACCTCCTTCGGGACAAGATTTGGTGTCCTCTTCACAAAAGACCCTCTCTGACCTGCAAGGTGTCTCTGAGCCAGGAGTTCCTGTAGAGGCCTGCTTTAGCTGCAGCAAAAGGTCTGTTTTTGGAAGCAGGAAGTTCCCGGGTGGTAGAATAGTATTGGGTGTTGCCAGCTCCTTCGGATCTTCGAACATGAGGGATAACGCATCAGGCTTTATGTTTTTGGATCCGGGCCGGTATGTTATGTGGACCAAGAATCTCGAGAAGAATAGTGCCCATCGGGCCTGGCGGGGTCTGAGACATTTGTCCGATATGAGGTACTCGAGATTCTTGTGATCCGTGTAGATTAGAATTGGGTGACCCGCCCCTTCTAGCAGGTATCTCCACTCTTCCAAAGCGGCCTTGATGGCCAGGAGTTCCCGGTCTCCCGCGTCGTAGTTCCTTTCAGCCGGGGCAAGCTTTCATGAGAAGAAGGCCACCGGATGGACTAAGCTTTTGAGACCGGAGCGTTGGGAAAGAACCGCCCCGACAGCGTTTTCTGACGCGTCCACCTCCAGAATGTAGGGCAGAGCTGCACCTGGGTGGCGCAGTACGGGAGCAGACGTGAAGAGTCCCTTCAGAGTGGTGAAGGTGGTTTGTGCCTCCGGGGACAAGTGGAACCGGATCCCCTGCTTGGTGAGCTGGGTGATGGGTGATATGATGTGTGAAAAGTTCAGAATAAATTTACGATAAAAATTGGAGAATCCAACGAACCACTGGACCCCCTTTTATCGGTGGGTGCAGGCCAAGACAGGATGGCTGACACTTTTTGTGGGTCCATCTCGATGCCTCCCGGGGAGATGACCAGTCCCAGAAACGGAATGCTATGCCTTTCAAATTCACATTTGTCAGGTTTTGCATATAGTTTATGCTGGCGGAGGCGGCAGAGAACCTTCTTGACATGGACGGATGAACCCTTTCTGCAGGTTCTCATCGATGTAGTCCTTCAGTGCCACTAACTCCTTCTCGGACAACGGGAAGATCCGTCCAAACGGAATTTCTGCCCCAGGAAGAAGCTCGATTGGGCAGTCGTAAGAGCGGTGCGGAGGGAGCGTGTCCGCTCCTTGCTTGCTAAACACGTCCAAGCATTCATGGTAGACTTGGGGTACTTTCTGATGGGAGTCAAGGTCAGAATCCAGACACATCAGGTTCGGGGGAGGCAGGACGGGCATAGGGAGGCAATGTTCCCGGCAATGGGTGGACTGGAATTGGATTGATCCGGAACTCCAGGTGATCCTAGGGTCATGGGCTTGGAGCCAGGGCAGGCCTAGGATGACTGGGAACAGGGGAGAAGCGACTGCGTCCAGCTGTAGCAGCTCACTATGGTCAGAGAGAGTGGTGGCCAGCAAAGATGGGGTCTCCTTGGATACTAGTCCTGACTTGACGCGAGACCCATCGGCTAGGAACACAGAGAAACTTCGCTCCTTGGGTTGGAGCAGAATTCTATGTTTGGCTGCAAAGTCCAGATCAATGAAACAACTACAGGCCCCTGAATCCACAATAGCTGTGACGGAGACTAACCTTCCGGGCAGTCGAAAGGAGATGGGAAGGGCTAGGTGGGGCGGTTTGGCCATCAGTAGTGTCTGTCCCACTGAGGAGCCGTAGAAACCTTTTGGGTGTTTGGCTGGGCACTCGTGCACGTAATGGCCTGATTCACCACAGTACAGGCAGAGATTGCCTTGGAGCCTGCGTGCCCACTCTTCAGGGGGAAGGGAAGACCAGGCAGAGGCCTTGTGCGGTGCCGGCTTCTCCCGCCTGCGTTCTCGCAGACGGCGATCTATCTGTATGGATAGCTGGATGAGGTCTTCCAAGGAACTCGGGACTCCCACCCGAGCTAGTTCATCCTTAAGGCCTTCTGACAGGCCCAGCTGAAACTGGTGCCTAAGGGTGGCATGGTTCCAACTGGTATCTACACTCCAGCACCTTAAATCAGAGACATAGTCTTCGAAGGGTCCTGCCTGAGGGAATGGAGAGCAGATTCGGCTGTGGTGGCCCGCAGAGGGTCGTCGTATAACTGTGACATGGCCTGAAAGAAGGAGGATAGAGTCTTCAGCCGTACGTCTTTGGTTTCCAGCAGATGATGGGCCCAGGCCTGGGGCTGATTCCGTAACAGGGATATAACAAACCCCACCTTGGTGGATTCCAACTGGAAGGTTAGGGGCTAGAGTGTGAAATAGAGCTGGCAGGCATTGCAGAAGGACCTATACTTGGTCCAATCTCTGGAAAATTTGTCTGGGGTAGGTACCTGCAGCTCTGGAGCAGGCAGTGAAATTATAGAGTCCGGACTAGTTGTGGTTATAGAGACCTGGGTGGAGGTCAGGACTTGCTCTTCAAGACAGGCATGTTTACCCTGCAGGGACCTGATGGCCTGTGTGAGGTCCGTGAGGCGCTGGTTGACCTCAAGTAGGACAGAGGCCCCCCTAGCAGACTCAGCCATGGCTGTATGATACTGTTACGTACCAGGGGGAGTCTGATGGCAGGGCATGGCCTCCCCTAAGACCCCGGTTTGAGAGACCACTGAGGGTGAGACAGCAGCCACAGGAGCACGGGGAGGTAAGAGTGCCTGTGGTATTCCGGTAATGTCCACCAGCTGGAGGTCCGTAGGATTGCTGGAGATAGAGGTGACCTGCGGGGCACTAGATGCATCCAGGAAGTAGCAATCCGGGAGGACTGGAGAAGACTTGCAGAGCTGGTAGCTATGGAGGTCTGGATGGCCACAGACACTGGAGAAGAGTCGGGTGCAGGCAGGGTCGGCAACTGGCTGGCGGTGCAGTACAAAGGTGCAGGTAAGAGAATGGTCAAGTCCAAGCAGGTTCATTAATAGACTGGTGGCAGAAGTATAGAGGAATCAGGCAATCGGATGGTCGTAGGCAAGCCGGGGATCAGTGCAGACAGAGATCAGACAAAGTCAGGACAGGCCGGGTCACAGGAACAGATAACAGGTTACGGGAACTCTCAGGAAACAGGTCCCACGCCGTAGATCAGACAGAACTTGATGCAGGGTGTGCTGAGCTGAAATAGAGCCTTTTGGCGTCGTTTCCGGCATGGGCGAGATTTTCTCTAACACCTCCTTTGCACTTAAAAGCATTCAAATAGCCAAGTTTGGCTGTAGTTAATGCTGTCATTTTCTTTTAATTGTAGCACCTTTAAGGCTCCAGTAAACCGGAAGTGATGCCATGACATTGCTTCCGGGTTTCTAGAACCGAGACCCGATCAAAGCCGATTCTGGCTTCATTCGGGTCTTCGGCCAGCCGGAGGACCTGTCGGCTGGTCACTCAGGCTTCCTGGTGGGACAGGAGAGCCCGGGAGAGCCGCAGGGGGCGCCGGGAGGGGGGGACATCCCTTCTCGCCCCTTGGGATAACAGCCGAGCGGCTTTTAGCCTAATTGGTTGGGTCTCATGAAAGCCAACCGCTGGCTCTAAAGAACAGTGCCACAGGGATGGGTGCAGCTGCACCCATCACCCCGGTACAACCGCTTCTAGCCGAGGCTGCATATTTGCATACGGTCGGCATAAAGGGGTTAAACTGCTTGGTTCATTCTTTGGGTGCCATCGCCTTGGTCAACATATCTGGAAGCTCTCTGCTGTGTTCCTGTTGAAGACTTGCCTGGCTGATGTCCCTTCTGGTTACTGATCCTGTCTGCTGCCTCTGACTATGCTGATCTCTGGCTTCCTGATTTACTGGCTTGTTCTGACTACCCGCTTTGGCTACCGTACCCTGGCTATGTTTAGACTACATTTACTATTTTTACCATTATGTTAAAAGGTGTGATTTTAACTGCATTTTTTGTCTCAGTCTGATTCATGGTTCCTGACAGTATGTACTGTATATCATTTACAAAATGCATGTGTCAAGAATATGTAATGTACAGAGTGCAGCTGTTAGGACTATGAAACTTACACAGTGTCGTTTGAGAAGTATGTACTGTACAGTTTGCAGGAATCAGGGGTAGGCACATAGTGCAGGGGTCAGGAGTGTTTAATATACAGTGTACAGAGGTCAGGAGTGGGTAAAACATGGAATGCAGGGATCTGGGATATGTAATGTGCAGAATGCAGTGGTTAGGAGGGGGTAATGGCAAAGGCAGCAAATGGAGGTATAAAAAAATATCCCCCCATCATGTTCAGTGGCCAAATGCATCCCACTCCACTGAATGTACAACAAACACAGTTGCAGTGGGGTGGTGCAGGTTTTTAGGGATTAATTCAGATGATGGGGAGGCAATAGGCTTCTTATCCACCTTATCCCAACCTTCAGGAGTCACGTTTTTGCCTAGTTCTCGCTCCCAGACCCAGCTTTGGATATAAAAGGGGTTATTAGGAAATGCATGTGCTAGTAGAATACTGTATATTGTAGAGAGAGCATTGAGTCACAGAGGCACAACTCCTCAAACTGAGTCAAATCCCTACAAAGACTAACAATACTTAGCTCATTAAAAAAAAATGCATAAAAAATTGAAGCCACTTTCCTCCCATAGAGTTAGTGTGGGAACTAAGCTCTCCCAAGTGTTTCAAGCCCCTATCCGAGAATGAATGCAAAATAGGTGAAAGATGTGGTGGTTGCCAGCAAAGAAAACCCTTGTCTAACATACCGGGTGGAAATGCCTGATTGCCCAATATTGGAGTTAGTGGCCCTGGACGTGAGGATACTTTGTATCCAGGACAGGACAGGACCGTCGCCAAATGCTCCATTGCTAAAATATACAAAAGTGCCGAAAGAGGACACCCCTGACTGGTCCCGTTAGATATATGAACCGGGTCTGAAAGTAAGCCATTCACCTTAATATGGACCGATGGACGAGAGTACAAAGCCATCATTTTTTAAATTAACTCCAGAGGTAAACCTATTTGCTTTAATGTTGCTTTCAGAAATCTCCAATCAAGACGATCAAATGCCTTTTCCGCGTCTAATGAAAGGAGACACAGCGGAACCTTCTGCAACTGACAGTGTGAAATAAGAGATAGTATTTTAATGGTATTATCCCTTGCTTCCCGGGTTGGAACAAAACCCATCTGGTCTAGATTAATAATAGAGGGGATGATGACTTGCAGTCGATCCGCTATTATTTTGGCAGAAATTTTAAGGTCGACGTTTATTAGCAAGATTGGGTGATAACTTGAGCATTCAGTTGGACCATTTTGATCTTTATGAATGAGAGTAATATGAGCTTCCTGTGATTGATAAGAAAAAGTGCATGAGTCTAAAATCAAGTTAAATGTAGTATCTAGGATTGGAGCTAAAACTTCCTGAAATTGTTTATAAAAAACAGTCCTGGACTCTTGCCCGGCGGAAGTGCCTTGATTGTTCGATAAATTTCCTCTATAGTAAATGAGGTATTCAACAGTGCCCTGATCTAATCTTGGAAGGGCTGTGTTTGAGATGTATTGTGCCATCTTTTCATATCCCTGTGTGTTAGTGGGCGCCATAAAGGGGTTAGAGATATTATAAAGTGTCCCAAAATACTCTTGAATGGCCCAAGCAATATCTTTGGATGAATACATCAACCCCCTCTTAGGACACCAAAGTTTACAAATATAAGTACATATTTGTTTGGTACGAATTGACATGGCCAGCGGTCTACTCACCTTGTCAAATTCGTACATGGTTCTATGCATTCTATCTTTATGTCGAAGATACGCCATATCAAGTATTTGAACAATGTCCTTGCGTTTCTTTTCAAATACCTGAAATGGATCTACCTCAGGTGAATGTTTGTGGGCGAGCTCAAGCCTGTAAATTTCCTGCAGTAGCCCTGTAGTCTCCTTGGAGAGTTCTTTTTTCAGATGAGCACCCTCAGAAATAAGGACCTCACTTATAACACATTTCAAGGCCTCCCATTTGAGTGGGTGCGATGTTGTATCCTGCATATGGTTGGTTAAAAATTGGGAAACTGTATGCCTAACCGCCTCGCAAGTTGATTCATTCTTAAGGAGGCTTTCATTCAGCCTCCAAGAAGCGGCTGGTTTACATAAATTCTGTAATATAATCGAAAAAATTACAGAAGGTGATCTGACCAAGTTGAGACCGAGGTTGCCAGCTAGTAGGTTGTGGGAAACTAGAAACAGATCTATCCTACTATAGGTTTTGTGAGTTAAAGAGTGGCAAGTGTAGTCGCGCTTGGTTGGATATAGCACCTGCTACACATCAACTAATTGAAGTTAATGCAACCAGTGCTTAAGACGTTTGAGCTGAGGCAAGGAGAAATGCTGGGCAGTGGATGTGGTATTTAGTGATGAGTCAAATACAATGTTTAAGTCCCCACCCAGCACTACTCTTCCCTCAGCCACAGATTCCAATTTGCGCAAGAGGGCAAGCATCATAGGAGTGTAAACATTAACCAAAGTGAACACAATATTGTTAATTTTGTATTTAAGAATAAGAAATCTGCCCCTGGGATCGCTTACCTCTGAATATCCGAAACTGAGAGCGAGGTATGGAAACCTATAGCCACACCTCTAGACTTACTTACTTACTGGGTTGTTACACAAATGCCACTTATCATAATGACGGGTGGGCATGGATGGAGCTGATGATGTATTAAATTATGTCTCCTGTAAGAAAGGTACCTGAACTCTTTGCTTATGCATATTATATACAATTTGTGATCTTTTCTGAGCCATGTTAAGGCCTCTTACATTAAAGGACCCAAATTTTATCTCCTCCATATTAGTTCAAAAAATACTTTTATACATATCTTTTGATCAAACCGTATCTGTTGGATATAAAGAGAGGGAGAGCAAAAGAAACAATTTTTTGGCTATAGAAGTTAAAATGAATAAAAAAAAAACAAAGAAAGAGAGCCCAGTTCTAACTGAACTCATAGATAAGACGTGTCTACTTTGACACAGTGACCGCCTATACAAGGCCAGGCAGAAGCCTATAAGGGGCATAGGCCTGTCTTGTGTCCTGGACCCGCTTCTGCTCTAGGGAGGGAAAAAAGAAAAGGGTGGGGGGAAGGGGGGGCAGCAAAAGTAAATCCCTCCCCTGAGGTATCATTAATCCCTAAACTAATACCCTTTAAGTAAATCCCCAAAAAATTGTTGGGGGTCTGCGTGTTCCGGGCATAATATTCAGATAATTTTACTCAGTGAATTCACTCGCTGCCTCCAAATCCTCCCCAGCAATTAGTAGCATACTACTAATACTGGCTCGCGGAATTTAAAAAAAAACCCATGCCACCCCTCCCCCGTCCCTCTCCCCTCCTTTCCCATGGAGGGGGAAAGAAGAAGAAGAAGAAAAAAAAACCCCACAGTCCATACAACATGACTAATCACATCCTCCCTCCCCCCCCCCCTTTCTTCTCCTTTGGCCTCCTGGGCACCTATCATCTGGAGCGGCTGCTCTCAAATGGTAACGCTGGGAGAGTCAACATCGGAGGGTCCAGCCAGGGATCCCATTCTACCGATGGCTGCCCGAGGTTTTTAACAGAGGCCGGAAGATCCACAGGAGAGCAGAAAACAAAAGCGCAACTGTTTTTTTTTTTGTCTTGAGATGGAATGGAAAGTACCATCTATATGTGATCTCAGCTTCCTGAAGAGCTCTTGTTAGCAGCCGGGGGGATCTTCGCTTAGCCAAAGTCTGTTTCGAGAGGTCTGCGTACATGATGATTTGTGCACCATCATGATCTATATTGCCTTTTTCCCTCATTTTAGTAAGTATGGCTTCCTTCTGTTTAAAGAAATGTACCTGAAATATTACGTCACATGGAAGCGTGGCAGAAGGGTTGCGAAATCTGAGGATACAATGGATGAGGCCTATATCATTTGAGTTTTTAGCCGTGTTGCCAAGTAGTGTATTAAAGATCCTGGTCACTGTAGATGTCAGATCTTTAGTTTTTATGCAATCCGGCATACCCCTGATACGAATGTTATTACGCCAATGACGATTTTCAAAGACGTCGATATGCAACCAAAGAGCCTGAATCTGGGCATGGTGTTCCAAGATCGCCATCTGGTTTTTTCTTGCACTGCCAGTATTGGTGGAACAACCTTTTCCACCACCTCTAGTTGGCTTGTGGAAAGTGGCTATCTTCTAGTTTCTGGAGCAAAGCTTTCATATCTCTTTTAGTGGGAAGTAATTGAAGATGTTTCTCTAACCTACTGGGCATTTCTCCTCTCTCAATGTCACTTCCTGACTCTGAACAGTGATCTGAGCGGGTCTTCTCAGTTTCTCCCTCGCTGTCTGCGGATCGAGCCAGCAATGAAGCTTCAGACTCTGCCCAGGATGTAGCTATCTTAGCCGAGTGGTGGGACTACATGGGCTGCTGTCGGCTTGGAAGTTTATGAAAAAAAGGGCAGTTTTTGTCGGTGGTTTGATCTGGTTCCCATACTTTTGCTCATGACAAAGCTTGGTGGCAACAAGGTAGCAAATTATAGGTTACAAGCTGATTTTGCACACAGAGATATTCACTGAAATATTCACAGAGAATGTTGCTAAATGGCTAGATGTTTTTAGTGCGGATAAAAATACTAAAGGAGTAATCTGACTGGTTACAAAGGTGTTGCTGCGATTCTGCTTATACAAAGGGCACAAAGCCAAGGCTCATATTCAGTATGGTAGACATATTCAGTACTGTAGTACATTTCTGTTTATAATGTTCTTACAGTCTTACAAACTTAGGAGCTGTGATCCTCTCACTAATCTGCAGGGAGAGGAGATTTTCAGTAGTTCAGAAGGAATGCTTGAACACAGTCTTTAAATTTTAAAACTTACAGAGCAAGGTTCACTTGCATTATTTTCTGCCCTTGTTTAGCTTTGTATTTTGGTCAACCTAGTCCTGTTTATTATTGGAAATCACACTAATTGGCTCCCAGCCATCAGTGGAGACAGAGCTGTCAGTGACAGCTGAAATTGAAAGCCAGCATCCATGCAAACTGTAATACTTTTAGGTGTGTTGGATATCTTTGCTCCCTGCCACTGACTGTAGTCCCTTCCTCTGACCCCTACAGCACTATAAAACACAGCAGTGATGTAGAGGTTGGAGGATAGAACCACAGTGTTGCAGCAGAGACCTAAGCAACTTCTACTCCCAGAAGTGTTGACTGCCAAGTCTTACCAAAGGTGGAACCTAGCTCCTTTGTTTCCTGATGTGCCCACCACAAAAGCTCCAAATGTATGAAGTTTAGGCCACTTAAGCACTGTACTAATATATAAGCATCAGACATTCCTGGCAGAAAAAAATGCAAGGGTGGACTATATATTACTTGTGAGTATTTGCAAGTATGCGCACACACAAGCAGGAAGCATGGCATTTGTGCGTACTTCTGAGCATTCGTGTCATACATGCAAAAATACTGACTGGCAACTCAGATTTCCTTCTATTTTTTATAGATCAACATGAAGACCATGTGTACAGGCACAATGAAAAGAATGGGCTGCATTTTATATCAGTAAAAAAATGCTGTATGCCTGAAAACTGAATGGTTTCAAGCAGCAGAATGCAAGAAGCCTTAGAGATGTCAGTAGTAAAGTGACAGAAGCAGAAAAATGTGTTGCTGCTGCACATTTAAAGTGCAGGTGTCATTTTAGCTAACCATCTGTTAAGGGGACACCCTTGCATGCAAGCTCCTGGACGGGAACATGTGTTTTTATAGACAAGTACATCTCCCAGAAAGCCATGCTCCTCCCTCCCAGCAATTTGACTGATGGCAACCAGTGTTGCCAACCGTCCGTAAATTTACGGAAAACAGCCAGTAAAAACAGGGCAGTTTTTTGGGTGTCCGTAAAAGTCCGTAGCAGCCGAAAAGTGTCAGTAAAAACGGTGGCCATCGGCTCCGGTCAGAGCTATGCATGTGCAATTACGTAAATTCCTGAGCGGCGAGTGAGAAGATTTGATCCTGACCCTGAGACGAGTTGGACGACCACTCCTCCTGCTGCCAGCTAGTGCCTCTGCCCAGCCCATCCGCCCTCAAATGAGGTTACTGCATTTTCCCACCACACAGCCGCCAGCCAGCACCTGACCAGAGCAGACGCTCCGGATGGATCCTCCTGATTCCTGCCTGCCTCCCTGCTCTGGCTGACCCTGCAGCCCTCCTGGTGACAGTGGTGAGTGCAGTACGCTTCCTCTTCAAGACAGCCAAAAAGTCGGGACAGTGAGTGTGTGACTGTTTGACACCCACACTGTCTCTGCTCACTCTGATAGACAGCCGCCAGCCAGGCTGCAGGAGACTGTCAGTAAAAAGGACTTTGCCAGTGTTCCTGGCCGTTTCCGGGTGGTGCGCGCGCCTCCGTGCGCGCTCGCGCGCTCCCGTGCGCGTTCGCGCGCTCCCGTGCGCGTGCCGTTTCAGGAAAAATGACTGTCAGAGGACGTCGGACCGACCGCCGACAGATAGTCTCACTCGTCTCTGTCACACCCACAGTTTGTCAGTGTGTGAGTGACAGGGCTGAAAAACCGACAGAACTTCTCCTTCGCATGACGTGAGTGGTGACAGTGGTCCTCCCGACGTCCCAGTCGGTCTCGTCCCTCCGTCCGTCCTTAGTCCTCCTAGGTAGGCCTCGCAGACGAGACCAGTCCACGACCGACCGCCGACACACCACCCTTTTACGTCATTGGAGTAAACTCCCGCCTACCCGACCCGTC
>BLSH010334194.1:1329708-1382039 GCA_018402905.1 Glandirana rugosa | reverse complement strand
TTTTATGAAATCACCACAGAGGAACATTCGGCATTTTCATTTTTATTTATTCATTGCTGACTCCGTCCGATCCCACACACCATTCGTTTTGGGCCCATACATGGCCAATTTAATCTACACTGATCGATTTGGATTTTCTTGTGGCTTGACGCTCTCTGCGTACACTTCCCTCCACAGTAGGAAGTGACGTGGAAATAAAGGAGCGCCTATTCACACACGTTTTGACGCTCTGACGTCACGACATGAGCGGATCCCGTCTCTCGTCATTTCCGGGATTTGGAATGATTTGACTCGTCCATACGAACGTTGTCCTTTATTGTCCTCAGATTTTAACCTTGTCTTAGTGTGATCACTTTATCACAGATCCTAACTTTTTGTTGGTTCATGGGTAGTCACATATATTTATATATTAATGTTTTCCATTTCATCCCAATACACCTCGCACATGTTCTATTTCCGGGTCATTCTTACTAGACATGTTGTCTACACATAAAGGAGGCGTGGAACGCACGCCGACGACGCCATTTTGATGGCTTAAGGTGGACTTCCGTTTTTTTGCCCCCTAGGTGCGGTATATGCATTCTTACCCACACATTATAAATAGGAGTTATGACAGAAGGGGGGGAATACCCCAGATGGCGGCTGTGTGAGCCGAAACGCGTCGGGTTCCTAGACTCCTTCTGCTACACTACATTTTATCCTATAGAGCTCTTTTTATACATTTTAAATGTGAGTATTGATAATCCCTTTAGCTTAAATAAAACTTTTCGAAACTGTATCACACTATGTTGGCCTCTTTCCTCTCATATTGTGTATGTTGAACGTTGAATCAATCCTGTGGAGCAACATCGAGAAGGATTAGAGCATTCGCCTTTCGTTTCGTTTGAAGAGGACCTGCTGACACCAGGACCTTCGAGGTGGATATTTACCCACGCGCTATACCTACCAGAATCTGATAAGCCTACATCTTACACTTGAGTGATTATTACTAGGATTCATGCTTTGAGTGACTCATAAGGAACTCCAATATTTCTTCTATGAGGATTCGCTTCTGGTATCTGCTTGATTCTAGCTTGTATAAGTGGGTTCAAACCCTGATCTACAGGTTTTGGCAGACCGTTCTGGTGTCGAAAGATACACTGCAATTGTGACCTTATCATCCCTGGATTCCCTTCCATTTGGGTTTGTCCAGAAGGGAGAGTTAACACAGAATATCCTAAGTTATCTGATTCTTGGCGCTGCATTTTATTTCGGAACCTTTTCCTTTTACTGGCATTTACTGGCAGGAGAAAAGTGCCCATTTTTTTTCTGGCTGCCAGTTAAACTACTGATGGTTGGCAACACTGCTGTGTGGTGAGTGGGTGAAAACCTATCCTAACAGACACTGTGTATAGACAGTATTACTTCTTTACATCTGCTAACATCTTTGATACAAAAAGAGGTGTATTCACACACTTTGAGCATGGACACTATACTAAGGCATGCATACTTTGCATTAGTTTTCTGCTACTTGTAGTTCCACAAAGTTAACTTTGCAAGTCAATGATCACTGTGAAGCTTCTACTGTTTCTTTACTGAAAGAGTGCTGTTTTCTGATCATACTTAAAGTATAACTAAAGGCAAAACTTTTTTTTTTAGTGTTGGATAGAGTGGAGATGGATTAGAGCCCCTGTCAATTTTTATTGCTGTCTGTGCCCCTCGTTAAGGAGATTTACCCTCTCTATTTGTCCTGTACCATTATTATTGAATTATCATCATTGAAAGTGAAAGTAAAAAGAAAACCCCAAATTTTGGGTTGTCCCCAGAAAGGTAATAGATGGGAAATATTCCAATGGGGACAATTGTCTGGTGAGCTGGGGGTCCCCAAGAAATCCCTTTAAATTTCAGAGATTTCCTCTCACTTCCTGTTTGGCTATGGGACCGGAAGTGAAGGGAAATCTCTGTAATGGGACAGAGATAGCGAAAAAAAATCTGACAGGGGCTATAACCCTCCCTTACTCTTTTCAAAATGGAAAAAAAAAGTTTTGCCCATAGCTCTACTTTAATTTCCTTGGATTAGCATTGTTCTATCGGCCAATACTTGTTGCATACAACTACAACTACAGAGAGCTAGCTAAAGACCATTTGAACTGTCCAGCAAGTGACACTGGACTACATCTACTTCTCTTTATTCCCCCCACTTAGGGAATATATATTGCTCTGCTAAAGTTTATCAAAGCTGCATTCAAGAACTCTCCATAACAGCAGGTTGAATATTGCTATAATTACTGTTTCTGGTGTTGTATTTATTTATCTGCTGCCTAGCTGCTCTTGTGTGAGTGAACAGTAGAGAGTGGTCTGGCACTTGCAGGAGTCATTCCCCTACACTCCTGTGCCCACTCACATGTGAAGTATATATACTGGTTGAGATTGAACAAAGGTAACCTACATTAAGTGATATTTGCTATTTATTTAGTTATGAAAACTACTTTGTGTGCCTAATCTCACCCTGTTGGGTCAAGGTTCTTTCTTTGATATATACCCCACTCACATGTGCAGTATATATACTGATTGAGTTTGAACAAAGGTAACCTACATTAAAGCGGAGTTCCACTCAGTTAAAAGTCAGCAGCTACAGAAAGTGTCGCTGCTGACTTTTAACAATCGGACACTCACCTGTCCCAACGGGTCCCAAAGCCTGGCTGTGCTATAACCCCAGCTGGCACAGTGAGTGGAGGGGTTGCTGTCACACAGCGCATCGGCACTGTGTGTGTGTGACAGATGGTGGAGGTATCCGATCCATCTGTCACACACACGGCGCCAATGCGCTGTGTGATAGCAACCCCTCCACTCACTGTACCAGCTGGGGTTATAGCGCGGTATTGAAAGGGTCAATAGGGTCAATGGGGTTATAGCACAGCCAGGCTTTGGGACCCGGATCATCCACACTCCAGAGACATCCCTCGATACGGCTCACCCCCTGGACTCTACCACCTGTCCACTCCGAATCGTTCCTGGGCCCACTTCAGATGTAGGAGGACAAGCTGCTCGCCACCACTACAGGTGCACTGAGATGAATAAAGGACCTATCCAACTGGTGAAGGAGGACTATACCCTTGTAGTCATACCATCCACCTGGCACACCACAGGATAACATGCATATTAGATCTTTTCATCTAAGGCTCTGAGGAAGAGGAAAACCCTTGAAACGCGTCAACCTGCCATTACACCTGTAATCTCTATGAGATGCGGGTGGCATTATATGGACACCTCCAAAGGAATGATATGATGTGATATTATTTCTTTACCAAATGCGAGTATCTTACTTATTTCTGTCATTCAATACATTTCTTACCAAGGATAATGCACTAGGCCATGCGCCTTTTTGTTCTTTTCTCCATGCGTTTTTGAGAAGTTGGTTGCCGAGGTTAGCAAAGTGTTAGCAAACCTGAAACACAGAGAGTGCTGGATCGAGGTCGGTTCCTGACAGTGGGTGTAGAAGTAGGCCCCCTACAGTCCTGGGAGAGTAGGTCTGGGGGAGATGACAAGAAAGATACAGAGATCAGTAAGACCCCAAAGATTAGGGAGAAGTGCACGTGGAAGCACACCCGGGAAAAGAGGTGGGTGGTGTGCCCCTCTAGGAAGAATGGTGTTGTATTTCTCCCTCCAGTGCGAAACGGGGGGGAGGATAAGTGGGTAGGCGACCCCGTATCATGGTGTATATGAGCAGTGTACGCCTGATTTTGGCAGACATGCGAATTACACACATGTGGGCTGGATTCATAATCCTCCCAGGAAGAGAGCTCAGGGCTCACACTTGGAGACAGAAGTTCTGGCCTAGGAGGTTGGGAGGGTTCCAGGAGGAGACGACTCCATGAGAGGGAGACAGGTGGTCTCCAGGAGTCTAAAGCTTTGTACACACGGTTCGATGATCGTATACAACAGGTGGTACGAACGACCGTTGTATGCTAATCCGACCGTTAGTACGCACGATTAGAACAACCGAGGTACGACAGTCGTACAACAGGAGTGGTATGAGCAAACTAGAAAACCTTGGTAGTACCAACAAGTGGTTGTACGACTGTTGTATCGTGTGTACAGAGAAGTTGGTCCAACAAGTTGTACTGTGCAAAACACGCATGCTCAGAAGTCAGGAACGGCCGGACACTAATTACATGCACCTTAACTTTCTCTTTATACGTTCATAACACATCACTACGTTCAGCTTGGTCATACGATCGTGTAGTGCATGTATGCAATTTATGATACGATTTGGTCCGTTTGGTCGTACGACCCTTGAACCGTGTGTACGAGGCTTTAGGCTGCAGGTGGCAGTCCGTGCGTGCACGTCTATAGCAGGCAGATGTGGCCCGCAACTAAACAGTGAGACAGTGAGTAAGCCAGGAGGCTGAAGTGTGTGTTTATACAGTGATGGTGGAACCCCCTGCGAGGGAAGATTATTGTTTGTTTGAACTTTTTTTTTGTTTCCTTTAATAAAAGTGGGCTGCCATGCCCTTAAAAACGTAGTCTGGAGTGGCACGTTTCTGGAAACCGCATGTACCACTTGAGTCTAATCACCCCGCACGCTTACACTATATAAAAAAAAAATAAGTTTTAAAAAGCCCAACCTCAGGCTCTAAGTACAGACTAAGTTATATGTTCCAGTGTCCTTCCCACCAGTCTTCCCTCTGTTGCTGAGCTGCGTTTTCTTAAACTAAAAATGCAGCCAAAAATACAAACAAAACTTCTTTAGCCCACGAAAAAATAAAAAAGCACATTTTGTTTCAGTGTTCAACTTTACTACCCTGCAGTACATCTTTTCTGCCACAAGCTGTCCCAGACAGAGTGCAAGGGTCAGGGGTATGTAGCATACAGAGTGGGGGTGTTAGAAGTATGTATTGTACAGAATACAGGGGTCAGGAGTAAGTAACTTATAGAGTGCAGGGGTCAGGTGTGTGTAAGATTGCAAGCTCTCATGAGCAGATCCCTTCTAACCATTTTGTCATGCATCATATAGTAACCGTACTGCCCCCCTTAAATGTGTAAAGTGTGCAGGGATCGGGAGTATGTAACACAGTAAGTGCAAGGGTCAGGAGTGTGTTATTTACAGAGTGCAGGAGTCAGGATTTTGTAATGTAGTGAGTGCAGGGGTCAAGAGTGAGTAACGTACAGAGTGCAAGGGTCAGGTGTACATTATGTACAGAATACAAAGGTCAGGATTGTGTTATAAAGTGCAGGAGTCAGAAGTACACTACTGGGCAAAACTTTTAAGCAGGTGTGAATTAAGAATGCTTTCAGAAATAGAAGTTTTACTAGTCTATTTTTTGCAATTAACAACATGGAAAGTAAATGAACAGAAAAGAAATCCAAAGCAAATCAATATTTGGGGTGACCACACCTTGCCTTCAAAACAGCATAAATTCTTGTAGGTACACTTGCACACAGTTGTTGAAGGAACTCAGAAGGTAGGTTGTTCCAAACATCTTGGATAACTAACCACAGATCTTCTGTGCATGTAGGCTGCCTCAGATCCTTCTGTCTCTTCATTTAATACCAGGCAGATTTGACGATGTTGGGATCAGGGCTTTGTGAGGGCTAAACCATCGCTTCCAGGACTCTGTATTCTTCTTTATGCTGAAGATAGTTCTTAATGACATTGGCTGTATGTTTGGGGTCATTGTCCTGCTGCAGAATAAATTTGAGGCCAATCACATGCCTCCCTGATGGATAAGTATCTGCCAGTATTTCTCAGCATTGAGGACACAACTGATACTGACCAAATCTCAACTCCATTTGTAGAAATGCAGCCCCAAACTTGCAAAGAACCTCCACCATGCTTCACTGTTGCCTGCAGACACGCATTATTGTACCGCTTTGCACCCCTTGTGGACAAACTGCCTCCTGCTACAGCCAAATAGCTCAAATTTTGACTCATCAGTCCAGAGCACCTGCTGCCATTTTCCTGCACCCATGTTCCTTTGTTTATATGCATAGTTGAGTCGCTTAGCCTTGTCAGAGATATGGCGTTTTGGCCACAATTCTTCCATTTAGACCACTTCTGGCCAGACTTCTCCGGACAGTAGATAGGTGTACCCAGGTCCTACTGGTTTCCACCAGTTCTGTGGTGATAGCACTGCTGGACATCTTTTGATATTGAAGAGAAGTAAGCATGATTTGTCTTTCACCTGCTGCATTAAGTTTCCTTGGCCAACCATTGTACCTACGGTCCTCAATGTTGCCTGTTTCATTGTGCTTCTTCAGAAAAGCTTAAACAGCACACAACTCCAGTCTGCTTTGAAATATTTGCCTGGGAGAGACCTAGGGTTGCCACCTCATCCCTTTAATCCAGGACACATATCAATTGCACAGGTTTTGTGGCTGATTAAGGTGGTAATTAAACTCATCTGCATTAACCACTTGCCGACCGCTGGTCGGCAATTGACGGCGACAGTGTGGCTCGATAACGCAAAACGCCGTCATACGACGGCGGCCGCGAGATCGAGCCCAGTGAGCGTGCGCGCGCCGCCGGAGGCGCGCTCGCGCTCACTGTGTCCGGGGAGGGCCAGGGAGCGAGTGCGGCGGAGTCGATCTCCGCCGGCCACCCACGATGCCCCCCCCGGAGTGAAAGAACGGAGGTCCGTGTAAGTAAACACAGACCTCCGTTCTGTGAGAGGGGGAAGGGCTGTGATCACAGCCTTCCTCTACATGGAAGGTGTGATCACTTCCCTTCTCCTGTTAGGGCAGTCCCCCCACAGTTAGAACACGCCCAGGGAACACAGTTAACCCTTAGAGCGCCCCCTGCATGTTAACCCCTTCACTGCCAATGGCATTTACACAGTAATCAGTGCATTTTTATAGCACTGATCGCTGTATAAATGCCAATGGTCCCAAAAAAGTGTCAAAATGGTCCGACATGTGCGCTGAAATATCGCAGTACCGCTAAAAATCGCAGATCGCTGCCATTACTAGTAAAAAATAAAAAATAAAAAAATAAAAACCCCAAAAATGAATTCTCATCATCCGTAAACGCGACCACTTTTGCACAAACCAATCAATAAACGCGATTGCGATTTTTTTTATCACAAATATGAGGAAGAATATAAATCAGCCAAAACCGATGAAAAAAAATGTTTTTTTATATTTTTTTTTTGGATTTGGATTTTAGCAAAAAGTAAGAAATTTGGGTTTTTTTGCAAAATTGTCGCTCTTCTTTTGTTTATAGCGGCGATCAGAAATGACGCAGCAGTGATCAAATACCACCAAAAGAAAGCTCTATTTGAGGAAAAAAAAAGGACGCAAATTTCGTTTGGGTACAACGTCACACGACCTCGCATTTGTCAGTTAAAGCGACGCAGCGCCGAATCGCAAAAAGGGCTCCGGTCCTAAAGGGTGAAATCCTTCCGGGGCTGAAGTGGTTAAATTAGCCTCAGAACCTGTGCAATTCATATGTGTCCTGGATTAAAGGGATGATGTGGCAACCCTAGAGAGACCTTGTGTTTGGTTGCTGTGCTCCTCACAGTGTGCTCTGTGTTGTACTGTGTTATGTTCCTCACCTAGTCACCTAGTCAAGTTTCTACACAGCTGTTCCTGTTTCTATTGGCTTTCTGCAAGGGTACAAAGTATGAAAGTGGAAGGATTGATGCTGGTTTGAAGCCATAGGGTGGTCACACCAATTGTTGATTTGGTTTAGATGTTTCTTCTATTTGCTCAGTTTGCATTTTACAAATTTAAAAAAAAATAAACCTTTTAAAATATACAGTATTTTTGAAAGCATTCTCGCTTTACAGCATTTCTTCACACTAGCCTAAAACTTTGGACAGTACTATATATAATGTCCATAGTGCAGGAGTCAAGAGTTTGTATTGTACGGTGTGCAGGGGTCAGGAGTATATAATAAACAGAGTGCAGGGGTATGTAAATTAGTGAGTGAAGGCATTAGAAGTATACCATGTACTGTGTGCAGGAGTCAGTTAACAGTAGCATACAAAGTGCAGGGGTCAGGAGTGCCTTAAAGTGGAGCTCACACACACATTTGGCATGTCTTTTTTTTTGGGACAGGTTTTTTGACAGGTACCCGCTCCCACATCCGCTTGGACTGCCTAGGTGATCCAAGCGGAAGTTCTCTCTCCCCCTCCCTCCCTGCAATCTCCTGGGACAAATCACAGGTAGAGGAGCGGGAGAGAACCTGGGACAGGTAAGTGTGTGTTTATTAAAAGTCCGCAGCTACACTTTTTATAGCTGCTGACTTTTAATAAACACAAGAACGACTGGAATTCAGCTTTAAGGACAGAGTACAGAGATCAGGAGTGTGTAATGCAGTGAGTGCAGGGGTCAGGAGAGTATATTGTACAGAGTGAAGGGGTCAGGAGTATGTACTGATGTGAGTGCAGGGATCAAATGTATGTAACATACAGAATGCAGAGGTCAGGAGTATGTAATGCAGTGTGTGCAGGAGTCAGAGTTGTGTAACATATAGAATGCATGGGTCAGAATCATAAACCCTACAAAGTGCAGAGGTCAGAAATGTATAATGTACAGAGTGCAGGGGTTAGGAATGTGTAACGTTCAGAGTGCAGGGACAAAGAGTGTATAAAATACAGAGTGCAGGGGTTAGGTTGTTTGTGGCTGCCAGGAAGCCTGATGCTGGATTGCCACAGCATCAGATAACATGGGTAGCAGAAGTGTCACCAGTGGCATCAGTCAAGAGATACAGAGTATGTACCCTAGGTGCTCGATGCTGGTGCCCCTATGATAGTTGGTCGTGATCTACCCATCACATGACTGCAGTCAATGAATGGATCCGTTGAGGACCTTCTGTGAGTTTTTTTTTTTTTGTTTTTTTTTTTTTAAAGCTGCCTGTGTCCCTTTTCCGGAGGCTTTCCATTCTTTTCTTGTATGAACAGGAAATGATGGGAAAGCTATCCAATCGGAGCAGAAACATAAACACACTGTAGTACACTGGGAAGGCATCGCTTATATTTGTTTGTGCTTTCCTGCCCTTATGAAGAAGGGGCAGGACCCTGAAACGCGTACGCCTATCCACTGCTATCCCTTGCACAAGGTTACACAGGACTGCACGGTGTGTGTGAGGATACACCGCCGCCACGGCTTAAGGATCGGCTTCTCTGGCAGTTTGTACCCCTGGCTTTCAGCCGTCCATCCAGGTGTGTTGGTCATCACCTCTGCTGTCCATCGCTTTTTTGGTCATCATCTGTGGGCTTCCACATTCCATCTTTGCCTTGAACCAGGCTCCTCAGTGTGGGGTTAATCACATCCCACGCTGGCCGTCAGGTGGCTTGCCTGCAGGCATCCTGCTCCTGCTCACCACCACCCAGCCCACTGTTTACCCTCAATCTGTGCTGTGACAGTCTGTGGATACCCCCTAACCTCCTCCACTATGCTCCAAGACATTCGTGTAAATTTTAGCTAATGCTTAACTCCTTGGCGCCAACGTAACACAAATATGCGGCACCACTGCACTGGGCTTTTTGCCATGAAGCCGCATATTTGCGTACCTCTCTGTGTGCTGGGAACGTGCCACATGGCCAATCCCAGCACAGTGCCCTGGGTCTCACCAAGAGCCCCGGGCCCCGTTTTAATGATCGGGACCCAGAACCTGATCGCTGTGATCTGGGTTACCCGATTGCCATGATCTGAGCATCTGATTGGCTATCACAGTGATCAGTCACTGTGAAGCCTTCACCCATGTTTTCTGTGTCTGTGAATGGAGGAGAGAGGTACATTGTATCTCTTTCTGTCCTTGCAGGGATAGAAAAAAAAGGGTGTGTAGAAAATAATAATAATAATTAATAAAATAAAATATAAAAACATTTTTAAAAAATACCTAGATCAAGGTTTGATCTAGGTCAATGCCAGGGTTAGGGCCCTTGTACACCTGCTTTCCGTGTAAAGGGTCAGTTTTTGCTCAGCGGGGATCGATCCGCCGATCCACGCTGAGCCGACGGATGTCAGCTCAGTCTCTGCTCACTGAGCGGAGATGGAACTGTCAGAGCCCCGCTCTCCTCTTTGGAGATCGGATGACAGCAGACCGCCTGTCCGTTGTCATCCGATCTGATTCTACAGACAGATGGAAAATAGGGTTTCCATCCATCTGTATTTCACGGACAGGATCGAATCGGAGAGAGCGACTGGTGTCAGCGGACCTCCGCTGCTCCATAGGGCTGCATTGAGTGTCCGTTCAGGTCAACCTGAACAACAGACAGGCGGACCTGAACGGAATGCCCGTGTTAAAGGGCCCTTAGTGTTTGGGTCAAAGGTCAGGGTCAGTATTTTTTGTACAGGATTTTTTTTTAACCGCTTGCCGACTGCCAGATCGAGCACTGTGAGCGCGCGCCGCCGGAGGCACGCTCGCGCGCTCACTGTGTTCCGGGGGGGCCAGGGAGCAGGTGCGGCGGACTCGATCTCCGCCGGCTACCCGCTATGCCCCCTCTGGAGTGAAAGAACGGAGGTCCGTGTATGTAAACACGGATCTCCGTTCTGTGAGGGGGGGGGGGAAGGACTGTGATCAAAGCCTTCTTGTATGTGGAAGCTGTGATCACTCCTCTTCCCCTGCCAGCCCAGCACCAATACAGTTTGAACACGCCCAGGGAACACAGTTAACCCTTAGAGCGCCCCCTGCAGGTTAACCCCTTCACTGCCAATGGCATTTACACAGTAATCAGTGCATTTTTATAGCACTGATCGCTGTATAAATGCCAATGGTCCCAAAAAAGTGTCAAAATGGTCCGACATGTCCGCTGAAATATCGCAGTACCGCTAAAAATCGCAGATCGCCGCCATTACTAGTAAAAAAAAAAAAATCCCAGAAATGAATTCTCATCATCCGTAAACGCGGCAACTTTTGCGCAAACCAATCAATAAACGCAGATTGCGATTTTTTTGATCACAAATATGAGGAAGATTATAAATCAGCCAAAACCTTTGAAAAAAAATGTTTTTTTATATTTTTTTTGGATTTGTATTTTAGCAAAAAGTAATTAATTTGTTGTTGTTTTTTTGCAAAATTGTCGCTCTTCTTTTGTTTATAGCGGCGATCAGAAATGACACAGCGGTGATCAAATACCACCAAAAGAAAGCTCTATTTGTGGGAAAAAAAGGACGCAAATTTTGTTTGGGTACAGAAATCCAAAAAAGAGGGAGAGACTCCCAGATTGTAAGCTATCCCCTGGACTTTACAGGCAGTTGGTTGGATAAGGTACAAAAAAGAGATTTAAGAAATAGTAAAAAAATATACAATTTTATTGATACAAAAACATATGATATATTCCAACATAATGTTAAAATTATGTAATGTAAAATTCCAAATTATGTTGGAATATATCATATGTTTTTGTATCAATAAAATTGTATATTTTTTTACTATTTCTTAAATCTCTTTTTTGTACCTTATCCAACCAACTGCCTGTAAAGTCCAGGGGATAGCTTACAATCTGGGAGTCTCTCCCTCTTTTTTGGATTTCTAAACCATAGGACGTGGCAGTATTTTTCTGTCCTTACAGAACCACTCTCCCCCTCAATTTATTCTATTTTGTTTGGGTACAACGTTGCACGACCGCGCAATTGTCAGTTAAAGCGACGCAGTGTCGAATCGCAAAAAGTGCTCCGTTACTAAAGTGTGAAATCCTTCCGGGGCTGAAGTGGTTAATTAGTATCAGTGTCAGTTAGTGTCAGTGTGTTTTAGGTAGGATAAAAAATAGCAAAATGTGTACTATTGTTTCTGGGCTGTACTATGGGTACATACAACTAACATACACATATGTGGTATTGCTGCAATCGTCAGGAGTAGGAGAATTTGATTTGGGTTGTTCTTTGGTGGTAAGTTATGGTAGTAGCAAGAAATATACAGCTAAATGTTAAAAAAAAAACAATTTTTTTTTTACTATTTTGGGCCAGCTTTCCTTTGCTAATAAAAAAAAACAGGAGATATCCATTACCATTTACCACTAAATAAATGCCCAATTTGTCCTGAAAAAACAAGGTATAATCCACCTGGAAGCACAAAGTTGTTGTAATGAAATGTATGGTTTTATTAACACCTGTCAAAGTTGCAAAATTGGGCTTAGGCATTAAAGTGATTGTAAAGATTCGTTTTTTTTTTTCTTTAAAAAAACAAGTCATCCTTACCTCCTCTGTGCAGTGGTTTTGCACAGTGGCCCCGAACCTCCTCTTCTGGGGTCCTCCAGCGGCGCTCCTGGGACCTCCTCCACATGCAGTGACCCGTCAGGGAAAGCTTCCCTGGGGTCACACGTGCGGGCGCGCTCCCATGCCCTGCAGTTTGCGTGTATTCACACAAACAGCAGGACTCGGCCCCCACATCACTGAACCTGATTGACAGCAGCGGGAGCCAATGGCTCCCCTGCTATCAATTCAGCCAATGAGAACACGAGACACCGGAGGGAGCAGATTGCTTGTAGCCGCCACTGGAACGAACGGGCTCAGGTAAGTAAAAGGGGGGTTCTGAGGGGTCACTAATGAGAAAACGTTTTTCATCTTAATGCATAGAATGAATTAAGGCAAAAAACCATGAGACTTTACAACCACTTTAAGATTTGTTT
Source organism: Glandirana rugosa (assembly GCA_018402905.1). NCBI lineage: Eukaryota > Metazoa > Chordata > Amphibia > Anura > Ranidae > Glandirana > Glandirana rugosa. The sequence continues at coordinate 1,369,485 of BLSH010334194.1, read as the reverse complement.
TACCTTTAGGTGCGAAGGGGTTAATAAATAAACTTTTAGAATTCATGGCCCAGCACCTTGATCACTTTTTTTAAATCCTTGTGATAACTAGCTTACCCATTTTCAGTCCTGGTGTCAGAGGGACAGAAATAGATGGAAAAATCTCCCCAAATCAGACAACAGACGGGTGTAAAAAGCTGACAGACGATAAAAGAAAAGAAAAAGCATTGTCTAACGTTAGGATAAAATATTGTGTAATTCAGTCTCGTGATGTAGAATTTGCTGACGGGCACAAGACTCGCCTGGTAAAACTGGCCCAGCAAGTCGAAGTGAAATCAGCTGACATCCCTGATGTCACATGACATCGGAAATGACAGCTTGAACAGTCCTGTGGGTTTGCTAGTTATGTGAAAGAAAGCACCCCATCTTCCCTTTAGATGTGCATTCCCCTTGTTCATCCTCTCCTACCTCTGTGCAGAGCTGCACATCTGCAATCAGCTGCTCAGTTTAGAAGAGTTGGATACCTGTAAGCTTCTAACGTGGGGTTTGCTAAATGTCTACCTAGACACCTAGGGGTCTATTTCCAAAAAAAAAGAGAATGTCTCATCATTCGCACAAACTTAACAACTAATATTGGTAATGTTTGCAATATGTGTGTAATATCGGTGTCTATTTGTTGCCTTTCACTGGACAAATGTCAAGCCTCTTACACACGGGACGACGATCGTATGCAACAGGTCGTATGAACAACCGTTTTATGTAAAATCGATCGTTCGTATGTGCGATTAGAACAGCCGACATATGACGATCGTACAAGGGAGTTGTATGAGCAGACTAGAAAACTTGGTCGTACCAACAAGCTCTCATACGACCGTTGTATCGTGTGTACAGAGAAGTTGGTACAACAAAGTTGTATTGTGCAAAACACGCATGCTCCGAAGTCAGGAACGGCCGGATGCTAATTACATGCACCTGAACGTTCTTCTGTGCTCGTACGATCGTGTAGTGCAGTCAGTATGCAAGTTACATTATCCAACATACAATTTGAGACGATCGTACGTACGATCATCGTCCCGTGTGTACGAGGCTTAACATTCCCTACCATTCCATTCTAATAGAAATATAGCCATCCGAACATTTGACCAAATGAGTTAAAAACATTCACCAGTAGAGAAAATAGCCTTTCACCATACACTCACAGGTCACTTTATAAGATACACCTTGCTAGTACCAGGTTGGACCCCCTTTTGCCTTCAGAACTGCCTTAATTCTTCATGGCATGGATTTAACAAGGTGTTGGAAACATTCCTTAGAGATTTTGGTCCATATTGACATGATAGCATCACACAGTTGCTGCAGATTTGTTGGCAGCACATCCATGATGGGAATCTCCCAAAGGTGCTCTATTAGATTGAGATCTGGTGAGTGTGGTCTGGTGAGCCATTGGAGGACAGTGACCTCAATGTCATGGTCAAGAAATCAGTAGTGAGAGGATTTGAGCTTTGTGACATGGTGCACTATCCTGCTGGAAGGAGCCATCAGAAGATGGGTACACTGTAGTCATAAAGGGTTGGACATGGTCACCAACAGGCCATGGCATGTAAACGATGCTCAATTGGTACTAAGGAGCCCAAAGTGTGCCAAGAAAATATCCCCCACACCATTACACCGCCAGCCTGAACCGTTGATACAAGGCAGGATGGATCCATGCACCAAATTCTGACCCTAACATCTAAATGTCGCAGCTGAAATCGAGAATCATTAGACCAGACAATGTTTTCTAATCTTCAGTTGTCCGATTTTGGTGAGCCTGTGAGAATTGTAGCCTCGGTTTCCTGTTCTTAGCCGACAGCAGTGGCATCCAGTGTGGTCTTCTGTTGCTGTAGCCCATCTGCTTCAAGGTTCGCTGTGTTGTGCATTCAGAGATGGTATTCTGCCTACCTTGGCTGTAGCAAGTGTTTATTTGAGTTACTGTTGCCTTTCTATCATCTTGAACCAGTCTGCCCATTCTCCTCTGACCTCTGGCATCAACAAGGCCTTTTCATCCACACAACTGCCGCTCACTGGATATTCTCTCATTTTCAGACCATAGAGATGGATGTGTGTGAAAATCCCAGTAGATCAGCAGTTTTTGAAATACTCAGCCCATCTGGCACCAACAACCATGCCACATTCAAAGTCACTTAAATTACCATTATTCCTCTTTCTGATGCTCGGATTGAACTTCAGTAAGTCATCTGCACCACATCTAGATGTCTAAATGCATTGAGTTGCTGCCATTGATTGACTAATTAGCAATTTGTGTTACCAAGCAATTGAACAGGTGTACCTAATAAAGTGGCTGGTGAGTGTAGACTTCGATCATGCGGGTAGTTGGGGAAATAATATGATGGAGATTTGCAGTCTATGGGCAGTGTGAAGTGAAACATCCAGCGGTGCTAATACTGCCATAGGCATGCGTACAGGGTGTGCTGGATGTGCCTGAGCACACCCTAAGCATCTAGTGCTCATTAGCATTATCACTCTGTGGGAGATCAATGTGCCAGGGCTATATATATATATAGACCCACACACACGCATGCGTGTTTGAGCTTTAGGGTGCACAATGCTGTGCACATGAATGAATATTACCACTGCCAAATGTGACAGCCCCTACTCAGGGCTCCAGGTCATTAGGAAGACAGCACCCAATGGTGTCCTAGCAACCAGTGACTCATCCCCCGCCTGGCACATTCAGCCGCCAGCCGAGGATTCCTGACAAGTGAATGTAAACTAACAGCAGGGATATTGTTGATGAGGACAAGAACCTCTTCCCCCTCAACCCAATAAAAGAAAAAAAATGTTTAAAAAATTGAATAAAAAATATTTAATTTTTTTTTTCTTTACATACTGTCACCGGTCAGTATCCCTGATCACCGGCACACCCTATATATGATGATGCTGTACTGCACCGGTGACAGTATGTAAAAAACAAAACATTTTTGAATGTAAGTTAGAAGTTTGGGTGGTCTGGGGGTAGGGTTGCATCATCCCTTTAATCCAGGACACATATGAATTACACAGGTTCTGAGGCTAAGCTATTACAGAGAAGTCACCAAGTGAGTCTAACCACTTGCCGACCGTCAACCGCAGGTTGACAGTGACAAAGTGGCTCGATATCGCAAACCGCCGTCATACGACGGCGGCTGCGAGATCGCACACTGTGAGCGCGCGCCCACACGCTCACTGTGTTCGGGGGGGGCAGGGAGCGGGTGCGGCGGACTCGATCTCCGCTGGCTACCCGCGATGACCCCCCCCCCGCACTGAAAGAACGGAGGTCCGTGAATGTAAACACGGATCTCTGTTCTGTGAGGGGGAAGGGCTGTGATCACAGCTTTCCTCTGCATGGAAGCTGTGATCACTTCCCTTCCCCTGCTAGGGCAGCCCACACACAGTTAGAACACAGTGAGGGAACACAATTAACCCTTAGAGCGCCCCCTGCATGTTAACCCCTTCACTGCCAATGGCATTTACACAGTAATCAGTGCATTTTTATAGCACTGATCGCTGTATAAATGCCAATGGTCCCAAAAAAGTGTCAAAATGGCCCGACATGTCCGCTGCAATATTGCAGTACCGCTAAAAATCGCAGATCACCGCCATTACTAATAAAAAATAAATAAAAACCCCAAAAATTAATTATCATCATCCGTAAACGCGGCCACTTTTGCGCAAACCAATCAATAAACACCGATTGTGATTTTTTTTATCGCAAATATGAGGAAGAATATAAATCGGCCAAAAACGGTGAAAAAAAATGTTTTTTTGGATTTGTATTTTAGCAAAAAGTAAGAAATTTGGGTTTTTTTGCAAAATTGTTGCTCTTCTTTTGTTTATAGCGGCGATCAGAAATGATGCAGAGGTGATCAAATACCACCAAAAGAAAGCTCTATTTGTGGGAAAAAAAGGACGCAAATTTCGTTTGGGTACAACGCCGCACGACCGCGCAATTGTCAGTTAAAGCGACGCAGCGCTGAATTGCAAAAAGTGCTCTGGTCCCAAAGTGTGAAATCCTTCCGGGGTTAATTAAGTAGTTAATTACCACCTTAACCAGCGACAGAACCTGTGTAATTAATATGTGTCCTGGATTAAAGGGATGATGTGGCAACCCTACCTGGGGGGGCAATTGCCACCCTGTCCCGGCCCAGCCATCCCCTGGCTCAGTAGGTGGTAGGAGGTCATGGGGGGGGTGGCACAGAGGCAGCTGCGGTGGGCGGGGTCAGGAGTCGGTACAGCTAGAGGGATGCTGGGATGCCTATGTAAGGTGTGGGCGGGGCTGGGTGCAGGCTGGGAGGAAGTGTATGATAGGCAGTGACTGGGACCGGAGCCGCACACTCAGCGCTGTATACCGCTGTGCACAGGAGTGATCACGTGTCTTCACCATGGCAGACGTCCTCCCTCAGCTCTTCCAGCACATTGACAGCCAGCAGGAGATCTACGTGCAGGTACCGTGTATGTGAGGGGGAGACGTGCTGTGTACACCATGCACATCATCATTGTTACAGGGATGGGCTGCACCCGAGCATCCCACATGCTATGCAGGGTTTGAGCTCAGGACTTCATCTTTTTAACTTTGAATGGAGGAGGGGATAAAATACAAAATGCTGGTTTTTAGGGCACGGTTGGGAGGGGGTCAGCTTTTCACTGCAGCCTGGGACTCCGTTAAAGAGATGCCGCCCCAAATCTGCAATATAAAGGATTTTCTTACTAGACCACAACCTCCTTCTTTTTTTTATTTCTGTCTGACCCCCTGTTGTAGATTTCCCTGCCCGGTGACAGCGTTGTCACCAAGACAGGAAGTGTAGGCTGGCTTTACTGTGTGCCGCAAAACTGCACATGTTTCCAGCATACAGAGAAATGCACAGACGCATGAGGGTGACATTCTTTTTTTTTTTTTAATGACACCTCCACGCGTTGGCGGCTGCAGCATGCTTTTGTTTGAGCCAGCACCACCCATTCCATGTGGTGGGATTTTCAGTGGGTAGGACAGCCCATTGGAATGAATGGGCTGCTCTACCCACAACAGATGTGGAATGGGTTACACTTGTGCGACTTTGGACAGCAGCTCATTCTTTTCGTTGGCACCCGTTCAAGTCAGTGTGACTTAAATAAGGAGCCTTTGCTACTTTTGATGCGACTTTGGTCCAGAGAATGTAAAGTTGGAGCAAAGTCGCACTGGAAATCATGCAACTCTGGAAACGCTTTAAAGTGGTTGTCAACCTGTGACAACCACTTTAACCTTCAGGTAAGTCTGTAGGTGCCCTGCATATCTCCCAAACCTGCACGGTTCAGGAGATATACAGTGTACTGCATGTGCCGATGTCACCTGGCACATGCGCAGTGAAGAAACGGCCTCTGTGCCATTCTTTCACTGAGATTGTGTGGCTATTGGCGGCTCCCGCGCGCATGTGCGGGAGTGACGTCACGTGACTCCGGCCAGTCAAAGAGCCGGAGATCACGGCCCCGGAAGGAAGAGGGGCTGAAGATGGACGCAGCCTGGAGCGGGGACATCACGGGCTTCCAATGCAGGTAAGTGGCACATAATGGGCTAGTATGCGATGCATAGTAGCCCATTATGCTTTTACATTGCAGGGTAACATAGAGGAAGTAAACCCCATCAGGGCTTGCTTCCTCTGTAATGTGAATGGAGTGTAAGGCTACGGCTCCATTCACACTTGTAGGACTCCAAAGTTGTGTAAGTTTTTGGCTTTGAGCACTGATAATGGGCAGCTGTTGCATGTACTGTATAACATTCATGCGACTTTTGAGGGTTTACATTGAAGCCTTTGGCCCTCAAGTCACATGAAAGTCAGACCAAAGTAGTGCATGAACCACTTTGAAGTCGCTGCGACTAGGTCACATAGATCTGGACAGTACTTGTTGGAAAACATGGGGTGTGACTTATCATGCGACTTTGATGTTCAAAGTCTCATCAGAGTGTGAATGGAGCCTTAGTCTATGTTTCCACTATTGTGACCCCCAAAGTCACGCGATTTAGAGGGCGACTTTGATCCAACGTTACACTCTCTGGATCAAATTAGCCTCAAAGTAGTGCAGATACCTTTTCAATGTCGTTGACTTTCAAAGTCGCATAGATTGGAATGTGTGCCATCGAAATCAATGGGCTGTGACTTGTCATGCAGCTTTGTGTCCAAAGTCTCATGACAAGTCACACTAGTGGAAACAACCGCTTAATCTCGCTGAGGTTACTTTGATGTGACTTATTGTCCTTTTGCAAAGTTTGCCCTACTGTTGCGTGTAAGGCTGGATTCACACTTTAGCATTAGAAATCGTAGGCACGTTTGCCGTGATTTGAAAGTGCCGATGTGTGAATGACAAATCGCAGGACTTGCATTGGAGATGCCATTCATTTGAATGACACCTCAAATTATGGTGCGGGTCTGCCGCGACAAATCACACTGCAATCGTGGCAACCCGCATCATGGGAAGCCTGTCGCCCAAAAGTAGCTCCTGAGCTTTTTTTTGGGCGATAGGCTTCCCACAATGCGGGTTGCTGCGATTGCAGTGTGATTTGTCGCGGCAGACCCACACCGTGATTTGAGGTGTCATTCAAATGAATGGCATCTCCAATGCAAGTCCTGTGATTTGTCATTCACACATCGGCGCTTTCATAATGTGGCAGATCTGCCCGCAATGCAACTTAAACCTTCAGGTGCGACTTTCATGTGCCTTTTGAGGGTTAACATTGAAGCCTGCGGCCCTCAAATTGCACGAAAGTTGGACTAAAGCAGTGCATGAACTATGACTTTAAGTTGCACATATATAATGGTTATCATTGGAAAACATGGGGTACGGCTCATCATGTGACTTTGATGTCCACGTTGGCATGACAAGTTGCACAAGTGTCAGAGGAGTAATATCCATAAAGCACCATGCATGGGCAAAGTGTAGACTTTCCTTCACAGTGGCCATACTCTTTAGTTTTATTATCCAAACAACGTGATTTGATCAAAACAATCACAACAAACAGCCAGAACTTCCCATTCAGGTTGGCTTCCAAAAGTTGATCAGTCAGGGTGGAATATTATCAAACATTTTGCATCGGCCAGCAGCACAGAGACCCTCAAATAGGAATTCACAGGAGTACAATCGTACTTTGCCTAATCAGATTATGAGATGCAATCACTAGCTTATGATTATCAGTCGCTATCGTATAACTAACCATCAAAAGCCACTTTTCTGTGCCTGGCATGGCCGTCCAAAGGGTGGTCTACTAATGAGTGACTGTTCCTGCTGAAAATAAAGCAATCATTTCTGGAAGCATGTATGGCCACCATTAGGTCTACCAAAAACCGTGCTGCATGGGCCTGGTTGCAACATTCTTGTTATTATTATAATACAGGATTTATATAGTGCCAGCAGTTTATACAGCACTTTACGATATAATGGGGGACAGTAAGATTACAATACAGTTCAATATAGAAGGGCCCTGTTAATGGAGCTTACAATCTAAAGGGAGGGGAAGATGGTAGAAAGGGTAATAGCTGTGGGGGATGATCTGATGGTAGAGCCCAAAGTAGTTTTTAGGTGGTGCCTAGGTGGGGTGTTATTATTTATTATTATTATTCAGGATTTATATAGCACCAACAGTTTGTACAGCCCTTTACAATCTAAAGCGGGACAGTACAATTACAATACAGTTCAGTACAGAAGGATTAGGAGGGCCCTGCTCATGGAGCTTACAATCTAAAGCAGGGATGTGAATTTAGCGGACCTCCAGATGTTGCAGAACTACAAATCCCATGAGGCATAGCAAGACTCTGACAGCCACAAGCATGACACCCAGAGGCAGATGCATGATGGGACTTGTAGTTTTGCAACAGCTGGAGGTCCGCTAATTGCTTACCCCTGATCTAAAGGAAGGGGAAGATGGTAGAAAGGGTAATAGCTGCAGGGATGATCTGATGGTGGAGCCCAAAGTTTTTAGGTGGGGTATTATTATTATTATTATTATTATTATTATACAGGATTTATATAGCACCAACAGTTTGTACAGCCCTTTACAATATAAAGGGAGACAGTACAATTACAATACAGTTCAATACAGAAGGATTAGGAGGGCCCTGCTCATGGAGCTTACAATTTAAAGGATGGGGAAGATAGTAGAAAAGGTAATAGCAGCGGGGATGATCTGATGGAGGAGCCCAAAGTCGTTTTTAGGCGAGGTAATATTATTATTATTATTATAATACAGGATTTATATAGCGCCAAAGTTGTTTTTAGGTGGAGGTGGGGTAGTATTACCATTCTACAGGATTTATATAGGCTGGGTTCACATCTGTCCAGCTGCGGTTTGCAGTTGCAATTCGGTTGCAAATTTTACTTGAATTTGCTCCTAAAGTGAACCCAAAATCGCACCTTTTTAGAAATGGACTGTGGCCATCCCAAATGTGTGAACCGGCTCCATCGAAAGCCAGACGGATTTATATGTTATGTGAATCGGATGCAGTTAAAAACACATCCGATGTGCATATATATGTGAATCGAGCCTTAGGGGATTATTACGTAGTTTTGTTAAATTTGGAGTTAATTGTACAGTCAGATTTTATTTGACCCTAAGGCCCCTTTCACACTGGTGCCTCCGTTCTGTAGGATCCGCTTGCTCAGCGGGGGATCGCTCCGGCAGGCGCTGGCGGATGACAGGTACATCTCTGCTTACTGAGCAGAGCAGACATGGACAGAGTTCTGGTCTCCTCTATGGGGAGATTGGATGAAAATGGACTGCTTGTGCGTTTTTCATTTGATCCAATCCACCAGACGGATGGAAGATAGGGTCACCATCCGTCTGGTTTTGGCGGACAGGATCGGATCATATAGCGAGTGTCAGCGGACATGTCAACGCTAACATCCGCCACTCCATAGAGGTGAATGAAGCGTCCGATCAGGTCTGCCTGAAAAACTGACAGGTGGACCTGATTGGACAGCCTGTGTGAAAGGGCCCTAAGACACCATTCACACTAGCGCAACTTCAAGTCGCACGATTTCCAGTGCGACTTTGGAGCACAACTTTGGTGAAGCTCTGATCCGATTTTACACACTCTGGATCAAAGTTGCATCAAAGTAGTGCAGGCACCTTTTTAAAGTCACTCCGATTTGAACTGTGCATTTGAAAAGATTGGGCTGTGACTTGTCATGCGTCTTTGATGTCCAAAGCCGCATAACTGAATGGAGCCTAAAGCTGGATACACATTATACAATTTCCTTTAAATTTACCAAAACCATATAAACCTAAACATTTTCAATCTGTATGCAATCAGGCAGGCCCTAGCACTACATAGGTGAAGGTAAATATAAAGGAAATCGAGAAACAAGAAAAGTTGTATAGTGTGTATCCAGCTCTTGGTTCACACTTCTAGAAAAGCCCATCAAGTGTGAAATGAGGGGAAATCTATGTGATGGAGCTGTGGGTAGCAGTAAAAACCCAACATGAGTTCTTAGCCTTCCACACCCTTTCCAGAATTATGAAAGATGAAAACCAATTGGCCCGATGTTCACTCTAAAGTTTATCTAAACCCAGCAGTTTACCAGTTCTTGAAAGTGATGGATCGTTTTTATCTTTTTTTTTTTTTATCTTCTTTCACTTTCCGTTTTGGTGATCAGACCAGTAACACATTTCGTGTCAAAAGCTGCTTATACACTCATGGGGGGGTTTACTAAAGAGTGTGAAATCAGGTGCAGCTCTGCAAAAGAACCAATCAGCTTCCAGGGTTTTTTGTTTTTTTTTGTCAAAGCTGAATTTAGACTCTGATTGGCTACCATGCACAGCTGCACCAGATTTTGTACACTCCAGTTTTAGTAAATCAACCCCATAGTTTTTTTGTTTTTTTTTCCCATTCAGCTGGTGGGCTGAACCAAAAAAAAAATTACCCCATCCACACAAGCTGTCTGTGTATACTGATCAACACTGCAGCGGTTGATTGAGTAAAAGTGTTTTTTTTTTTTTTTTTGTCTTCTACGGTGAGTCTAAACCCTCCACCTCTATCTGAAATGAAAAAAAAAATATATATTTGGTTATAGATAACCATTGGCTCCCACTGCTGTCACTCAAACTCAGTGGGCCAATGAGGAGAGAGAGGTGGGGTGGGGCCGGGCCACGGCTCTGTGTCTGAATGGACACACGGAGCTACGGCTCGACTCTGATGCCCCCATAGCAAGGTGCTTACTGTGGGGGCACTGAGCAAGGGGGAGGGGCCAGAAGCACCGAAGAGGGACCTGATTAGAGGACGATCCGGGCTGCTCTGTGCAAAACCAACTGCACAGAGGAGGTAAGTATAACCTGTTTGTTATTTTAAAAAAAAAAAATTAAAAGAGACTAGTATCACTCTTAAGCTGGGTTCAGACTATCTGCGGGTGCTGCTCGCAGCAGGGGGTCCGGTGCTTCCCTGTTCTCCGTTTCAGGTCCGAATTAGGTCCGTATTTTTGCCTGAATTCGGATCTGAAACAGAGCCAAAGACGCACAGGACCTTTCCGAGGTGCGTTCTGTAGCCGCCCCAGAGATGTGTGAATCGGCTCCATTGAGAGCTAGTCAGTCTCCTGTCATGCGAATTGGATGCGGGGAAACCCCTCATTCCTTTGCTGCAGAGGCAGACAGAATTGGATTTTTTTCCGAGATCTCTGTGAGTGAAAGATGTGCAGGTGAAGCCATTTGATAGCTGCTGCGGGGGAGAAGAACCAGGATGGGGGGGATCCGCTTTGTATCACATTGCATATATCCCTTGGAACTACAGACCAGTTAGCCTAACGTCAATAAATGCAAGCTTTTGCAGGGGATGATAAGGGACTATATGCAAGATTATTAACCTTTTATGAGGAGGTGAGCTGCCATCTAGATAGAGGAAGGACGGTAGACATGGTGTATCTGGATTTTGCAAAAGCATTTGATACAGTTCCCCATAAGTTTACTGTACAAACTGAGGTCTGTCAGCATGGACCAAATGGTGAGTACCTGGATTGAAAACTGGCTACAGGGGCGAGTTCAGACAGTAGTGATAAACGGGGAATACTCAGAATCGTCCGGTGTGGAGAGTGGTGTCCCCCAGGGTGCTGTTCTGGGACCAATCCTATTCAATTTATTCATAAACGATCTGGAGGATGGGATAAACAGCTCAATCCTCTGTATTTGTGGATATACTATGCTATGCAGGGCAATCATTGCTCTGCAGGATGTGGAAACCTTGCAAGAAGACTTGGACAAATTAATGGGGTAGGCAATTGCATGGCAAATGAGGTTTAATGTAGAAACATGTAAAATAATGCATTTGGGTGCCAAAAATATGAATGCAAATCACTCCCTATGTGGAGAGCCTCTGGGGGAATCTAGGATGGAAAATTACCTAGGGGGTCTTAGTAGAGGACAGGCTCAGCAATGGCATGCAATGCCAAGCTGCTGCAAGCAAACCCAACAGGATATTCGCATGAATTAAAAAGGGGATTAATTCCAGAGATAAAAGGATAATTCTCCGGCCGCATCTGAAGTTTGCTGTCCATTTCTGGTCACCAGTCCTCGGGAGGTATGTGCTGGAACTGGAGAGGGTCCAGAGAAGGACAACAAAGCTGATTAAGGGATTGGAGGACCTTAGTTATGAGGAAAGATTACAAGCACTGAACTTATTCTCTCTGGAGAAGAGACGCTTGAGAGGGGATATGATTTCAATGTACAAATACAGTAATGTGACCCCACAATAGGGACAAAACTTTTCCGTGCAAGGGAATCTAAAAAGACACTCAGCCATTCACTAAAATTAGAAGAAAGGCGGTTTAACCTTCAACTGCGTAGAGGGTTCTTTACGGTAAGAACAGTGAGGATGTGGAATTCTCTTCAACAACATGATACAGGGATATACAATATAATATTGACATAAAAGCACACACACAGGTTGGACTTGTGTCTTTTTGCAGCCTCACAAACCATGTAACGTTTTACACCCTAAATTTGGGTGTAACATGGTCTTAAGTGCACAGGTAGTCTTTAAGCCCTTACACTTGTCAGGTTGTGTAGTTTTCAAAAATAAATAAAAGCCCACACAAGGGAAATGCCTTTTCCTTGCTTTATTAATGGACACGCGACTGCTTGGTCCATTTTCTCCCTCCCAACTTCGAGGGTGGCAGGTAGTGATGATGGCTCAAAGAGAGACTTGGCAGCTTCCCCAAACATCAGAGGTCCCAGGAGCTCTTCTGTTCCGTGGAGACTTTGAAGCGCTCTTCGGCTTGTATAGGTGGGGATACAGGAATGATGGACATCCCTTGAAAATTCCTGCATCAGATTGGCCGGGGAGTATGACAGCACTAATCTGACTTCGGGACTACAGGTACATATATATATATATATACATTTGTGCTCACTGCTCCTACATAACCAATGTAGCAGTAATTTTCCTTTGGCTTCCAGAGCTGAACAAAATAAACATAAAAGGAGGGTAAGTATATGCTTTTGAAGGGTCAGAAAATGAAAGCAAATCGTTTGATTAATCTAGTATCCTAAATTTAGAGAGTATTCGGAGAAGGGTAACAGTTTGTTCTCTAATCCTGCAGAGACTGGCAGAATGGGTTGCCATCCAAAGTGTGTCAGCCTGGCCCGAAAAAAGAGGGGAAATCAAGAAGATGATGGAGGTGGCTGCCAAAGAAATTGAGCGTCTGGGAGGTAGCACAGAGCTGGTGGACATCGGAAAACAAAAGGTAACCTGCCTGATGCAAACTGTGTGTTCATAGTTTATGACTGAGGTATACAGTAGACTTTGAAATTGACTAGTGAAAGCTTTAAGGCCAGGGTCCCCATCACCAGTACTAACCTAAAAAAGCTGTAACTGTGGCTTAAAAAAGGAACTCCCTGATCTATAAGTTATGCACTTGTAGTTTTTGCATGGCAGAATGGAAAATTGGCCTTATTTCTACTATTGTTTGTGGCCTTATTTCTACTACTGTTTCTGAACTAGGCTTGTATAGTGATCATTGATCTCTATCCTGAAATGCAGCCCTATGTGTACAGTCACTACCAAATACTTGTATGCTCAAAAGCCTGTAATAAGGGCACAGCTGCTCAATGCCGTTTTTTTTTTCATCTCTAAAATGCCAATCTGAGAAAGCAGTTGGTGAGGAACAAGAAGTTTTCCCTTTGTAGGCTTGCTGCTGTCTAACTCATGCAGAAAGCCTGATGTGGGGGAAAATAACATTCCTAAGGTATACCCACCAATCAGATCCAAACCTGCCTTGGAGATTTTGCACATAGTGTGCACAATTCTGGCCATATAGATTGCAGAAAACTCAGATTAATGTAAATTATGGGAATTTTCTGATGTTATCACAGCTGTAGCGTTTTCTAGATTGCGTTGGCAGCATTGGCCAATAATAGGAGATTGCAGATTTGTCTCCTTTTTGTGCTACATTTCACAGAAATCAATGCGATGTAATCCATGCGGGAGATATCTCTGAATTTGGGAACTAAAAATCACACTTACAGATCTGCCCTAAGGGAGTATGGTGTCCTGCTGACACTGTATAACTCTGTTCTCTAGAGGCTATGTGCAGTCTTGCACTTTTAGTTATGGATTAAAGTATATCCAAAGACAGAACGTCTTTTTAGCTTTGAATGGAATATGGAAAGGGTGCAAGCCCCTGTAAGGGTTTTTTTTTTCTTCTGCAGTTTGAGCCTGTTATCCTTACCTCCCTGTTCTCTTGCATCGGGAAATGAAAGGAAATTGGCTAAATGTCCAAAGTGAGTGAAATACTTTCTCATTGAAGACTTCCCTTCTATTTCTGTTCCATTGATCACTCAAAATTTTCAGCCTGGGTTCACACACATGTGAACACAGACATCGCATGTGATCGGCACAGCAATGCGGGTGTGAATCACATGCGATGTCTGTGTTCACATGTGTGTGAACCCAGGCTGAAAATGCAAATCTGGTTTGGATTCACACAAAAAAGGTGCAGGGACTCCACCCCACCCCCCCCCCGCCCAATCTGGAATCGGATCACATGGGCGTTCACACCCATGCGATATGATTCCTGTCCGAATCCACAGTTCACACTGTGATCTGTGAACCGATCTGGGGGTGTCATTAACATTGTAGTGACACCCACATCAGTTCGCAGAGGGCAGTGTAAACTACCTGTGGGAGAGATGCGAGAACCAGCACTGTAATCGTGCTGGTTCCTGCATTGCTATAGTGTGAACCCAGGCTCAAGAATACAAGCACTTTTGGACAAAGTGCACTTATTTTTGCCCTGAATTAACCTATCCCACCTTGCTCCTCCACAGATGAATACTTGCCAAGATCTGGTGGCTGCAGCCTCCAAAGTTTTTATATACATCTAGCACCACAAGGTCTCTCGCTCTCTCGCTCTATTTTTGTCTCCCCTGTGAAGGGATAGGCCAGGATTGGTTCGCTCAGGACTGTCAAGATGCTGCAGTAATTACTGGGATTTTCAAGTGTGCAAAAAGAGGAAGAAAAGATTGACAGGGAAGTACATGGCGACCAGTAGGATGGGTGCAGTTTTTTGATGGATACACTATCCCATATTAGAATTTAGGTGGAGGATAGGCTCTGACAATGGTTTGCTTAAAGATGACTTGAACAGCTTCTAAAGGACTAATTACCAGTATTAACTGTTGTCTCCTGCTGCTGATGTTTCCCCATTTCTGACTTGGCATGCCTTGTTCGCACTATGTCTGTATGGTGGCAGCCATTTTGGTAGAGGCAGGGCTTTATTCCTTGTGGCAGAGACTTCAGAAAAGGAGTGTAGCACAGTAGTAACATCATCAAATCTCCTGAGACTAGCAGTGCCTGAGATCTTAAACTGCATATACAAATATGAGCCTAGGCAGCCACAGATTTTCGGGGTACTGCCTGCTCGCATTTTGTGAGTGTAAATTGGTGGAGGGCAAGGGCAGACTGGGCTGACAGTTTCCTAGCTATTGGCTTCTGAAAGAAACAGTGCGACCATCCGAGCAGCCCAGAGGGGGGTGCTCCCTGCCCCTCTCTGATCTCTGTAAAAAAGACTGCACCACTTCTGCGATCAAGCAGGAAACTGTCAGGAGGATCTGGCGGCCGGATCACAAGAGCGGGGATTTCCCACTGAGTCATGGCTTCTATATGAATGAATCGTGGGTGTTGTGCTGTCAAACGAAGTCCCGCCTCCTGGATCAGCATATAACTAGTGTGCTGTCTATTACAGTAGGCAGTCCAGGAGGCGGACTTTGTTTGAAAATGTGACACCGGCTATTCATATATAAGCCGTGTCTCAGCAGGAGATCCCCGCTCTGTGTTTCCTCCCCAATTCTTCTCTGCTGCACTGATGGGCACTGATAAGGCTGCACTGATGGGGCAGCACTGATGGGAACTAGTAGGCTGCACTGATGACCACTGATGAGGCGGCAATGATTGGTACTGATAAACTGCACTGATGGACATTAAGGAGGCTGCACTGATGGCCACTGATAAGGAGGCTGCACTGATGGCCACTGATAAGGCAGCACTAATAGTCTGCACTGATGGGCACTAATAGGCTGCACTGATGGGGCCGTGTTTAAGGGTGGGGCAGGGTAGAGGTTGGGTGAGGCAACTGCTGGTGAGTAATTCTTAAAAGGCCTGGCTAGTGGTTCAGGACTTGAAATGTTGAGCCCTGCTATTGGCATAGCAAATCTTTACTTTTCTCAGTTCAGGTCCACTTTGAGACTGATGAAAAAGATTACCTTTTCCCAAAACTATTACTGAACTGATTTGATTATCTGATACTGGACTATGATCCAGTTAATACCAACCTTGTTATCTGCAACCCACACCCAGAATGTGAAAAAACACGAGCTATGAAAGCAGGAAATAATCACACTGAAAAAGCCCAGTCCAGGAGTCGCGATGGACATTATGTTTCACCTTTCATGCGTTCATTTGCAAGGCTGATCTGAAGTTTGCTTTATGACTGAAACAAAAGGTTTGCACTATCTTTGTTTTGTGGGTGACTGGGAGAAGCCCTTCACCGCTCAGTTAGGAAAACTGGAAATGTTTAGTAAGAGCCTGGATGGCAAGGATTTATTCTCTGTTTTGTAAGTTTGATTTTCATGCAACCATTTAAAATAAAACTGGCTACAAGTCAGCTTTTAAGAAAACCTGCTGTTTGGACTACCTTTTTCCCAGGGAAGGTGATCACTATTGAGTTAACACCCTATACTGTGTGTGTGTGTGTGTGTGTGTGTGTGTGTGTGTGTGTGTGTGTGTGTGTGTGTGTGTGTGTGTGTATATATGTATATGTATTTATATAAAATATCTCTCTCTTTCAAATCTTGTTGACCATACAAATTCCTTTCGAGTTTCACTTTACCAATTGCATTGTGAATACTTGCCTCTTTGCCTCCGATAACCAGTCCAGCCAGTTAAGGTAACAAGTTGACTGCTTGAGAACTCGTTTACATGAGATGCAGTCAGACACATTTTTAAACCAGTACAATCAAATAAGCATGAAAAATGAATGGATGAGCCTAGTTTACACCATTGCAATGCTTTTATATGCATTTTAAAAAAAGTACAGCATGCTGCATTTTGCCACACAAGTGTACCAGATACATGTCAAGGCACCACAGGGGCATGCAAGTGCAACTCATTAAAAAAAATCCAAACTTTGAATACTGGCAAGCATAGTTTTCACAGTCAGTGCAGAAAAAAAATTACTTGCAGTCTTTCACAATTGTGATTTGTACATGTGACAATTACAATGAAGAAAAAGAGCTTTGTTATAGACCTGCTGACAAATGTAGAATATACTAGTTATCACTATGAATGTAGAATTTTCATAAATACTTGTTTTTTTCTAGCTCCCTGATGGCTCAGAAATCCCTCTTCCTCCTATAATTCTGGGTAAACTGGGTTCAGATCCTGGTAAGAAGACGGTGTGTGTTTACGGCCACCTGGATGTCCAGCCAGCAGCTTTGGAAGATGGGTGGGACAGCGAGCCCTTTGTTCTGCAAGAAAGAGATGGTAAGTGTGTAACACTTTCACCTATGGAATCACCATTGATTAAAAAAAATGTAAACTTACTGCACGGAAACAGCTGCATATCTTATGATTATGTGTTTTTATCAATTACTTTTTTTTTTTTTTTAAAGATTGAGCTATCAAATCAAGCAGAGAAACCTGTGACTTCTCTTTCTGTAACTGCAGTCCCACAATTTGCACAGTAGTAGCCAACAGATCTGATATTTCTGATACAGAGCATCAGTATGTGACTAGAGCCATACTGAGATCTCTTGGTCATGCGTTTTTGCCAAAAAAGCTGCGGTAAGACAATAAGTAGGCTTAGACAGAATTACAGGCTACACCCTAAAATTAGTAGACACATACGCATCTTTAAAATATTTATTTTGGGAGACTGGTTTTATGTGTCACTACTTTCCCTTTTTATTTTCTTTGCTTGCTCTAACAAATTATTTGCTGCAATCATTGTAAAAGTTCAAATTGAATCTTGGATGTAATGTGGAAAAAGGACAAGCAGATGCATTTAATTTGGTACAGAACTTTTTCTCCAGCTTTGACTATAGTGACAACTGGAGTAAATGTAAAAACTGTAAATCGTGTTTCCCATGTCTCTCAAGGCTCTCTCTGATCTCAATGGGAAATGTTAAAATTTTTCTTATTGCTGTCAGTGGACTGGAGAGTAAGCATTCCATGGATAGCTACAAGGTATATAAGATAAAGCATCTCCCATGCGACTTTAGCCTCTAACCCATGATATACTCTACCAAATTTATATCTACAAGATATAGAAGCGAAGTATAATCCCAGCAAAGGTAGTCCTACAAGAGAAGCATGTCCTTTTAAAGAATGCCTGGGAAATGCTTCCCTGAATCTTAGAACCAGCTCCATACAGTTAGGCGTGGGCTTCGAGTTAAGGATTCTAAAGTGTTCACAGTTTATCTGGGCAGTACAGAAGACAAGTTTTTATCCATTTTTTTTTAATGGCCTAGGAGAGTGAGGAAAGAGCCACAAAGAGAAATAGGCAAAGTGAAACTTCGAGAAAGGAGCAATGAATGGAAAGCAAGAGTGGATATTTTATCTTTTTACTCGACAGCCATTAGGAACATTCTTACCGGACAGACAAGGTGCAAACAAGTGGACAGAGCTTATCCCAGAAGGCCAGCCCTTGTAGCAAACTGAAAAAGAGGGGTACAAAGGAGATGATTTCTTGAATCTTAAAAATAATAGCAGACCTATTTTAGTTCATTTTCTTATGTAGGACCTACAACCTTAGTTGTAAATGTTTAAATTCCTTCACTTTAAAGTAGACCTGTGGCAAACATACTTAAATAGCGACGTCTATCCCTGCATACGTAACATGACTTGATTTTGTAAATGCAGAACCAGAGAAAAATTCCCAGCTCAACTCACCAACCAGTCTGCTTACCAACTGAATTAACCTCATCAACAGTCTGCGTTAAAAACAGGGGTTTAGTTGGCACACATTTGCAAATGCATGCGTAAGCTGCAAGGCCCCTTCATGGCACCTTGTGTATCACTTGCAGTTCTAACCTTTATGAATTTATGTAGGTCTCCACAGTGGGAGCACATGCATTCTAATGGATAGATAAGAGGCCGGTGTCCTAGAGGTGGCCCTATCCCCCTTAAAGGCACAGAGGCACATAGCACAATGGCAGCAAAGGTGCCCAGTGTGTCCCCTGACCAAATTTACACCAGTAACCGAGATGGCCCCTGCCCCCACCCATAACTGGCCTTCACAGCAGGGAGCACATGGAAGGGCGACGCATGCAAAACAAAACCAGAGAAATTCCCAGCTCAACTCACCAACCAGTCTGCTTAGCAACCGAATTAATCTGTCCAACATTATGCTTTAAAAACAGGGGTTTAGTTAGCACACATTTGCAAATGCATTCGTAAGCTGCAAGGCCCCTTCATGGCACCTTGTGTATCGCTGGCAGTCCTAACCTTTCTGAATTTATGAAGGTATCCACAGTGGGAGCACATGCATTCTAATGGATAGATGAGAGGCAGGTGTCCTAGAGGTGGCCCAATCCCGCTTAAAGGCACAGGGGCCTATTGGACACCCAGCACATAGCAAAATGACAGCAAAGGTGCCCAGTGTGTCCCCTGACCAAATTTACACCAGTAACAAAGAGCTGGCTCCTGCCCTCACAGCAAGGAGCACATGGAAGGGCAAGTTGTAAATGTTTAAATTCCTACATTTTAAGTAGACCTGTGTCAAACACATAGGTAAATGGCTAAGTCTATCACTGCATAAGTAACATGACTTGATTTGTAAATACTCCTTCAGGTGGTCATCTGTATTTCAGAGAATGTAATACGCTTCCTTGCCTAAAGAGAATCTGTCATTGACAGTCACACTTCATGTAAATTATTAATGAACATCAGCCAATTTTTTGTGTAGCACCACAAAGTAGGAAACAAAATCTGTTTATGCAAAAAGCAGGTGTGATAACGTATACGGATACAACCTGTATACTGCAACCAGATTTGAAATCTACAGAGTGACTGCTGTTTACCTAAAACAGGAGGTTGCTCGCTTGGCATGGGCATATGTTGGCGTGTGTTTTTTTTTTTTTTTATAGCATTCTCTTATTGGACAAAGTGGAGAGACAGGGCAGTGATGTCACAATCTCCACCTTGTCCAATCTGAGAATGCTTTGCATTCATTGAGAATGCAAACTGTTCTTTGGTGCCATGCCCAGCAAGTGTCCTGTGTTGATGAAGCAGCAGGACAGGGTCTGGAATCTAAGGGGAATCCCTGTAGTAGCAGTTTCTACTAAAGTGATTTTCAGCTTGCACAGAGATCCTACAGATATGGCACATACTTGCATTGGTCCAAGCTGGACTAATGTAATGATGGATAATTTGCCATATCTAATCTTCAACGATTAGTTTTCCATCAAGAACTTTAAATGAATGTTAACAGTAGAAGAGGTCACTGCTTCAAACTCGCACATCTCCCTCCAGTTACAGGTTCTGACCAGGGAGCCAGTCCTCACACCCAAGACCAAATACACTGCACGCCAGTGAAGCCACTTTGTTTTTCTTTGACTTTATTGAACCAGCCAAAAATGTGGACGGTCCTTCCTGAAGACCGACTCTCTAATGTGTTTCACCTTCTGGCCCATTTCACACTTTTGCCTGACGCGATTTTGATGAGATTTCGATGTGATTGGGGATCAGTAAGACTTTGGTCCGACTTTGTTGCAACTTTGGCTCAATGAAAACATATTACAAAGTTGTTAAGAAATGGTACAGAAATTGTATCTATATTATTCCAGTGCGATTTAAATGCAACTTTGAGGGTTTAACATTGAAGTCTATGGACCTCAAGTTACATCAAAGTTGGACCAAAGTAATGCAGGGACTACTTTGAAGTTGGTGCGACTTGAAGTCGTACAGATATGAATGGTACTCATTGGAAATCATGGGGAACGACTTGTCATGCGACTTTTCAGTTTCGCAGGACAATTTGCATCAGTGTGAAAGGGGCCTCTGGGCTAATTGAAGATAGCTTTCATAAAGACATGATCTCATCTTTGTGTGTTCATTTGTTTCCTTGGGCCAGTATACTTTCTGTGGTTTATACTGTAACCTAGTCCATATTCCTTACAGAGGGGCACTAAGGCTTGCACATAGCAACACTACTGAGCAGAAATCAATGTATGTATATTGCTAACAAGCCTATATTCTATGTCTGCTTTCATAAACCTATATAATTGAAAATGCTATCTGCAGAAACCAGGTTTTTAAACCTTTATAATTTGGTAAAATAACTAAATAAAACTGATTGCATTCTGTATATATCTACCGTGTTTCCCCGAAAATAAGACATGCCCATAAAATAAGCCGTAGCAGGATTTCTAAGCATTTGCACAATATAAGCCATACCCTGGAAATAAGACCTAGTGATAGGCGTGGCTGTTCAGCGTACCGGCGCGGAGCGGTAAATAAGACGGGCAGCCCTTCTCATCTGCCCCATTGTGACAGCTGCTATCTTGGAGGTGACCGGAGAGTTGCGTGCAGCCCCATGAAAAAGGTCGGCCCCCCCTGTCAGGTCTCGGTCGTTCTGTGCATGCTGCAAGCTTAGGCATAGAGGGAGACCTAGAAAGTGAAAGTAAAAGTCTTCTCCGTGAAGTGAGGAGCAGGACGCTCTGCTTTAGGTATTGTGTGTACTCAGGGGAAGAAGTAAAGCTGGGGCTGCCGTTTTACTCAGCACTGTGGGTCTCTCTCCCCCAGCACCAACCAGCAACAGCCTGTGGGTCTCTCTAAATGCAGATTGTTGTACCATACATAATAAAAATAAGCCATAGTGTGTCTTCTTGAGGAAAAATAAATATAAGACAGTGTCTTATTTTCGGGGAAACACGGTAAGTGAAAACAAGAAAAATACCGTAGCTCCACTTCCTATCCACATCAGTTCTGTTGACGAGCTCCAAATCTAGCACACTATAGTCACACCAGACTGTGATCTCTGGATGATAATAAGGCAGAGGAAAACCCCTACCCTCATAGGCAGCTCATTGATCAATTCATTTTTTCCATTAACCTATTCTCATCACAAGATTCAGTAAACTACTAAAATAATGAACTGAATATAGCAGCGCTACAACATCACTGGAAATGATGCTGGCATGAAATAACAAATAAAAAACAGTCAAAGTCCAAAAGTGCTCAATAAATCACTGGATTCATATGTTCGTATGGTCTTCAGAGCTTTATCCACCACCACACCGTGTGAAAAATGGGGCTTTCCCCCTATATGGAGGGACTCACCAGATGATAAAAAGTATCACACCCATAATCATGAATAGATGCCTCCAAAACGTTATGGTTTGTAACTAAGAGCTCTTCATTCCTTATAACCATATGCAGCATCACCGTCAGCATTTATGCATATTCCCTTTGCTGCTGGCACCTCTGGTTCCACAAGCTTGTGCTCTGCTCTTGTTGCACTGACTTAGCTGCTAAGCCAGTGCAACAAGAGCAGAGCACAAGCTTGTGGAACCAGAGGTGCCAGCAGGCCTACAGCAGCAAAGGGAATATGTATAAATGCTGACGGTGGATGCTATGTGATACTTTTTATCATCTGGTGAGTCCCTCCATATAGGAGGAAAGCCCCATTTTTCACGCGGTGTGGTGGTGGATAAAGCTCTGAAGACCATACGAACATATGAATCCAGTGATTTATTGAGCACTTTTGGACTTTAATTGACTGTTTTTTATTTATTTCATGCCGGCATCATTTCCAGTGATGTTGTAGCGCTGCTATATTCAGTTCATTATTTTAGTCGTTTACTGAATTTTGTGGTGGTATTTATACTCATTAATAGCAGCAGCTGAGGTTGCCATTTCCATTCTTAAAGTTGGGGTGGTTGATTTAGTGACTGGCGTTCGTTTAGCGCTGATTACTATATTGATTGCTCTTCGGAGGGAGTGATAATTTGGTTCATGATAACCTATTCTCATGTGATCAATGTGACACGTTTTGCTGTGTGGTGGTTTTTTTTTTTTTTACCGTTTGCAAAAATGTTGCTGTATGTGAGTACAGTACAGGAAACGACTTTGACACTAACTTTCACATAACGTGTAGTGTCAGCAGTTTCTTTAGTTGTCACTTGAGCTGAAATTGATTTAAATGGGAGAGCAAAGGTTTCTTGGAGCTTACAAAGCTATCTTAGTAGATACCGCAAGGTGACCTCTCTGGCTCTTCATATCAGAGGATGATCACAACCATTCTGATGAGTCTTTCCTTTGCTAGGTTGTGTTTAATATGTAGCTTTTCTGTTTTCAAACCTGAGATCTGTGCTTTTAATACCTGTCCATGACTTTGAATCATTAAATATATGTTTATCTTATGCTTTATACAAGTAGCAGAGTTGTTTAGTTATTAATAAGGCTCGGTTCACACTACTGCGATGCGCTTTTGATGTGATTTTCAGTGCGATTATGTGGTGTAACTTTGATGCAAGTTTGTGGTTGGCATATTCTGTGGAGCCAAATCAAACTGAAATTGTACCAAAGTAGCACAGGAAACACTTCCAAAATCACACAGAGTTGCATTGATGTGAATGGGCACCATTGAAAATGTTTCCCTTGTCATGCGATTCTGTGCAAATCAAGTCACACCAGAAATTGCACCAGTGTGAACCAGCACGAGGTAAGCTTTAAAAATATGCATATTTAGGTCTCATTTACACTCGCTTCGGCTTCAACATACATTAATGGCTAGTTTACACTTGCTTCAGCAAGGCTTCGGACACGCTTTGTTAAAGCTCTTTCACTAAATAAAATGGTTAGCTTACAGTCCTGTTTACACCTTGCTTTTGCTTTGATTCGCTTCAAAAATGATACCCCATGTAGCTTTAGTGGTGCTTCAAAGCCTCCATAGAGGTCTATGGCAAAGCTCGCTCGAAGCCCCACCGAAGCCTCATCGAAGCACCAAGCAAAAGCAAAGTGTAAACAGGACTGTAAGCTAACCATTTTATTTAGTGTCAGGAGCTTTGACTGACGTTCAGAGAGCTTTAACAAAGCCTGTCTGTAGCCATGTTTTAAAGCAAGTGTAAACTAGCCCTTAGATACATAGTTGCTCATAAGTATTAGATGACAGCTTGTTTCCTCTTGATCTGTCCTTTTGTCCAGATCACAGGATGATCTCATGTCTGTGAGCTACCAGTAGCCACTGCTGACTACAGTTATATGCAGAGGGGGGGTTGGAAAACATTGTCTAACTGCTACTGCTTTCTTCTTGATAAGTTGGCACAGAAGGTGTCTGCTGACTGCACGTCCTCCTAATTAGGGAAGCAGTGGACTGAACAGACCTGAAAGCAGTCAGGTAATAAGTTGCTCAATGGAGAGTCTATAAACTGGTTTCACTTCTACTTTTAGGTGGCCATCACTTTGTTCTTGGTACACATTCTGTTTAGTAACCAGACTACTCAGCTTGCCACTAGTTTGATGACAGGGTTTACAATCAACCTGCTTACCCCGTGCTAACTCGACATGTTTTAGGCAGTGACCCCCTTTAACTTTGACATGGGAACTCAATTGTTTGGTTAGAGCTTCTCTTTTAAAGTGTATGTATATCCAAGAGCAACAGTGGTCACCAGTAGAAAGGAAGAGGGTAAATCTCCCCAACAGGGAAAAAGACAGTAAAACTTGACAGAGAATCGAATCCTCTGCTCTGTCCAGCTTCCACCCTACTCAGGGACTTCAGAGGACATGCCAGAGGACCTGTTGGGTCCTTCTCAATATGGACGCATGTTTGTCTGCAAAAGTGGTTCTCCCCTTTAACTGGTAAATACCCCTAATGAATTAATTTGTCTGGCTATTCAAGCCATACTTGCATCTTTTAGATCAGCAATGCACTGTGGAAAGAGCAACTGTTCAGTAAGCTAAGACCCAGTATACACTGCAAGGTTTTTATTTTATTTTTTTAGTTCAACGCAGCAGGTTAAGCAAAAAAAAACTGACAGGTCATCATACCAACAAAAGCAATGTTGCTGCCGAGATCTCCCCCTGCTGTGCACCCCCTGTGAGTGCTGATTGGTTTTTGTTTTTGCAGCATGTCCCTTCAATAAAAGCCGATTGTTGGACCTACTTCTGTCCAGCAAACTGCTGTACACTAACTGAAAGAAATGTAATTAAAGCGGTGTTCCACCCTAAAGTGGAACTCCCGCTGGTTGGATTCCTCCCCCCCCTCAGGTGTCACATTTGGCACCTTTCGGGGGGGAGGGGGAAGAGGACACCTGTCTTTAGACAGGTGTCCTTTTCCACACTTCCGGGAGTTCTGGCCGGCGGACGCGGCAGATGACGTCAGAAGCCGGCTCCCTCCTCCCTGCTCGCTCTGCTACTGGCCGCCTGGCCAGTAGCAGAGCGTGGCAGAGCTCGCGCATGCGCGGTAAGGTGCCCGGCGTGAAGCTGTACTGCTTACACGTCCGGGTTCCCTTACCCGCGATGGAAGCGGCTGCACCCGTCCCCCGATCCGAAGATCGGCGGTGGGTGCCGACATCGCTGGAGTCCAGGACAGGTAAGTGTCCTAATATTAAAAGTCAGCAGCTACTGTATGTGTAGCTGCTGACTTTTAATTTTTTTTTTTTTAGCCCGGACCTCCGCTTTAAGCCACCAAGGTTACGACTCTAGCACGTATTGAGTTGAGTTGCAACTTTGCACTTATAAGTGTGCTGACAATTCAGATCACACATTTTCAAGATTACAAATTGGCTGAAATAGACTATTATATTGTCATTATTACTCTAGATAAACTGACTGTTATCTTCACAACTGATTTGTTTTTATCTAGGTAAACTCTATGGGAGAGGCTCTACAGATGACAAAGGTCCAGTGCTTGCATGGCTTAATAGCATTGAAGCTTATCAGCAAACAAAGCAGGTAAAATATACTGAACTTTGATAAAACACATACATTACTATTTTTTATCACATAAGCTGAGTACACATTGTGAGTTTTTTTTTTTCGTTCAGTCACCAGGCTGAATGGAAAAAAACTGATTCCTGCATCCACACAAATGACATGGATGCAGGAATCTCCTCCGCTGCACTATTGTATTCTGACAGTATCCTTGATCAGAATACACTGATCAGGGCTGCAGCAGCAGCTGATCAAATGCAAGTTTTCCAGCAGGGCGGTTTGGCCACATCTGATTGTTAGATCGGCTTCTGCCAAACCGAGAAGGCACAGATTGAAAATCAGTCAATTCTTGCTGAACCAGCCGAATTTCAATCTGTGTCTACCTGGCTTTATGCTGCCTGTAGATAATGGAGGATTATTAGAGCTACCAGCCTCCAACCACTCATTGGACAGTTAATTTTGTGAATGCTATAGGGCAGTCTACAAACTTGCATAGTGTCTTTGTATGCAGATGGTGTCCGTGAGCCATTTACATCGCACAGGTATGTCTGCATCTATAGACCATGTACACTCAATGTGAAATGGTAGCAATCCAGTTTTCTAGTTTGCCAGTTTAATATTTAGCCTGCATCTTAGAAAGCTTGTTCTTCACTATTACTAGATAAAACGAAGGGGGAATTGTAGCTAGCAAGAATTTTGAATGCATGCAGCTAGCATTAATTTTCAGTGACCTTTTGAGGCAGTGATTTTTATGGCTGATGGTTCACTTGACTTTGAGGATTGCAATAGGCACAGAGAAGCCATCCCAATTTGTATGTTTGTCTTTGCTAGCATGGCCCTTCCCTATCAGACCTTGATTGCTTACAAGTGTATCCTCTGTTAAATGCCACAGTTTTGACTCATTTTGCTTTTCACTTGATTTGCTGCAGGAGCATGAAGGTTGTAGCCCCTCGGACACCCATTGGGCCCTAGACTGCTGTCTAGGTTGCTTTGTGGGTGATCTGATCTGACTCTGCTGTAACAGTCCAATGACTACCATCAGCAGACTCCCTCAGGCATCTTCCAGGGGAATTGGCTGGTTTTCATTTAATTGGGCAGTAATAATGTGACACCATTGGTATTCTTCAGAAATAAGTCCTATTATCTTTTTTTTAAAAAATGGAAGAAAGTTGTAAACCATGTGCTTTTTACTTATCCATCATTAGTTGGGCCTGATCTTATTGGATGCAGCAAGTCCCAGCAAGTTCAAGGATGGGCTGATATCTACTTTTCTTATGATTGGACCTTACAAGAAATTTCCAACATTCCAGAATCCTGCTATGCTCCTTGGTTTAATGACTAAATAATTACTTCCATGCTACAAATGGATCTTAATTGAAGCAATTGCTTGTGGAAATGAAAGCGTATGGCCTTTATAAAGTTAATTTGCAGACAAACTGCTCAATGCACAGATCAAATATATGTGGATTCCAAATTTTTGTGACATAGGTCTCATATACACAAAGGGTGTTAAAAAAAGTTTAAGGCCTCATACACACGGACGTTTTTTGACGCCGGCGTTTTCTGGCGTTTTTTGCAGCTCTCCATGTTAGTCAATGGCCCCATAAAAACGCCGAAGTTTTTGAGCTGTAGATGGCGTCGGCGTTGGTGAGCTGAAACTAGAACCCACGGCCAGTGCGTTCTGAGGCTGTAACGTTTTGGCATTTTTTGATGCCGACGCCACAATATGACAACAAACGCCACCTAATATTATACCGGCGTTTTCCTGCGTTTTTTGACGCCAACGTTTTTAGGTTGAATAATAGCAGAGGGATGATTTTTTTTAAAAAAACGCCTATTGACGCTGATGCTCACTAACGCTCAAAAACGCAGATGCATAACGCCAAAAAACGCTGACTTCTTTTCCTTGACGTCGGGCCCGACGTTTTGTTTATTTTTTTAGAAACGTCCGTGTGTATGAGGCCTTAAAAGTATCAGTAGCTTTGTAGTGAGCTTTTCAGCGTTATTACACTAGCTTTTTTGAGCAGTAGCTTTTTTTTTAATGGATCAAAAATGTTGGTGAACTGTGCTTTTGAGTGTTTTTACAGCTAAAAAAGTCTCTCAGAACCCACTAGTCTTGGGTTTTTTTTACAGCTCAAAAATGCCCCAGCCAAAAACCGTCTAACAGCCTATGTGTGCATGAACATATAGGATAACATGCTGGAGAGTTTATTGACTGAAGGAAAAAATGTCTGAAGTTAAAAACATCCTGTGTGCATGAGTCCTTACACTTTTCAGCCCCATTGCATATCCAGGAAGATCTACCTCCCTGCCCAGTATTACAATTCCTTAGTTATCTCCCCGCTCATGGGACAGAAGAAATGCTTATCCACTGTTCAGAGAGCAGGCAAGAGAGGTGACTGAAGCTGGCCATACATAATGCATATTTCTTAAATTGGATGTTTGTATAGGTTTTACATCATATTATATAGCTTTGGTAAAACTAAAGGAAATTTGTATAACGTATGGCTAGCTATACTTTTATTATTTTTTACAAATCTGAACCCAAAACTCTTCTGTATCTGACTATAATTGTTGCTTGCTTTGTTATTCGAAGGAAGTTCCGGTGAACCTGAAATTCTGCTTTGAGGGGATGGAAGAGTCTGGATCTGAAGGCCTAGACGATTTGATTCTTTCCAAGAAAGACACTTTTTTCAAGGATGTGGATTATGTTTGCATTTCTGACAACTACTGGCTTGGCAAAAACAAGCCATGCATTACGTATGGACTCCGTGGTATTTGCTACTTTTTTATTGAGGTAATCAAATTGTGCTAGAGAAGACAATCTCCTGTCACCATCAGTCACAATTTAAGCTGGCCATACATGGATTGAAATTTGTTTGGTTCAGCAGGGACCGGCAAAGATTCGATCCATGCACTTGGGGACCAGCAACCTGTTGGATAGCTTTAGATGTGATTACTGGCAGCAGCTATAGCCCCTAGCAGTAATCATTGTGTTCTACAGACTCCCTGCGCCCTGTCCGTTTTTTTGTTTTTTTCAGGCGGACCTGAACGGAGCCTACATGCAGCGACAGATGTCAGCGGAGACATGTCCTCTGACACCCGCCGTTCTGATCTGCTCCGCTTCCGTAAAGTGTGACTGAGGAAAACCTCATTTTTCCATCTGTCTGCAGATCGGATGACAATGGATCCGTTGTCATCCGATCTCCCATAAAGGAGAGCGAGGGCTCTGATGGATCTGTCTCTGCACAGAGAGCGGAAACGGATCTGTCGGCTCAGCGGGGATCAGTGGAGCGATCCCCGCTGAGCAAAACTGAGCCTGCACACGGTCACGTCCATCTGAAAGGGCCCATACAAAAGAAAGTGTGTGTGAACCTGAAAACAGGGAACCCGAGTCAAACAGGAAAGGGCTCCAAAGGAAAACACACTGCAGCATGTAAGTATAAAAATAATTTTATTAATACAAAAATTCAAAAATAACAGTAAATTCAAACCTTGACCACACCATGTTAAAATAGTTCATGACAATGTTGTCCGAAGGAACATAAAAACAACTCGGGCTCAGTCATTTAGTCAATCATACCAAGGTTCAATAATGCGCACTAATGGAAGGCAATTCAGCACAAAACTAAAACCATCAATATAGAAGAATGTGGTGGGGGCCACAATAGAGAATGTATTAAGTTGCAAAAAGATGAATTCATATGCAGTTAAATCAGGGTAAGATGGAAGGCTCCAGTTAAACCTGATGCTGCGGGATATGTGCAATCATTGGCAAGCCAGCAGCATGCATGTGTGAGGCAACAATGGCCATGGGGGGGGAGAAAACAAGTCTAGCAGATGATCACCACGCACAGGCAAAAGTCAGTGTTGCTATGCATGACTATTGCTGTATATATACATCTGGGAGCAGTGTCACCCACGAAGCTCACATGATCAGTGAGCGACATGCATTGACGACATGTGACCCGAAACCTCGGGTACATTCATGCGGCTTGGACATCTGCCATCCCACCTGGATCATACAGCGCCTACCTTGGCTCTCCAAACAGCGTTGTCCGCAGCACTGATGTCTATTGCCCTTGGAGTTTTATCATCGGGGAATATAAGCAAGGTCTGCTGTCATCTGTCACCCATGCACTCCATTGGAATCTAGAATCAACCACATCACGGGTGAGATTGTTCATGGGACGCTGTTGCTGGATGTATATATACAGCAATAGTCCTGCATTGCAACACTGACTTTTGCCTGTGCGTGGTGATCATCTGCTAGACTTGCTTTCTCCCCCATGACCCATTGTTGCCACACACGTGCATGCTGCTGGTTTTGCCAATGATTGCATATATCCTGCAACAACAGGTTTAATTGGAAACTTCCCTCTTACCCTGATTTAACTGCATATGAATTCATCTTTTTGCAACTTGATACATTCTCCATTGTGGCCCCCGCCACATTCTCCTATATTGATGGTTTAGTTTTGTGCTGAATTGCCCTCCATTTAGTGTGTGGGGTGTGTTTTGTTTGTTTGTTTTTTATACCTGCTAAGATGGTCCTGGAGGTGTGCCAAGGAGGTCTCCTCACCGGTTAAAGCCTCGTACACACGGGACGACGATCGTATACAACAGGTCGTACTAACGACCATTGTATGCGATATCGATCGTTCGTATGCGCGATTAGAACAGCTGAACATACGACGGTCGTACAAGGGAGTTGTATGAGCAAACTAGAAAACCTGGTCGTACCAACAAGCGCTCATACGACCATTGTATCGTGTGTACAGAACAGTTGGTACAACAAGTTGTATTGTGCAAAACACGCATGCTCCGAAGTCAGAAACGGCCGGACGCTAATTACATGCACCTGAACGTTCTGTCTGAGCTCGTACGATCGTGTAGTGCATTCAGTATGCACGTTACATTATGCAACATACGATTTGCGACGATCGTACGTACGATCGTTGTCCCGTGTGTACGAGGCTTTACTGTGCAACCATTTTTGCTTGGGATTTGTAAGGAGGTTTAGATAAAGGGATGTTGTGTATTTCACTGCCTTTAGATTGTAGCAGGGGAGAGATTTACTAAACCTGGAGCACAGAGAATTTGGCGCAGCTGTGTATGGTAACCAATCAGCTACTAGGTGTCATTGCCAAAGCTTCATTGAACAAGCTAATAGGTTACTGTGAACAGCTGTACCAGATTCTCTGGGCTCCACTTTTAGTAAATCGCCTCCAGAGAGACATGGCAGTGAAAGGCTACCAACGAGAGAGGACATTTTCTGCCTAAAGCCTTCAACCTCTGTAAACCGCAACATGCATCTCTGGCATTCATAGTCAAATTAACATGAAGATTTTTCTTTGCCAAATCATTTGTTAAGCAGTAACCTTATCAGTCTACTAGGTTAGCAATCTGTCGACTGATTATATCTATTTACTGAGTAAAGACGAATGATGTTAAGCTTGAAGGGGAGCTGTAATGATTGTCCGTGAAAATACTAAAGGTGCACTGAATGGAGACTTTGGTGCCCAACCGAAAATTCAGGATGCAATTGGCCGAAACTGAAAAAAAAAAAAAAAATATATAAATATATATTTTTTTTTTTTTTATAAATGACTGTACTATTTTTGACTTTTTAAATTAAAATCATGAATTTAAATAAATATGAACTTCTTATCGGCACCTTTAGCTCAAGAAAAATGCATCTCTTTAAATTCTATGTATGCCTTCACAATGGTCCATTGCGCTTCCATTGTGGAGCTTTAAAATCTTGCTTGCTGCATTTTTGGTCCGTTAAAAAAAACACACCAAGAACACACCTCCCCATTGAAATGCATTGAAAACGCAGCAAGTACACATCAATAACACACCTGATACTTTTTTGATGCAGTTTTTAAATTACATAACCTATGAAAAACACACCATGAGCGCAGTTAAAATTGTGTGCGTTTTTGGCACCTTTTTCTCTATCAACAAAATGTCAAACACCATTTTCGACCGCCAAAATTTCGGTGCATCTCTAGAAAATACAGAATGATTGGATGGAGCTCTCTGATCTAAACTATATCTATAGGCCCATTCCAGATGCAGGTCTCTTGGCCAGTGGCAGTTGGTACCTATTTTCTGCAGGGAATTCTGGATGATAATGCTCAGGTCACACCTATGCATTTTGCTGTTTGATCCATTTTTGCAGTGCTTTTTGCTGTACGTTTGTGTTTTAGCATATGCAGTTTTGGCACAATTTGCGTTTTTATCCTTTTTTATTTTGGCCAATTTGTTGTTGGGCAGATTAAAAAATGCAGATCACCGCAAAAACTCACTACATGCTTTTCTGCAGCTTCTCCATAGGAGTTTGTTGAAGCAAAAAAGCACTATTTTGCATTTAAACAATGTCCCTGACCATTTCCAAAAATGCAACGGCTGAAAAAAAAACATAGATGTGAATGTGTCCCATAGGAAAGTATGTTAAATGAACTGTAGTGCGTTTCTGCAAAAAGCACCAAAAAACGCATAGGTGTGAACGAAGTCTTCGCTGTGTGTAATTTAATTTTACTTTTTCTGCCAGGTGATAAGTTATTCAATTGTATCTTCTATTCTCTTTGTAGGTTGAATGCAGCAACAAAGATCTTCACTCAGGGGTCTATGGAGGCTCTGTGCATGAGGCAATGACTGACCTAATTTTTCTAATGGGTAAGAATAAGACACGGTACCTTCAGTCATTCTTATAAATATTAAGGTGTTAAAGGGGTTTTTCCCCTTTCAGCAAATGGAAACTCCCTTCATTAATCGTCCCATACCAGGTAGTGATGTTCACTTAGACCTTTGCCATCAGCTATTCTGCAGTTGTTAAAAAAAAAAAAAAAAGGGGTTGTTTGAATAATGAATGCAGCTCGGCCTGGTCCAGTGTAATGCAGCTGTATTCTAGGATATCCATGGATGTAATCGGCTATATCATAACAAAGAGGTTGTGCCACTCGAGGAATTCCTGCAGCCTTAGAGCTGCTTTTTCACTGCTGAAATAAAACGACTTTGGAGGTCAGGAGAGTGAAACCCCCTGCTGTCTGGCATTGGGGCTGCCCAGTGGGGTTGGAGAAGGTCCCTTTTTTTTTCTTGTGGTATTTTTAATATTCTCTTGTATTCTTGCTTAAATTGCACTACATTTTATCTATTGGTTATGTAGTGTAGCTTGAAAATGTTCCCATTTAGGAATCAAAACCATAAATTTAGTCAGCGTGCATTAAAAAATTTTCTGCAAGCAACATTAGAGGGTTCTCCTTTCTACTTGTAGTTCATTGGCTTTTGCATCCAGTGTATGTGAGAATCAATTTCTAATAGCTTCATCGAATGATAATGTGGGCAATTTCTTAGTGGTCATTTAATAAAAGTATGGTATAATTCCCCTGATCATATGCTGTGCTTCTTTTCTATAGGAAGCTTAATAGACAAGAAAGGTAAAATCCTTATCCCTGGAATAAATGAAGCTGTAGCACCTCTTCTAAAAGAGGAAAAAGACATTTATGAAAAAATTGACTTTGATCTTGAAGACTTTGCAAATGATATTGGTGCGAGTAAACTTCTACACCCCTCAAAGGTAATGGGTCTGTGTGGAACAGAAGTTGGCTTTCAAATATCTTGTTAAATTTAGAATGGAAATAGTTGGGTTTATCTAATCTCTCATTTCTTTATAATGGTAATAAGTCCATATGATAGTCAAGTAAAAAGTTTGTAGCGGAGAGAGAGAGAGCCCCCACACCGGTCTGTGCTCATAAAGTTGGAGGAATCACATCACACCACAGTGTCTTGCAAGTCTCCTTACCAGATGAAAATCAAATAGCAGCATGTGTACAAATGAGCCCTGCTCATCCTCATAAGCCTCAGATGGATAATCAAATATTCTGGCCAGGACCCCTCTGTCAACCTCTACAGATATTCATGACTGCTTCCACTATAAAGCCTCGTACACACGGGACAATGATCGTATACAACAGGTCGTACGAACGACCGTTGTATGCGAAATCGATCTTTCGTACGCGCGATTAGAACAGCCGACATACGACGGTCGTACAACGGGAGTTGTATGAGCAAACTAGAAAGCTTGGTCGTACCAACAAGCGGTCATACGACCGTTGTATCGTGTGTACAGAGAAGTTGGTACAACAAGTTGTATTGTGCAAAACACGCATGCTCAGAAGTCAGGAACGGCCGCATGCTAATTACATGCACCTGAACGTTCTCTTTGCTCGTACGATCGTGTAGTGCAGTCAGCCTCTTCATCAAACCTCTTCATACACCGTATATGGACAAAGGAAGGGACAATAGTGAAGCCCGCCGGGTATAGGGAAAAGTATTTATCAAAAGTTCGACTCACAACAGAGCTCAGATAAAAGCGCAAATAACGTGTACAAATCGCGTGCAGGATGGCGTCACCTGACCGGTTTCATCCGATAGGATATCTTCTGAAGATATCCTATTGGATGAAACCGGTCAGATGAAGCCGTCCTGCACCCAGCACGCGATTTGTACACGTTATTTGCAAATGCATTTTATTTTATTTTTTACAAAGGTTAACTTTTATCCTTTTAAATATAACCTATTTAACTATGCAGCAGGATTTGGCTCTTCTACAGTAAGAAGCTGTGGTAAGGGGTGTAGGATTTAATGAATTTTTATCTTAAAGCCCAACTCCGGGCAAATAAAAAAAAAAATAAATGATTGCAGTAGGGCTGTGCCTGCATTGCAAGGTTCATTTGCTAGTTTTTATATCCGGGAGCACAGTAAAAGGAAATATACTTACCTGATCCTTCCCTGTGGCTTCTGTACCACCGCGCTGTAGCAGTTTAGGAGCCTGATGTCGTCAAAACCAGAGCAAGATCCATAGCCCTACTCTGAACATGAGCACGCCGAGGGACAGTCCACTGCTGGATAATGGGGGAGCTCAGTTTGCCTGGGGAGAGGAGAA
Organism: Glandirana rugosa; assembly: GCA_018402905.1. NCBI lineage: Eukaryota > Metazoa > Chordata > Amphibia > Anura > Ranidae > Glandirana > Glandirana rugosa. The sequence goes on along the minus strand of BLSH010334194.1, from coordinate 1,335,132 downwards.
TCGGGTGTGGAAAACATTCTTCTCTCACCTGGACAAAACAAGCTATTTACCGCTGCGGGGTGGGGGGAACCAAGGGGAGATAAAAACTCCCAAGGGGGAAAAAGTTGAAAAAGGATCACAGTGTTTACTTAGTAACTACAGACCTGTGAGTTTAGTTAGGAAGATACCTGAGAGCTCGATAAAAGATCACATCACAGGGGTTTTCGTTAATGTATTTATAAATGTTATAGTGTTTGCTATTAAAAGTACCATTTCCATGTTTGCAAATGACTATATAGCAGTGTAGTAGAAGAACGTCCTTACAGGATGTATCCAACTCACAAGCAGACTTTATTGCACTGTTTGATTGGGCAACTATGTGGCAAATTAGGTTTAATGTTGATAAATGTACTTGGGAGCTAAACATATGCATTCTAAGAGCACAGTGATCAAGAAGGATCTGGGTGGTAGATCATACATTTAAAGTGTAACTAAAGGCAAAGCCCTTTTTAGTTTTGGGTATAGAGAATAGAACCCCTTTCTGGTTTTATTGTTGTCTGTGCCCCCATTAGGGAGATTAATCCTCTTTCTGTCCTGCTTACCATTATCATTGACAGTGAAAGACCGTAAAATAAAATCCCACATTTTGGGTTGTCCCCAGAAAAGTAGAAGAAATCTTCCAATGAGGACACTAGTTCTGGTGACCTGGGGGCCCCCATGGAATTCACTTAATTTGCAGGGATTTCCTCTCCCTTCCTGTTTGGTTATAGGACAGGGGTTATAACCCTCCCTTACTCTATCCAAAATGAAAAAAAAGTTTTACCTATAGTTCTACTTTTAATAGTATGCAGAACAAGCTGCAGTTTCTAAAGCAAGAAAAATACTTTCTTGTATTAAGAGGTATAGCTGTCACAGGGAAAAACATCATTTTTGCCCCTGTACAAATCCGTTACAAAGGCCTCATGTTGGAATGCGCAGTTAATTGTTTGGGCACCAGTTCATAAAAATGATATTTTGGAATTGGAGAAAATTCAGAGAAGGGCAAATAAACTGAGCGGTATGGAGGACCTTGACTATTAGCTGAACGGTATTTATTCTTTCTTGAGAAAAGCTTTTAGATGAAGAATGTGATCACCATGTTATGGATGATGGTAGGAGTGACAGCCCACTGCACGCTTCTTGCTTGCAGTTATATCTTCTCTACCTGGCAAACCTTTAATATGCATTCACTTAAATGAGTCTCATTTGGCAGTGAGATTACTTGCCAAATGCAACAGGTTGTGTCAATTCCAGCACATTGTAACCATTGCAATGTTCTAACATGGCTGCTGGCTATGTTAACTTGTAGCTTGGTGGTTTGGGGAACAAAAACACTGCTGCTTAATTGCCTGTTTTTACTGCATTTTGTCCACACATGTGAAAACGCCTAAAGGTTTTTGGTTGCTTTCTTCTGGATCAACTGTGGGTTTGGGTGGGCGTGGGGTTTTGTATATGTAGGTTTTCAGTTTTATGCATTTTTTTTTTTTTTTTTTCCATTGCTTGAACTATTAAGAAATGTCTTATTTTGTAAACTGCTGAATATGCACAGGCATCACACCTTATATTTGAGTCTTTTTTTGTGACACATTATATTTCTGTTTTCAGGACATGATATTGATGAACAGGTGGAGGTTTCCATCTCTATCTCTCCATGGCATTGAAGGAGCTTTCTCTGCGGGTGGAGCCAAAACAGTCATTCCTAGAAAAGTCATTGGAAAATTCTCCATAAGACTTGTTCCAGACATGAACCCCGATGATGTTAAAAAACAGGTAGGATTGTTTTCCATGCCAAGTTTGCCAAGAATGTTTGTGCCTACTGGCATACACAAAACAATAAACAAATGTAAGCGTGTGGGTGTATAGTACCTGCACCTTCCTTAGCCATACTTTGCCACTATGATCTATTGCCAGAACCTCTATAACATCCCAAACAAATACTTTCTGATAGTCAATATTTGCACAGAGCCTAGCAGACCCCTTTATGTGACAGGAATTAGGCCCAGTGAATGGATCCTCCAAAGAGCAAAGCAAGACATTTGTGCCCCATTCCTGGAACAAATGTGTTTTCTGTGATACTGCATAAGATCCATATTTTGTGAGGAAGAAAACTTGTTCAGTGGGATTAAAGTGGTTCTAAAGCCTAAGGGCTCATTTACACTTGCTTCGGCTTCAACACACATTAACGGCTAGTTTACACTTGCTTCAAAACATGGCTTTGGACTCGCTTTGTTAAAGTTTTCTGAACACCAGTCAAAGCTCCTGTCACTAAATAAAATGGTTAGCTTACAGTCCTGTTTACATCTTGCTTTTGCTTCAAAAATAATACCCCATGTCACTTTAGTTGTGCTTCAAAGCCTCCATAGAAGTCTAAAGCTTGCTTGAAGCACCACTGAAGCTCCATCAAAGCCTCATTGAAGCACCAAGCAAAAGCAGGTGTAAACAGGGCTGTAAGCTAACCATTTTATTTAGTGAGAGGAGCTTTGACTGGCGTTAAGAGATTTAACAAAGCGTGTTCAAAGCCATGTTTTGAAGCAAGTGTAAACTAGCCCTAAATGTTTTTCACCTTAATGCATCCTATGCATTAAGGTGAAAAAACACCTGTGCTGTAGCTGCCTCCCCCCCAGACTACCCCCCCCCCCCCTTTTTTTTCTTACCTGAGCCCGATCCACTTTAATGAGTTTGAGTATGAAGAATCTTATGGCTTCCTAGGGAAATGCATCAGAAAATTTTAAAAAAATATATATGGTTCTACGTAATCAAATTTACTCTTTCCTAAATATTTTTTTCCTTCTTCCTTTTATCTATACTTCCTCAAAGTGTATATGTAGCAAAAATCTAAAAAAATAACTTATTCATCACAGCTCTCCTCTAATGCATTCATATTCTCCCCTGTTATGTCTCTTTAAAGTGGTATTATACCCAAAAGTAAAAATGTTATCATGCAGCTTACTAATCCATTAGGTGCGATGGCTGCATTCGTTTTCTCTTCTCTAGAGAACAGATGTGTTAGATGTACAAAAAAGTGGCAACCGGCCTTTGTGGTAAGGTGCACGTGGAAGGGCAATGCACATCACAAACAAATAAAATATGTCCCACTTATGCCTGCCCCCTGCCCTTAATCTTTCTATTCTTATGTGCCCCCGCTATGGAGGCTCTGGAAATGTGAAGTTAGAACCACACTATATTAGAGCTGCACGATTAATCCGTATTAAAATCGCGATCTCGATCTACCCCCCCCCCTGCGATCTCCATTGGGCATTACCGCGATTTTCAGTGCAGTTAATGGGGTCCGACTTGGGGGCGAATCAGCGCGACTTGACAGTAATAAAAAGTGCCTTTTAGTCTTTTCAAGTCTGAGCGACTTGAGTCTCAGGGGAGAGAGCCAAGTCTGGGCAGACAGCCAACTTCTGAGTCATCATTGATAAGAGTTACAAAGTAATTTTACTTCAAAGGCATTGAACTCTGAGTGAACTCCCCTTCTATAGTTGTTTGGTTTAACCATTTAAAGACTAAATCTTTCCTGACACCTGCTGTTTACAAATAAAAATCCATTATTTTGTGCTAGAAAATGACTTAGAACCCCCAAACAACCAAACATTATATATTTTTTTTTTTTAGCAGAGACCCTAGAGAATAAGATGGCGGTTGTTGCAATATTTTATGTCACACGCTGTTTGCGCAGCAGACTTTTAAACGCAATTTTTTTGGAAAAATTACCCCTTTCAAAAACCTAAACAGTGCTGTTAGCCCAATTTTTTTGTATATTTAATATATTACGCCGCGAGAATCGTGATCTTTATTCTAAGCAAAAAAATTGTGATTCTCATTTTGGCTAGAATCGTGCAGCTCTACACTATATACATAGGTGCTGTTAGATGGGGCCCATTTGGGTATTTTGCAGGCGAGCCGATAAGTGTGCTGGGAAATCTTTTGTTTGCGATTTTGTGAATTGCCCTTTCAGGTGCACCTTACTGCAAAGGCCAGTTATAGGTTGGGGTGGTTGCCACTTTTTTGTACAGTTAGTTGAATTTGTTGTGGGGACGCACAGGATGCCTTCTCTGCCATAGTGTTCTTGCTGGGTGTGACGTGTCTCCCTGTGCCATTAAGGAGAGGTGGGCTCCCTCCAGGTTTACCTGCCCTTAATCTATCCATTCTTACATGTGCTCCTACTATGGCGGCTTTAGAGTTAGGACCACAGTATATACTGAGGTCCCTTGGCGTGGGCACTGTGGCTTAAGCATATATTTGGAAATGCATACAAACAAAACCCTCTGTTTTTAACATAGACTGTTGGACAGGGCCAATTTGGTTGTTTTGCAGGCTGGTCGGTAAGTGTGCTGGGAAATCTTTGTTTGTTTTGTGGTGTGTTAGATGTACTAGCAGATTTAGATAAACTAAACAAATTGAAGCCAAACATGTTAGCACCCCTGCTAGAGTTAAATGGTTTGTCTCGTCCCTCTAACTGCTACATCTGCAGGACAGTTTGTTCTGATAAAAAAACAGACTTATTGGACAGATCACCAGGTGAAAATAAAATAAAGCAACTCTAAAATAAAACTAATGAAGCCACCACATCCCAAAATTAGTAAGTTGCAATATAAGAAGGGTTTGTTTGCTTTTACAACTTTAAAAATGCTGCTAATACTAAAAATACACGCTGATCCTGCCAGAAATTTAGTTGGTCTCTAACTTCTTGTTGTGGGTTGACAATGGTGCCTCTGCTGCCCCCAAAATAGCAGAAGGGGGGGGGGGATGTGAGGCAGTTGGTATTGAAGAGAAGTATGTGCTGAGAAAACTAGGAGGATTTATGAAATGATCAGAGAGGGTGACTGACCTAGATCAACAGAGGAGAGGTCTGATAACACAGCATGAGATTTAGGGATGTGCGTGTACTGGGCAGCTTTGCTGAATATTTGAAAAGATAACTAATTTAAAATTTGCACTCAATAATACTTTTTTTTTTTTTTTTTTTTTTTTTTTTTTTTTTCTTTAAAAAAATCACTGCAGTACTGATTAGTTTGTAACCTCCTAAATGCCTAACTAGGCTTAACACTGTATACTTACATTAAAGGTGGAAGATTACTTAACCAAGCAATTTGAATCACTGGAGAGTCCTAATAAGTTCAAAGTGACAATGGGCCATGGAGGAAAGCCTTGGGTGTCTGACTTTAACCACCCTCACTACCTTGCTGGAAGGAAAGCCATGAAAACGGGTATGAGTGGAAAGCTCGTCTGGGTATTTTTGGTGTTTTCAGACCTCTTATTTATTTTATTTTAAGTGGATGTAAACCCAATTCATGAAATTTGAGCTGGGCACATATATCTGTAGTGTTTTTCTTTTCTATATCCAAAGCACTGAGTCCTGTGGCTTTACCTATATCTTTTCTTTTTGTGATGTCTATATAC
>BLSH010334194.1:1301664-1313486 GCA_018402905.1 Glandirana rugosa | reverse complement strand
CTGAGTACGTATACTCTACGCCTCGTTCCAAGGGGGCAAAGGTCAGTACCGCGTAAGGTGGTCCCGTCAATCATACAGGACCCGCAAATCTGTGGTTCGGAGCCACAGAGTTCACACGTTCCGTAGTTGAACCCGGAGTCACGTGTGCAAATGATTCAAAATGTTTTAACTACAAAGTCGTAGGAGCCTACGACGAAAACCGCACTGACAGACGCAGCCTTCTTATGACACATGGGGACGTCCCAAAGCTGTGCCAATCAAGAGGGGTGGGCAAAACTATAACAATCTGTACCCAACAGAAAAACGCCCTCTCAGGCGGCGCTAACCGCGCCTATACTGCCGCTTGTAATACTTTGCGGCCAAAAGCAGCATCCGAGGATGCTGAAACATCAATTTTGTAAAACTTAGTAAACGTGTGCACTGAGGCCCAAGTTGATGCCTTGCACACTTGAGACACCGAGGCTTGGTGTCTAAACGCCCAGGACATACTAACTGCCCTGGTGGAATGCGCCATGACTGGAAACGGGGGAACCTTGCTCCGCATCTCATATGCATGAGTCACGGTCCTCCGTATCCAACGCGATACGGTAGCTGACAAGGCCGCCATACCTTTGCGCGCCCCTTCCATCAGCACAAATAATGAATCAGACTTCCGAAAGGAAGCTGTAGAACTCAAATACACCCGCAAAGCCCTCACCAATTCCAAAGAATGCAGCTCAACTTCTTTGGGATGCGACGGGTGCGTGCACAATGAGGGAAGAATGATATCCTCATTCAAATGAAAGGAAGAAACCACCTTCGGAAGAAACGAAGGGGCAGGCCGCAAAACTGCCTTGTCCTTATAGAGGACCAAGTAAGGTGACTTGCAGGATAATGCTGCCAACTCAGACACCCATCTGGCGGATGTGATAGCCACCAGAAAGGCCACCTTTTGCGACAACAACTGTAAGGGAATGTCCCTAATCCTTTCATATGGTGGTTTCTGCAACACAGAAAGCACCAGATTCAAATCCTACGGTGCCAAAGGCGACCGTATCCGAGGAGCCACATGACGTACCCCCTGTACAAATGTACGGATCAATGAATGAGACGCCAAGGGCCGTTGAAAAAGAACCGCCAGGGCCGAAATCTGCCCCTGAAGCGTACTTAACGCCAGATTCTTGTCCAGTCCTTGCTGCAAAAATGACAGCACTCTGGACACTCTATAAGAGCGGGGGTTCCAACCCCCTGCTTCGCACCAAGTAATATAGGCCTTCCAGGTCCTATGATAAATCCTACGTGAGGTACTCTTACGAGCTTTAATCATCGTAGGGATTACGGGGTCAGAGACACCCCTATCCCTCAATACTTGGGACTCAATAGCCAAACCATCAAAGCCAGCGAGGGTAAAGCAGGGTGCAAGATGGGCCCCTGAGACAGTAGGTCTTCGCGAAGTGGAAGACGCCATAGAACATCTGACACCACCCGCACTACGTCGACGTACCAAGGACGCCGAGGCCAATCCGGAGCTACCTAGATTGTCGGGATTCCCTCTGCTTCTATCCTGCGTACAACGCGCGGTAGAATCCTTAGAGGAGGAAAGATGTACCGTAGCCAATAGCAACCCCAGGGCGTTACCAGTGCGTCCGAGGCGACCGCCAACGGATCTCTTGTTCTGCACACAAAGGTCTGTACCTTGTGATTGTACCTGAAGGCCATAAGGCCCACCTCTGGTGTGCCCTATTTGTGGCAAATCTGGCGGAACACCTCTGGATGTAGGGACCATTCCCCTTGATCCAGAGTCCGGCGGCTGAGAAAGTCCGCCCGCCAATTTCCCACACCTGGGATGTAGCTTGCAGAGAGAGCTGGTATGTGAAGTTCTGCCCCCCGAAGGATCAGAGCCGCCTCCGCGGCCGCTGCTGCACTTCTTGTTCCGCCCTGATGGTTTACATGCGCCACAGCCGTGGCATTGTCCGACTGAACCCGAACAGGGAGGCCTTGCAGCCTTTCCGTCCGACGGGACAGGCAACGCCTGATCGCTCTCAGTTCCCGTACATTTATCGGAAAACAAGCTTCCCGCACTGACCAGTGACCCTGGGCAGAGAACTGACCCAGGACCCCTCCCCAGCCCGATAGGCTGGCCTCCGTCGTTAACATCGACTAATTGAGGGGAGGAAAACTTTCCCCCCACTTTAGGGCTGGGGCCCGAATCCACCAAATCAAGGATCCCCGGGACTGATGACCCAACCTGAACAGCCTGTCTAGGGATAGGGGAGATTTGTCCCACTGCGACAAAATTGCCCTCTGCAGGAGCCGAGTGTGACTCTGGGCGTAAGGTACCATTTTGACAGTCGCCACCATGAGCCCCAACACCGGTATACAGCACCGTAAGAAGAACCACTGGCATGATAACAGGGTTCGCACTGCTGCCTGAAGTGTTAGGAGCTTGCTTGGTGTTAGAAACACCCCTGCCTATACCGTGTCCGGAATCAGACCCAGGTACTTCAGCCGGCAAGCCAGAGTTAACGATGACTTCTGTTTGGCGAGTGCCCGAACGGTGCCTATAAGCGCCTCCCGACACTGCTGCGGGAGCCTCAAGTTTAAGGGGAAGAACCTTTCTGGGGGCAGAGACCAATCGGTGATGCGGGCAGCCCACCTGTCTGCAAACCCCAGCAACCGGCCCCCCACCCGTGAGGCAAGTGGGGGCAACCCATCATGCGGAGGCAGACTTGTCCTCTGCTTTTTCGGACTTACGCTGCCAGGGCCTCTTGCTGTGCCCTGTGCATGCCTTCCCGGCCTTGCCTGCTGGGCCGGGTGCCCGAAAAAATTTCTTCTGGCCTGAAGAGACAGGGCCCTGTCCTTAATGATTTTATCCAACTGTGGGCCAAACAGACGTTCTCCCTGGAAGGGCAGATCTTCAAAAGCTTTCTTTGAAGCCTGGTCGCCCAACCAAGAGCGGAGCCACAGCACCCGCCTGATAACAATTGAGAAAACCGACATTTTCGACAATAAGGGGAGAAGATCCAAAGCAGCATGGCATATGTAACGGAGACCCTCTTCCAAATGTTGTGCCCGTTGTACTTCAGCCTGTGCACATTCACTAGACAACCCAGTGTGCAGTGCGGCAGCGTGCTCACGAAGAGACTGTGCCGCCATTGCAGTTGCTAGTGCCGGCCGCATGGCTGACCCAGCCAACAAGAACAGTGCTTTAGACACTGCCTTTGTGCGGCGATCGGCCGCCTCCTTAAAAGATGGAGACCCCTCCAAGGGAATGGTGGTTGTTTTATTTACACGAGCCACGGCAGGGTCCATCACCGGGGAAGCCCATCTCTTAGTAAAGCTCTCCTCAAAGGGATAGCGAACGGCAAAGCTTTTAGGCAAAGCCCAGGAACTTGGTGGCCTACGCCATTCCTTGAACACTGCCTGTTCAAACACCTGATCATAAGGGAAAGCCCTAGGGGATCTAAGGGGTTTAAGTGTCCCACAGACATATGCGGACTCATGCGACTCCTCTGCTTGGTCAAGCCGCATGGAGTCGCGAATATCAGTGATCAGTGCTTCCACTATCGCTTTATCCCGCGAAAGAGGAGCCTCCTGATCCTCTTCGCCCTCTGAGGGTGGCTCACCCTCTGAAGACCCACAGGTGCTCTCTAGATCCAAAATCCTCCCCTGAGGACGGGGGGGGGGGGGGTGGGCGCTTCTGGGGGCCCCTCGGAACGGGCACCCCTGCCCAGGGGAAGAATTCCCCAAACACCGCCCTCAGTTGTCCCAAGGACACTAATGTTCCTGGGGTGGACTGTAGATCCGCAGGTACCCCTGCCATAGTATTGCCGGCCTCTGACATCTCAGCCTTCCGGCACCCTCACTGTGCGACCACCACCTCTACCCCCCCAATCAACCTGGGAGACCCGGGAGGATTGCACCCCCCGTTACCAGCACCCAGGAAGCGCCAGCTATACTTGCTGTTTGATGCCTCAGCACTCCGACCGGAAGAACAATGCCCACAAACTGCTGCACGCCAGGAGCTTGTTACTGTGTGTTAGCCACGCTGCCCAAGCGCAAACCGGAAGCCACTTCCATTTTTAAGCACTTCCTGCACGAGGACTGCACTTCTCCCCAACGACCACTGGGGGCCACCAGAGAGCAGGCTGGAAACCGCATGGTTCTCAAACAATGGACGCTGCCATTACACACGCGCGGTCGGCCACGAACGAGCGGTGCTCCACTCCAATGGCGATGACCCGCCTACACAGTGCTCCGGACGGTCGGTGCAGAATCGAACGGTCAGTGCAAAGGTGCCTGCAGGGAGGGGGGGAGGGGGGAGTAGGGAGAGGGCCTCTAATGGACCCCCACTGGCTGGCCACCACCCGAGCTGCCCAGGTGCCCACTCTTCATGCCCCTAAGGTGGAAGAGGGGTCCACTCACCAATCCGACGGGCGTAGCGGTAGCCACTGGAGCAGACCTACCTCCCCGAGGGGAGTCATGCTGCTGGCCAGGCCACTGGACAGGCGTACCAGTCACTGGGCTCTAGTGGGTTTTAGCCACTGGCCGCCCGCACGGAACGGGCGCTATGCGGTGGGCCCCCCTAAGGGTGCTCGCATAGTGTCGGCCGGACTGGGGAAAGATTTGGATTCGAGATATCCTCTATACCACCAGCCAGCTTCTTGATAGCAGTCTTCCTCAGACGAATCTTCAGGAGACCGCAGACCCCATAGGGAACCAGGTCTACTCCTTGCACTAGGCAAATAAAAACTGATGTGCTGTACAGGGCAGGGGGATTATATGCTAAGGTAAGGGCGGCCCCCTGGGAGGGGCCAACCTATGCTTTTGTTTGTTTTGCCTAGTCTACTCCTAGTAGGATGAGCATAACCCCATGTGTCATAAGAAGGCTGCGTCTGTCAGTGAACGGAAGAGAAATAATGGTGGCCACACAAAATATTGAAACTTTTGTCCCAATTTGGACATTTTCACTTAGGGGCGTACTCACTTTTGTTGCCAGCGGTTTAGACATTAATGGCTGTGTGTTGAGTTATTTTGAGGGGACAGCTAAATTACACTGTTATACAAGCTGTACACTCACTACTTTACATTGTAGCAAAGTGTCATTTCTTCAGTGTTGTCACATGAAAAGATAGAATAAAATATTTCCAAAAATGTGAGGGGTGTGTTCACTTTTGTGAGATACTGTGATATATATATATAATTATTTTCAGGCACTCTTGTGATCTAGTCGCCTCTGCTGTAACGCACGACCAGGTTCCTGATCACCCTTTTCTTCACTTTAAACAAACATGGTCCAAGATCCACACCAGCCCTTATTTAGACCAAGGGTCTCCAAACTTTCTAAATAAAGGGCCAATTTCTTTCAGACTTTAGGGGGGCTGGATTGTGGCTAGCAGGAGTGGAATTTTTTAAGTAAACATTACCACATTTAGCATTAGGGGAGGAATAGTGCCCCATTGTTGGTATCATTGGAAGGAATAGTGCCTTGATGTTGGGGTCAGTGGGGGAAATGGTGACACATTGTTGATGTCACTTGGCAGAATAGTGTCTCATATCATTAGGTGGAATAGTGCGCCTCAAGGGCTGGATAAGGGCAAGCAAAGGGACACAGTTTGGTCTAGAGAATGAAAGAGTTTCAACAGAAATCATCTCTGTGCTTTCCCACTTGCAGAAAGCAAGTTGATTGATGGGATCAATGCTGATCCTACAATCTCCTGGCTTGAGTGCTGTTGTGCTGGAAATCACAGGTGACTAAAAAGTCAAAATTCAGGCACTTATACCTACTTATATATAAAATATCTGCTAGGAGTTCAGCTTTAAGCACTTAAGTTAAGGGCAGCGAGAAAAATGTGATAAGTGGGCAAAAGAAAAAAGCAAACCATCTTAGTACATTCTTTTTCATACCATACCTTCATCTTTCGGGAGTGAATCTGCATGCTTCAAGCACGGGCCTCTTCCTTAGGCATGAGGAATTCAGTCTTGCGATCCAAGCGCCCTTACCGAAGCAATTCGGGGTCTAGAATATCTACTCGATTTGTAGCAGCGATAACCTGCAGCAAAGTATGAGAAACATTGACTAAATCCATTAGGGTAAAATATAGCAGCAGTCACTGATGATTTTTTAAAGCGGAACTTAAGTTTTGTTGTTACATTCTGTGACCAGGCAGGCTTAATATTGCAGAAGAGACATGTAGTTGCAATAAAATAAACCTACTTGACTGCTCACAGTGATCTGCGCATGCAGATGGAACTAAAATCTATCTACACAGCACCTATCACTATGGGGGCGCTACAACCCTGGAGAAAAAGAGACCAGATTATAATTGAAGAGGAAATCTATAACCATTTCGCAATCTGAGGCAGTGGGCAAGAAGAGATTACTAAAGAATCCTTTATATACCACAAATATGGATGTTGCAATTTTACTGATCGCCGAACCTGCGCAAGCATTTTGTCCTCAGTATATTACTCCAAGTGACAAAGGATAGCTAAACCCAAAAGCAAAATATAACCTCCACTCAGAAGGAGGAATGTCCTGCCTGGCCTTCAATCTGCTATAGACCGGGCGGGAAGGTGTTAAATACACAGATGAAACATACACAGGAACTTTTTTACCTGACAAATGAGGTCTGCAGAATAGGGAGTGCCAGAGGCTAAAATCAGGATGAATGCTGGTGCTTATACTTCTTGTATATGTATAAAAATACATTTAATAAAGTATTAATGACTACAATCACCTGGACAGAGCAGCTGTTGGGACCCCTGCCTCCTAGGACCATGGGAGAGAGTGATGTCCTGATCCTTTGGGCTGCATATTATGCACAATGTGTACTCTCTCCTGTTGTAGCTGCTGTGCTCATCATAGGAGACAGGGGAGAGTACACACTGGGCATGTGTGGCCTGAATGAACAGGACAGCACTAATATACCCTTATAAAAGAGCATAGTGTGTGTTTTGTTTTTGTAAAGCTTAACTTACACTTCTACTACAACCAAGACTTTTTACTTTGATTTTGGACACCACAGTCAAGAGTTATAGATGAGTTTCTCCTGCCATCCAGGGCTCCATTACAGAGGTTTACCCTACTGTCCCAGCAACAATGGTCGGCTGATCGATGGTGGTGTGCCCTGGGATGGTGGAAGGAAATCTGGGGTTTACAGCCACTTTAACTGTACCCTACTCTATCCAAAAGAAAATGGCTTGAGGTATACTAAAGAAAAAAAAATAAGCTATGTGTATCCTTACATCTACTTTACAGTCATATTATATAGATATACTGTATATCAGCCTTTCTCAACCTTTTCAACACAGAGCAACTTATTCTCCGTTCTCGGGGAACCCCTACTAAAAATCTACAACTCATGATACTTTAGTGTGATGGTCAATGGGAATAATGCTCCCTACACTTGTGGTCATTAGGAAGAATTACCCCTTTACAGATAGCTAAAAAGATCAATGATGTCATTGGGAATTTATCTGAGAGGCAGAAATTGACCATTGCTCAAGGAACGCCTTGCAACCTCTTCGAGGAACCCTAGGGTTCCACGGAACCCTGGTTGAGAAACCCTGCTGTATATTATAGAGCACGGGACCTGGACTGCTTTTTCACAATATATAAGAAGTAAACTGAACCATGTAAGTGTGACTCCTACCTTTATTTCACTGTCCTGGAGCCGTGTCCTCTGGATTATCTCTTCTGTGGACTTCTTAAGAACCTCTTGTCCATCTCCATCCTGCTAAAAGTGGAAAGTGGGTCCATTCAACATATACCCCTGGCTGGCGAAAAGCTACCACTCTGTATCCAGCTGGGTCTGGTTAAGCCTCCTTACATTAGGTGGTGGATGCACTTTGTTTGTCAATGCACTGGGTGTCGTATCAGATGAATGTTGCATTTGTGGATATTCCTGCACCTATTTGTCGGAGACTATTATTACTGCACAAGTGGATTTATTGTTTACAACTTGTTTAGCTTCTTCACTGGACTCCTTTTTCCATCCTAGCGCAGCCCTGATTGTACTGTGTTCTAAATACTCTTGAGTATTTGGCTGCAGCTTGTTTGGACCTTAGCGTAGTTTATTATTGTTCTTACTCAGATTAAAGCCCAACTCCAGTTTCAGAAAGAGTAAGCAAGGGTCAAAATATCTGCCCGATTCCTGAGCACTGCAGCTGCACATCGGGAAATGTCTCATTGCCTGTGATTAGCGCTGCACAGTGTAAGCTTCCTGGCAGGATCGGGCATGTGGAGTTGCGAACGCGCCCGAGCCCATCCTTACTGGTGAGCTTTATTCCTAAGGGAGTGGAGCTGACACAAATCACTTTAGCGGAGGATATATGGGGTTTTGTTTGATTTGGCTAATTACACCTGTTCATCACATGGCATTGGACTTGAGTTAGCACTATATATATCACTATATATATATATATATGTTTTTTTTGTATAAAATAATTTTTCCATGTATTAAGACTATGATTGGTTGTGATTTTTCACATGATTTGCACACATTAATGCTCTACTGTGACATGTGCATGTTTTTGGATTATATTAGAGTAGGGTGACCAGTCCCCGGATTGAGGACACAGTCCCTGGACCAAATCTGTCCCCGGTTTCGTTCCCTGATTGGATTTGAACAGGGGCCCAAACCATTTCAAAGACAGTGCAGAATTAAAAAGAAAATTCTGAATTACACCCCCCTCCCACTCTGCTGCTCCTACTAGCTTGGAGGGGTGTAATTCCCGCTTGCATGTTCTTCTCCCTTGTCTCAGGTCCCAGCCAGCCACCTGCCTGCCTGTCTCCTTGCTTTCCCCAGCAGGGTAATCTTCCTCTGCTCAGTTCCGGGGGCCCGAAGAGAGGCTGTGAGGCGGGCAGCGGAGGTGCCAGGCAGAGAAAGGCAGCTGAGCTCAGCTGACAGTGTCCAGCAGCAGGCACAGAGGGGAAGTGGATCCGATCGTGGGGCTGCCAGTGCTTTCAAGGCTTCAACACCGCTGTGCTTTGGGGGTGTCTGTGAATAGACTACATTGCACTGTGTCTGTCTCTCAGGCATAATGGATGGGATCATAACTCACAGGCAGCAGGCATTCTATCATGGCTCTGGCTGGCATTGAACTGCCACAGTGTGTCACATAACATGGCTGCTGGGACAGGGATCTGTGCCTTCCCTTAGTAAAAACAACCTCCCTACAGAGAGAAAACACTTGTTAGGCACACATTTAACCCTTTGATTGCTCTAGATGTTAACCCCTTCCCAGCCAGTGTCATTAGTACAGTGACATTTTTAGGACTGATCACTTTATTAGTGTCACTGGTTCCCACAAAGTGTCACTTAGTGTCCGATTTGTCCACCGCAATATCGCAGTCCCGCTATAAGTCACTGATTGACGCCATTACTAGTAAAATAAAATATGCCCCCGAATTTAATTTTAAAAATCTGGTCACCTTACAGTATCAGTGTGTGCAGGGGACCTGGAATGGATGTCAGGAGAGTATGTTTGTGTTGGGGACCTGGAATGGATGTCAGGGACAGTATCAGTGTGTGTTGGGGACCTAGAATGGTTGTCAGGACAGTATGTTTGTGTTGGGGACCTGGAATGGATGTCAGGACAGTATGTTTGTGTTGGAGACCTGGAATGGATGTCAGGACAGTATCAGTGTGTGTTGGGGACCTGGAATGGTTGTCAGGACAGTATGTTTGTGTTGGGGACCTAGAATGGATGTCAGGGACAGTAGGTGTGTGTTGGGGACCTGGAATGGTTGTCAGGATAGTATGTGTGTGTTGGGGACCTGGAATGTATCAGGGACTGTATAAGTGTGTATTGAGGACCTGGAAAGGTTGTCGGGGACAGTAGGTGTATATTGGGGACCTGGAAAGGTTGTCAGGGACAGTATGTGTGTGTTGGGGACCTGGAATGGATGTCAGGGCAGTATCTGTGTGGTGGGGACCCGGAAAGGTTGTCAGGACAGTATGTTTGTGTTGGGGACCTGGAATGGATGTCAGGACAGTATCAGTGTGTGTTGGGGACCTGGAATGGATGTCAGGACAGTATCATAGGGTGACCAGACGTCCCCGGTTTCAGGGGACAGTCCCCGGACCAAATCTGTCCCCAGTTTTGTCTCCTGATTGGATTCGAACAGGGGCACAAACCATTTCAAAGACAGTGCAGAATTAAAATGAAAATTATGAATTCCACCCCCCCTGGCCAACTCTGCTGCTCCTAGTAGCTTGAGGGGGTGTAATTCCCGCTCGCATGTTCTTCTGCCTTATCTCAAGTCCCAGCCATCCACCTGCCAGCCTGTCTCCTTGCCTTCCCCAGCAGAGTAATGTTCCTCTGCTCAGTTCCGAAGAAAGGCTGTGAGGTGGGCAGTGGTGGTGCCAGGCAGAGAAAGGCAGCTGAGCTCAGCTGACAGTGTCCAGCAGCAGGCACAGAAGGGAAGTGGATCCAATCGTGGGGCTGCCAGTGCCTTCAAGGCTTCAACACCGCTGTGCTTTGGGGGTGTCTGTGAATAGACTACATTGCACTGTGTCTGTCTCTCAGGCATAATGGATGGGATCATAACTCACAGGCATCAGGCATTCTATCATGGCTCTGGCTGGCATTGCACTGCCACAGTGTGTCACATAACATGGCTGCTGGGACAGGGATCTGTGCCTTCCCTTAGTAAAAACAACCTCCCCACAGAAAGAAAACTCTTGTTAGGCACACATTTAACCCTTTGATTGCTCTAGATCAGTGTTTCCCAACCCAGTCCTCAAGGCACACCAACAGGTCATGTCTTCAGGATTTCCATTATTTTGCACAGGTGATTTGATCAGTTTCACTGCCTTAGTAATTACCACAGCTGTTTCATCTGAGGGAAATCCTGAAAACATGACCTGTTGGTGTGCCTTGAGGACTGAGTTGGGAAACACTGCTCTAGATGTTAACCCCTTCCCAGCCAGTGTCATTAGTACAGTGACCGTGTATATTTTTAGGACTGATCACTTTATTAGTGTAATTGGTTCCCACAAAGTGTCACTTAGTGTCCGATTTGTCCGCCACAATATCGCAGTCCCGCTATAAGTCACTGATTGACGCCATTACTAGTAAAATAAAATATGTCCCCGGATTTTGTTTTAAAAATCTGGTCACCTTATATTAGAGTTCACCAAATTTGGTTTCATTATTGTATTTAAAGTAGCAGCACGGCACGGAAATATTATTTGTTTATGTACTCATCAGCGCAGTGCTCACACATTTTATCTTAATATTTTACCAAAACCTTGGGCAATAGATGGTGTTTTTGTGCCTTGAAATAAGCTAGTGTCATTTTTTGTAAAAAAAAAAAAGCATTTGAAAAACCATTGTGCAAATATTATGTGACATAAATTGGAAATACTGTTATTTTACTTCTCAGGGTCTCTGCTTTAAAAAAATATATCAGGGATTTTCAGTAATTTTCAGGCATCACCTTAAATGAGTTTGAAAACAGGAGTGTAAAAACCAACTGACTCTGGCAGAGAAATGATTAAACTGTTTAAGTTTACATTTTTTAAAGTGATGCTAATATTACAGTGTGTTTGTCTATAAAATGACATTTGGTGGAAAATTATTGTAAAATAAAGTCTGATCTTTAAAAAAAATAGGCTAAAAGGGTGAATTTCTAAGCGTGTGGGCAGCCACCTCAGGTTAGCAGACAGAAGTAGTCGATCTCAACTTTAAAACAAACTGTCTTTGGCAGAGAAAGGGTTAAACTGCTCAAGTTTACATTTTTATAAATTGATGCTAATATTACTGTGTGTATGTTTATAGAATGATATTTGGGGGAGGAATTATCGTAAAATAAAGTCTGATAAAAATGGGGACTT
>BLSH010334194.1:1283906-1296484 GCA_018402905.1 Glandirana rugosa | reverse complement strand
ACGATAAGCAACAAAGTTCTCTTATTTATGGAATGTACGGAGTAGATTTCAGGGTTGGAGAAAATATGTATCTAAATCCCTGTCTCCGCGTACCAGGGTACGCAGAGTAAGTTTCTAGGGAGAAGGGAGGAGATCAAAAAAGTATTTTTTATCCAATGTACCTGTAATTGATATTATAGATAAAATAGATAGATATTATAGATAGAATAGAAATTTTAGATAGGTATATTATAGATATTATAGATAAAAAAACACAAAAAAATTTCCAAAAAAAAAAAAAAAAAACACAAAAAAATAGATATTATAGATATTATATGGATAGATTTTAAAGATAAGATAGATATTATAGATAGATAAAATAGATATTATAGTTAATGTCCATGTAACCTATTTTTTATGAAAAAACTAGAGGAGGGAAGAGGGATCTTTGAATGAGACGCATGGGACCATGCGCCTCTGTCCCTAAATCTATGTATAAAAGAGGTTGGGACTTTAGATGAGGCATGTAAGGTATTTATTCTCTTGAAACAACGAATAGCACAACATATTGCAGTAAATACATACATGAGGTAGTAACCTTAGATGCATAAAAATAGCAGCATAGCATATTACATTGTATGTTGTAGGATAGATAAAAAAGGGGACATGTGGAAACATCTTACCATATTGCATCTATATAGGCCCAATGCATTCATGGCAATACTCTTTTCTTGCCTGGATAGGGAGGATTCATGCAGTAAAGATGACGGTTCTACCTGAAATCCTCTATTGCGTCTGCACATTACAAGTGAGAGCCCCCATTTCTTCCTTTTCCTCCTAGAAAAACCGTTTCATTTGGGCAGAGAGACCCCCCAGAGTCCCCAGACCGCAAGGTGGCTTGGGGGTTCCTAATCTTTCTAGACATTATGTGGGGGCCCAGATTTCCCCACTTTCTATGCTCCATGCAGTCTTAGATGTTCCACTCTGGGTGCTTCGAGAACTGTCCAACTGTGCTCCAATTTCACTGCAGGCCTTGCTTTGGCTCCCTCACAAATGATGTCCTTTCTCCCTGAGCCCCTTCATGTTACATAGCTTGAGGTTATGGGATTTGGTTCGATACTCGGCCAATTTGATGTCCTCCTTTGCTTCTGATGTCTACCTATGCATATGGTAAGACCCACTCACACATGGCAGCAAGCACTAGGGTCCCCGACCTCATTCCAACTATTTATGCTTCCTTGAATGGCCACCCGTCAGTAGCTTCTCTTTCTTATATGTTCCAATGGGAGTGGGATCTCCAGGCTTCCATAGATCTGGAGGACTGGAAAACGGTTGCCAAATGCTCTTTTAATACCAACACGCTCGAGGCTGTGTACAAGGTTCTCCTGAGGGGGTACTGGGTCCCTGCCTGGGTCACCCATGCCTATTCCAGGTGTGGCCACAGATGCTTTGAAAATTGTGGCCACTGGGGGACATCCTGCACATCTGGTGGCCATTGCCCGAGATTGTAAGGGTTCTGGTCTAGGGTTTTTGGACATCTCCAGACCCTGTTCTACCTGATGGTCCATAAAGGTGTCAAGCAGGCCCTACTGCATTGTCCATACCTGGCGTATATGAAGCTGGCTACCTTCCTCTTTATACAGCAAAGTGGGTCATAGTCCAGGCCTGTAAGACCCCAAGCATGCCTACCAGTGGGTGAAGACAAGCATGACTGCTTTGATGCTCAATGAGCAAATGTGCAATATCCTGAAAGATCCCCACCCCAAATTTCTTAAGGTATGGGAACCATGGATCTCTTTTCAGTGTCCCATGCTCCAAATGGCCGGTTCTGGCCTCATATGGCTGATTCCTCTGAAGCTTACTAGTCCAAAATGTCCCTTTCCCTTTCTCCTTACCCCTCTCCTTTTCCCTGGTTTCCTTTTCTGTTCTCTCTCTTTCGGAGGGTTATAGTCCCTTGGGTCCAGCTCCCTGCAAAGGGGGGGGGGGGGTACTCCCAAGGTGATCATACTAAGGCCTTAGGGATATGGCCCGCTCTCACCTTTGTATACAGTTGTCTCCCCCTCCATGCAGTGTTATCTGGTATCAGATATGATGTCTGTAGCCCTTATTGGTGTTATTTCTGTAATAGCGGGTCATCACTCGTGTGCAGTCATCACACCTGTGCAGGCCAACTATGTGCCTGTTCTTCCATTCACCCAACAATAAGAACATTGACACACAATAAAATATAGATTTCTTATACCAGAGTTTAGTGTCACTCCTTTAACATCTTACAAAAAAGGAGCGTGATTAGCCAGCTGAAAGTGGAGGAGGCGGCCCAAATTGTTTTGTGACACTAAACCATATCTTATTCTGAAATAAAATCCATATCCTCTAGTTAATGGGCCTGCAATCTATGTTTCATTAAATAATTTCTTACTGTGTTTTTCTACCTCCTTGTAATATCTTCGATGAGCTCCCACAGCACTCCTTTTTCCACTCACTTCTGTGCATTTAATACAAGTAGTGCACATTTGTTGCAGTCATCTGCAATGCTCTATACACACTGCAGCCCACAGCCCATAGTCCACAACCCACAAGAAACAAAGCTCTATGCTCTTGCTTAGAGTGGAACATGGAGAACTAACGTAGCCACCCTCCAACAACAAAACAGATCATAATTTTATTTAAAAATGGAAATTTGGAGGAATCGGAGAGAAGTAAAGGGTACTTTCTAGTGGTCAAGAATAGAATATATATTTTTTAAACCAGAGTTTAGAGTCTCTAACATCCTGCAAAAAATTGGATTTTTTTAACAGCTTACCTGTAAAATACAATTTTCTTTTTCATACATCACGGGACACAGAACAGACTATATGATCATTACCTCATGGGACGTCCCAGAGCAATATAACCTGAGGGACGGAAGACACAACCCAATTAAACCGCAGCCCTTAAAACTCTGCGGCCAAATGCAGAATCCTCCGCTGCTCTAACATCCACTTGATAGAATCTTGTCAATGTATGTACTGAGGACCATGTAGCGCCCTCAACAATCTGTGTCACCGACGTCTGGTGGCAGAAAGCCCAGGAGGTCCCTACTCTCCTGGTGGTATGAGCTATTACTCTGAATGGGGGAGCCTTCCCCTTTAAACCATAAGCTTGAGTAGTCAGCCGATGAATCCAGAGCGAAACAACTGCCTTGGATGCTGCCTGGTCCTTCCTAGGGCCTTCAGGAAAAACAAAAAAGGCATCGGTCTTCCTGATGTCTGCAGATCTCTTCCGATAGATCTTAACAGCATGCACCACATCCAGAGAGTGCAGTCGTCTCTCCTCCGGTGAGGAGGGCTGAGAATAAAAAGAAGGCAAAATAATATCCTGATTGAGATGAAAGGCCAACACTACCTTCGGTAGGAAGGATGGAAGAGGCCGTGCCACCACCTTATCCTGGTGCAATCTCAAGTATGGCTCTTTACAAGAAAAAGCTGCCAACTCTTTTTTCTTACCTTGACCCTGCTGGTTACCTCTGGATCCAGACCCTTGTGACTGCCGAGACCGCCTAGGGCTGGTAAAATCAGAGGAACCAGAGCCCCTGAAGGAGGGATGCTTGGCCGTCTTTTTGATTAGTAGAAGTGAACTCTTACTTCCAGAAATGCCTTTAATATACTTGTCAAGGTCATCCCCAAATAAGCGTTCGCCATGAAAGGAGAAACCTGTTAGCAATTTCTTACAGGGGAGTTCAGCTGACCAGGTCTTTAGCCACAAAATCCTACGCATATGCACAGATAATAAAGCCAACCTGGATATTTGCTGTATTGAGTCTTTAAGAGCATCCACAGCAAAGCATAGAGCCCGAGGTACATTCATGAACTTCTCATTCTGCTCTTCCTCTCCACTGGGTCTCTCAGCCTGATCCTTTAAGGCTTGGCATACCCCACTTGCTGCTACAGTAGGTTGGATGGCAGAGTCAGCCAAGGAAAAAGAGGCCTTTAATAAGGACTCCAGCTTTTTATCTGCAGGGTCCTTAAACACCTGAGCATTATCAACAAGACAGGTCAGGGATTTATTTGTACAGCATGTAACTGCTGCATCGACAGTCAGCACTCCCTACTTTCTCAAAAAGCTTTCCTCCATAGGATATAACACACAGAAAACCTTTTAGGAGGAATGAACAATCCGTCCGGGTGCTCCCAGTCAGAATATATCACCAGAGGGTGCAAAGAGAACCCCTGCGCACTTTGTGGTGGTTTTAATGACCCAAGGGAGGAATATGCATTCACAGGACTCTCTGCTGGAGGTAACCCAAATGATGCACGTACCTTATGTGTAAGTGCCTGGATCAGCAGCCTCTGAGATTGAGAGGCAGGTGTCCTTGGGGACTCTCCTGGCTTAGGATTCTCTGAAGCAGAAGTATCTGCAATAGAATCGGCCAGATCCCCTGTAGCTTCCTCTTCTTCATCATCAACCCATTCTCGCTCCAGAATCGGAGGGTTAGGGGAAGGAGACCTGTCTCGCTTCTTGGTACCCTGTGTGGTAGAAGCAATCATACCATCAATCCTGGTTTCTAAGCCTAGTAAGGCTGCCGACAGGTCATCTTTAGTAACAAACTGTGAGGAAACAGATGAGGGGTCAGCTACAATACCAGTCGCAGCGGCTCATACTGCCCGGTCGCTTCTGGTTTCTCAGGGTGAAACAATGGCAGCAAGGGTCCGACTAGCCTCAGCAGGGGCTGTGGTTAACAAACCTATGCCTTTAGCTTTACCACAGGAAGCGGTGCTCCCCCCAGTGCACTTCTTGGAAGCCATGGCTTACTAGTGTATGCACTGGTTAGCGCACATCCTTCAGACTCAACTTCCGGCCTAACCTGACTCAGCTGCCCACCACCAGACTCATGTGCCCCCAGGAGGATTTTAGCCTGCTCTGTGTCCTAGCACTGACCGCCTTACGCTGCAGAAGCTCCATAACGGCTTCTGGCTACTTTCTGATATGCTGCGAGGATCCTGCATGCACGCCGATCGGTGTGTGCGCTCCCGCGACCGTCCATTCACTTTCATAGTGAAAGGAAAGATGACTACTGGTACAGGCTCCCCCTGGTGGTAGCTACACAAGAACTGCAGGCATTACCCAAGAATGACTGTCGTCTTTCTAGCCGAGCCCTCTGGTGGTGAAAATAAGGCAGTGCAGGCAAAAGGAGGGAAAATTTTAACTCTTTCCTATGTTTGCAGGACGCCAGCTGGGTTCAGCAACATTATCCCCATTAGAGATTACTCACCATTCTTGCCGCAGGGCCTGGAGGAGATTGCAGGCCCAGCCTTTACCCATCACAGCAGACTTAGTCACAAGGACCTTCAAGGACCAGGTACTCTGTAGTATGAGGGTCCACTCCCTTGGACCTGTACAGCAGCCTTCAGGAGCACCTTGGTTTGGAATCCCAGGCTTCCCATTATGCAGGGTCCAGTGCCACGTGTGGTCGCATTAGAGGTAAAAACCTTACAATATTCTTTTCTCTTCTTAGCGAGGCCCGGGTACCATTTATCTTAGCTTTAATAGCTGTTTGAAATGGATCCGGTATGAAGGCTGTCCCTGATTCTAAAAAGAGCCTGTGTGGGAACCAGCATAGAGGCTCTACAGAGCTGACAAAGTGACCATCCAATTTCAAGACACTGGTGAAAAATACTGAAGTGATCCCAATTGGGAGGGGTTATATAGGGGGAGACTTCCCGTCTAATTTGAATTACCAGTGTCCATTCACCTATAGGTGGAGTATAACCCATGAGGTAATGATTATATAGCCTGCTCTGTGTCCCATGATGTATGAAAAAGAAAAGGAGAGGATTGGCCGGCTAAAGGGGAGGAGGAGGCCGGATATTTATTTACTTTTTTTTAAACAATATCTTTATTTTTGCAAAGTAATTCATTTGGTTATTTGAAATGCTCTATACACTTTACAAAGCCCACAGCCCATTTCAGGAGTGAGAAACAGAACTCTATGCTATTGCTTACAGTGGAAAATGGAGAACTAATGCAGCCACCCTCCAACAGCAAGTCAGATAATCATTTTTTAAAAAAATGGAGATTTGGTATCAGAGCAGTAAAAAGGTACTTTTTTGGGGTTAAAAAAGGGGATTTTATTAAAACTTACCGTAAAATCCTTTTCTCCGAGTTCACTGACATACGCAGCTCTTCATGACGTGTGGGGTTTATGCTTGTCCAACTAGGAGTTAACTAGGCAGGGAAAAGAACAGCTGGCCCCTCCCATGGGGGCCGTCCTCTCTTCCCACATAAACCCTCAATATAGTATAGCTCAGCAGTTCGTACACAAGCCGTACATAGAACAGAACACAGAGTGGTGGGTGCTGCGTCTGTCAGTGAACTCGGAGAAAAGGATTTTACGGTAAGTTTTAATAAAAACCCTTTTTCTCCTACGTTCACTGACAGATGCAGCTCTTCATGACGTGTGGGAATGTCCCCAAGCTGTGTCAAAAAGAGGGGTGGGTAAACGATAACAACTGTACCCAACAGAACCTCTTAAGGAGGCGCCAGACGCACCTACACTGCCGCCTGTAAAACTTTGCGGCCAAAAGCTACATCCGAAGATGCTAGCACATAAACCTTATAAAACTTAGTGAAAGTGTGAACCGAGGCCCAAGTGGCCGCCTTGCACACCTGTGACACCGAGGCCTGGTGTCAAAAAAGCCCGGGAAGTGCTAACAGCCTGGGTAGAATGAGCCGTGACCGGAAAGGGGGGAACCTTGCCCTGAACAGAATATGCGTGGGTCACGGTTTGTCTAATCCAACGAGAAATAGTAGCCGACGAGGCCGCCGAACCTTTGCGCGGACCATCTGTCAGGACAAACAAGGCATCAGCCTTCCGAAAAGAAGCTGTAGCAGCTAAATACACTCGTATAGGCCCTCACTACGTCCAAGGCATGCAACTCAATTTCTTTTGGATGCAATGGACGAGGGCACAATGAAGGAAGAACAATGTCTTCATTAATGTGAAAGGAAGAAACCACCTTCGGAAGGAAGGAAGGAGAGGGTCGCAAGACGGCCTTGTCCTTATGCAGGACCAGGTAGGGGGACTTGCACGATAGTGCTGCCAATTCAGACACCCGTCTGGTGGAAGTGATGGCTACCAAAAAAGCCACCTTCTGCGACAGCAGTTGTAAGGAAATCTCCCTGATATTCTCATAGGGCGGTTTCTGAAGTACGGAAAGCACCAAATTCAGATCCCACGGTGCCATCGGAGCCTTCATCCGAGGCGCCCCATGTCGCACACCTTGTACAAAAGTACGAATCAATGAATGCGAAGCCAAGGGTCTCTGGAAAAGAATCGCCAGAGCCGATATCTGGCCCTTGAGAGTACTCAAGGTCAGTCTTTTCTCCAGGCCCTGCTGCAAAAAAGTCAGGACCCTGGACACCACATAAGAGCGAGGGTCATGACCCTCCGCCTCGCACCAAGCTATGTATGCCTTCCAGGTGCGGTGGTAAATCTTGCGAGAAGTACACTTGCAAGCCTTCAACAAGGTAGGGATCACAGAGTCAGCGACTCCCCTGTCTCTTAGCACCTGGGACTCAATAGCCAGGCCATCAAAGCCAGCGAGGGTAACGCAGGGTGCAGGATGGGCCCCTAAGACAGTAGATCGTCTCGCAGCGGGAGCCGGCAGGGAAAGTCTGCCACCATTTGCACCACGTCGGCATACCAGCTGCGCCGAGGCCAATCTGGAGCCACCACGATTATTGGTATTCCCTCCGCCACTATCCTGCCTGGCAAACGCGGTAGAAGTCTTATCGGAGGGAAGGCGTACAGAAGGCGATAACGGCCCCAGGGGGCCACCAGAGTGTCCGTGTCCACTGCCAATGGATCCCTCGTTCTGGACACAAAGGTCTTCACCTTGTGATTGAACCGAGATGCCATGAGATCCACATCCGGCGTCCCCCATCTGTGGCATATCTGGTTGAACACCTCCGGGTGGAGAGACCACTCTCCTTGGTCCAACGTCTGGCAACTGAGAAAGTCCGCCTGCCAGTTTTCTACACCCGGAATGTAAATGGCGGATATTGCCGGAACGTGACGTTCCGCCCAACGCAGTATCAGAGCTGCCTCCGCCGCAGCTGCTGGACTCCTCGTGCCGCCCTGATGGTTCACATAAGCCACTGCCGTGGCATTGTCTGACTGAATCCGAATCGGACGACCCTGCAACCTCACTGTCCAGTGAGATAGACACAATCTGATTGCTCCCAGTTCCAGCACATTGATGGGAAGGCGAGCCTCCTGTGCCGACCAACGGCCCTAGGCAGACTGCTGCCCCAGGATCCCGCCCCAGCCCAAAAGACTGGCATCCGTGGTGACGATCACCCACTGATTCAGCGCCGAGTCCCAGAGCCACCAGGTCAGAGACGCCCTGGTGTGGGAGCTCAGACGGATCTGAAGGTCCAAAGACCGAGGGGACCTGTCCCACCAAGCCAGGATTGCTCGCTGAAGGAGACTGGACGTACGGTATCGCCTCGAAAGTTGAGACCATGAGCCCAAGCACCCGCATACAGAATCGTAATGAAGACCGTCAGTGCGACAGGAGGGTTCGCACAGCCGACTGCAGTGACAGCAACTTGGCAGGAGGAAGAAAAACCTTCGCCTGCTCTGTGTCCAGGATCAGGCCCAAATACTCCAGGCGACGGGATGGAGACACCGTCGACTTCTGCAGGTTGAGCAACCAGCCGAAATCCTGCAGCGAGGCCATTGTGATCCTCACATTCTCTTCCAGAGCCGAGGGTAGGAGCAGGTCGTCGAGGTAGGCTACTACCACGATGCCTCTCTGTCACAGCAACGCCAACACCGGAGATAGCAGTTTTGTGAAAACTCGAGGGGCTGAAGCCAGACCGAAGGGAAGTGCCACAAATTGATAATGGAGGTCCCCCACTGCAAAGCGCAGGAAACGCTGATGCCGTGGACAAATAGGCACATGGAGGTACGCATCCCTGATGTCCAGAGACGCCAGAAATTCCCCCTGGTGGAGGGCGGCCACAACCGAACGGATAGATTCCATCCGGAATTTCCGTGCCCTGACATACCTGTTTAGGGCCTTCAGGTCTAGTACTGGCCGGACCCCCTCCCCTTTTTTGGGGACCATGAACAGATTCCAGTAAAAACCTTGAAACCTCTCCGCTGGAAACACTGGCACGATCACCCCTTGGTCCGAGAGTGCTTGGACAGCCCCGAAGAGGGCCTCCCGGCTTTCCTGCAGGAGACCTAAGTTTGATGCGAAGAACCTGTCTGGGGGTAGAGTGTTGAGCTCTATCCTGTACCCGGAGGACACCACTTCCTGGTCCCAACGGTCGGGAATGTGAGCAAGCCACCAGTCTGCGAACCCCAGAAGACGTTCCCCCACCCGAAGCCCAGGTGGGGGCAACCCATCATGCTGAGGAGGGCTTTTCCTCCGACTTTTCGGTTTTGCGCTGCCACTGCCGTTTACCGGCCCCTGCAGCAACCTTACCGGGATGGGTCCCTCTTCCTGCTGCGCCCGGGGCGCGAAAAGAACTCTTCTGATCCGATGTAGGGGGCCCCTGTCTACGGCGAAACTCTCGCCTCCGGGGCTCTGGGAGGAAGGTGCTCTTACCTCCTGTGAAATCTTTGATGATCTCATCCAGCTGTGGACCAAATAAACGTCCACCCTGAAAAGGAAGGCCAGCGAGACCTTTTTTTGGAAGCGTGGTCACCGGACCAAGAGAGCAACCAAAGTATCCGTCTGAGGATAACGGCAAACACCACTATTCTGGATAACATAGGGAGTAAATCAACAGCCACATCACAAAGGTACCTGAAACCTTGGAGCAAAAAATCAGCCCTCTGCGGGGCGTCCATCAGGCGGCCGCAGTCCAGATCCTTCTGGAGCTCTGCCATGCACTCAGATAGATATTGCGCCGCCATGGCTGACGCCAGGGCTGGCCGCAGAGCAGAACCCGCCTCCAGGAATAGCGACTTTAACAGAGCCTCTGTCTTTCTGTCAGCTGGGTCCTTGAAGGAAGGGACCCCTTCCAGAGGAATGGCCGTCGCCTTATTAAGACGAGCTATTGGCGGGTCCACCACGGGTGATTCCCATTTTTTCAAAAAGCTTTCCTCAAAGGGATAGCGAGCAGTGAAACGTTTAGACAGCGAAAAGGAATGCTGTGGACTCTGCCATTCACGATAAATATTGTGATCAAAAAATTGATCATAGGGGTAAGCCTTAGGGGCTCTGGGGGGCCTGGAGGACTCACACACATACGCAGGAGTCTGCGATTCGCCATCCTGGCTCAATCGCAGCGTAGTGCGAATTCCAGCGACAATGGTGGAAACCATCGCTTTTTCACGCGCAGCCGCCGCCCCCTGATCTCTTCTCCATCCGAGGGACCCAATTCCCAATTAGATAGGTCCACTGGGGTCCCTGTGACCCGTGAGGCCACTTCCGGATCAGAATCCTCCCCTGAAGAACAAGGAGGAGGGGGACGCTTCCTGGGGGCCTTTTGGGTGGCATCCACCTAAGGGAGAAATTCACTAAAGAGGCCCAAAAAAACCCCCTGTGCAGATTGCACCGCCGCTGAATCCTCCTCAGCAGGCTCTGCAGTATAGTCTGCCATCGTTCTAAATCACCCCTAGTAACGCACAAGTGTATACGTATACTAACACGTTGGGGCACCCCCACACAGCCGCACACCACCACCCCACAGCGCACCAGGGAACCCAGGAGGACTGCACCCGCCGCCACCAGCACCCACAGGAGAGCCCAGCTATACTTGCTGTTTGCTGCCTGTAACTTTGAGGACCGTCAGAAGAAACATGCAGTTAGGAGCCACACCGTTCCAAAGAGAAAGGAAAAATGTTTCACACACGTTTTTACAGGGGAGGTTCCAAAATGGCCGCCGTTGAACACTAGAGGCCGAAACCCACTTGCAGGGAACGTGCAGTACCGCAAACGGCCGCTCTGAGCACTAGAGGGAAAGCTCCATAGGCTCAGTATGTCCGCGGCTATGGCAAAATGGCAGCGTCAGACGACCGGGTGCTGTGCGGGGGGTATGGGGGGGTGGGGAGGGGGTGAAAAAGGGCACCACGCGTCACTACCGGCGGCTACCCGGAAATTTTTTTTTTTTTCGTCGGTCCCCCTTACGCCCCTAAAAAGGGGGGAGGGGGGAAACTTCCACTCACCACTCCTGACGAGCACGGCGGGTAGCCACCCATTCGCAGACCTTCCGCCCCTTGGACGGTATGCTGCAGGCCAGAATAATCGCCTTGCTCCAATTGCATCCGGAATTGGGCTCAAGTGGGGATCACCCCCGGCCACCCGCACGGAACGGGCACGATGCGGCGGGTCCCATACCGCAGGACTGGCTCGCATCAGTCGGCCAGGCCGGGGAAAGTGCAGAGCCCGTGGACTCTCTATGCCCTGGCCGGCTTCTTGATAGCAGATCATTGCTTGATAGAAGTGTAAAATAAAATAAAAGTAAAAGAAAGAATAAAGGAATGGTCACAAACAGGACCGCAATTCCCCCAAAGGAAAGCCAGGTCAACTCCTTGCAAACTAGGCATTGAAACTGGTGAGCTATACTATGTTGAGGGTTTATGTGGGAAGAGAGGACGGCCCCCATGGGAGAGGCCAGCTGTTCTTTTCCCTGCCTAGTTAACTCCTAGTTGGACAAGCATAAACCCCACACGTCATGAAGAGCTGCGTCTGTCAGTGAATGCAGGAGAAATACATACTTCAACATATTTTTTTAAACCAGAATTTAGTTTAACATCCTGCAGAAAAGGAGCGAGATTGGCCGGTTATAGGGGAGGAAGCTTCTTTTTTTTTTATTTTTACACTAAACAATTTCATTTTTTTCCATTCCTGCATGCAGGCTGCCTGTTATTAAACCTGCATTCACCCTGGGTGGTGTGCAGGCAGCCTATAGAGGTGGAAGAGAACACAGCATCTGCACAGGCACCACCATATCAGAATTTAACATACAGGCAGGAGTGGGTGCACAGATCTCAATGCACACCGGGGTTGATTTACTAAAACCAGAGTGTGCAAAATCTGGTGCAGCTGTGCATGGTAGCCAATCAGCTTCTAATTTCTGCTTGTTCAAAATGAGCTTTGACAAAAATTCCTGGTAGCTGATTGGTTTCCATGCACAGCTGCACCAAATTTTGGACTCTCCAGTTTTAGCAAATCAACCCCACTGTGTGCACCTGGAATTCGGCTTTAACCACTTGACAACTGGGCACTTAAACCCCCTTAACAACCAGACCAATTTTCAGCTTTCAGTGCTCTCACACTTTGAATGACAATTACTCAGTCATGCAACACTGCACCCATATGAAATTTGCGTCCTTTTTTTCACACAAATAGAGCTTTCTTTTGGTGGTATTTAATCATCTCTGGGTTTTTTATTTTTTGCGCTATAATTAAAAAAAGACCGAAAATTTTGTAAAAAAATGAATTTTTCTTCGTTTCTGTTATTTTTAACCAGACCAACAATTCCCCCAAATTCACGGGTCAACAGTTCACCAATTTCGGCTTAAGGTCCACGTGTGTCACCCCAACTAAACGATTTTGACCTCTCAGGTTTTAAACCACGTCGACACGTACCTTTGGTTAGTC
>BLSH010334194.1:1194910-1223569 GCA_018402905.1 Glandirana rugosa | reverse complement strand
TTCAAACCCGTGGGGTGCATTTTTAAACATAATTACACGTATTTCTTCGGTTCCTTACTACCTTTTTAGAGGTTTTCCGTAGTTTAATGTCTAATCTGTAAGAATATTACAGTTGTTTTCAATCTAAAATAAAGATAGTAAATGTGAAAGTTTTATAGTCTTTTGTTTTTTTTACCGCAGACGTTTTCAAACCCGTGGGACGTCTCAATTATAGAACATGACGGGGGAAAACCGTTCATAGTGTCGAACATTTGCGAAAAACATCGGTCGGTTATCAGAAAGTTAAGAACAAACTCCATAGAAACGGGTAAGAAGGAAAGAACTGGAAGACTTTTGTAAGGAAGAATGGGCAAAGATACCTCAAACAAGAATTGAAAGACTATTGGCTGGCTACAAAAAGCGTTTACAAGCTGTGATACTTGCCAAAAGGGGGCAGTACAAGATATTAACTCTGCAGGGTGCCCAAACTTTTGCAGACGCCATTTTTTTTGTTTTCTGATATTTTGAAAGTGTAAATGATAGAAATAAAATCTAACTTTTGTTGACATTATAAGAATGTCTAATCTGTAATTTGATGCCTTTTGGAGATTTTTCCATCATTCCTTGGCTTCTTTATGCACATTAATACAAATTTTTACGTGGGGTGCCCAAACTTTCGATCCCCACTGCATATATATATATACACACACACACTGAACTGGCCCATAGATGATTATTACTGGGGGGTACCTGGGCTCTACCTACCTACCGATCAGTGCTTAGAGTAGGTCTAGGTTGATGCGATACTGGGATCATTGGGAGATATTTGGGCTCTACCTGATGACCAACACTTGATACTGGGCTGCTGAAGCCCGTCGCTGCCTGCCCGAGCCCGCAACCCTGCTGCGTTAAGTGCGGGGTGAGGGGGGGTTGTTTGCCGCCCCCCCCCCCCCTTTACATTGTAGCAAACTGTAACTTCTTCACTGTTGTCACATGAAAAGATATAATAAAATATTTACAAAAATGTGAGGGGTGGACTAACTTTTGTGAGATACTGTACATACATACAAGCACACTGATGTGGCTAAATTGTAGTTTTGCCCACTTGGGGATTCTTCCATTAAGGGATTCAGGAAGTATTGAACATATACCACCTACAGGTGGATTGGACACTGGAAAACAAGCTGCAGGCCAGTTCAGGGTTAATCGTCTTCTACTGCCAACATTCACCAGTTTGGTTTTTGTTTGCTAGTGTCCTACGAGGATGGATGCATTTTTTTTCAGCTCTGATGAGCAGAAAGTTTCAGGGCTTAACCTTGTAGTGACCTTTGGGCACTGGTTTCTGCATTATTCTGTTCTGATTTAAGTTAGTTGCAGAGTGCTTTCCAGGTCCAGAGCATGGGCATTACCTCTGCACTTGCTAGGGTGACTTTCAACTCTCAGAATCTCCCATGGCTCCGTTAGGTGTGACCGGGTGCTCATCTGAGGTTTTTGCCATGGTCATGTAGGATTTTATGAACAAAACTTTTAAGTTAATTGCTGATTCTGAGTGCAGAGATCACAAGCATGCTCCTCCAGCTTTTCCAGCAGACAGGACATCCATCAGAAATTTTGGGGCCCCTTACACAGCTTTAGACCTGGGCCCCCCTGTCTGACCACCAACATTCCCCAGGGCCCGCCCACTGGCCATCCCACCACATCCGCCCACTGGCCAGGGGTGTACACCTGTTTCAGCCACAGTAGGAATTATACACCATGTCACACTTACCAGGTGTAGCCTTCCAAGCATGACCTATTCAAGTGAAGTGTGCAATGCATGCTAATGTGGGATCCAAGGGGTTAAACAAACAGTGCACAGGCAGCACAGCCTCACCCGATGCTTGCAATAAGACCTTGTGCCGAACCATAGGTGCTGGAGGTCTCAAACCTGGACCAGTTGTGGTCCAGGGGGCCCTCTCCATGGGATCCAAGTTTGGTATTTTTATCACCTATGGTTCGGGAGAATGGTTTCCCCAAACCAGGTGCCCCCAACCATAGATTCCAATGTTAAGTCTGAAATTCAACCAACAATTGCTGGTCAATGATTGGTCACTTTGGGGACCCGGTACGCCCGAACCATAGGTGCTGGAGGTCCCTAACGTGGACCTCCAGCACCTATGCTGAGGGGGGCCTCAGCATAGAGGGGGGCCTCTCCATGTGACCCAAGTTTGGTA
Source organism: Glandirana rugosa (assembly GCA_018402905.1). Lineage (NCBI taxonomy): Eukaryota > Metazoa > Chordata > Amphibia > Anura > Ranidae > Glandirana > Glandirana rugosa. The sequence goes on along the minus strand of BLSH010334194.1, from coordinate 1,221,377 downwards.
TTTTTATTGCCTATGGTTCATGAGAACAGTGTGCCCAAACCGGGTGTCCCCCTCCCATAGACTCCAATGTTAAAGACTGCTAAAGTCTTTGTTGTAAGGGCCCCTTGAGACACTGTGGCTCCTTACAACAGTTCTGCCTGTACCCCCTGATGGCGGCCAATGGACCAGCATTGTGGAGGGCAATCCGATCTTGATATGGTCAGACTACGCCACAGTAGTGACATATATCAACCATTAGAAAGGTACCATAAGTCTAGCTGCAGCAAGAAAGGTAGAGCGAAACCCTACCCTGTGAAGAACTACACTTTAAGTCCCTGTCAGTTATGTACATTTCAGGTGTAGACAGTTGCAGGCATATTTTAATAGCTGCAAGAGAATGGTCTTTACACCTGGAGGTGTTCCAGGACCCGCATCACAGGTGGGGGGTGCCAGATTTGGACCTCCTGGCCTCCAGGTTCAACAACACATGGAACACATGTTTGTATTCAAGGGCAAGGATCCCCTGGCAGAAGTAGTGGATGCTCTGGTGTCTTCATGGGATCAGTACACTCTGTGCCTTTTCTTTCCTGAAACATTTTCCTTCTCTGCTCAGCAGGATGGAGGGCATTACAGTGATCAGTGGTGTTAAGGCCCAGGACTTCCTTCTTGGCCAAAGTACCAAAGTAGTCTTTGCTTTTCACTTTAATCTGGACATTGTTTTCCCATCTCTTTGTTCAGCTTTGGGTTATCAAAATGAAATGTCCTTCCATTGTCTAGATGGGGCTCAGATTGTGTAAGTTTAAATCTCAGCCACCACTTTTTTTTATTTTTTTCCAGAAAGATGGATTTTATTTTTGTCATTCCAAATGGGTCCTAGAAGGATGCACTAGCTTCTCATTCCACCATCTCTAGGTGATTCAGACAGACCATAATTCAGGCTTATGTTTTCAAGGATTGTGTTTGCCCCTTTCCTGTTAAAGCTTACTCCATAAGATCTATGAGCAGCTCAGATTTGTAAGGCTCCCTCCAATTGTCTGTTTGCAAGTTCTACCAGTTCGATGTCTCTGCCTCATCTGATGCCAGCTTTGTGCATAAGTCCTTCAGGCAGCTCTTTACCACTGACCTGTGCCTGTTACCAATTGTTTGTTGTGTTGCCCACTCAGTTGGATGGACTGCTTTTGGACATCATGAAAGTTGTTAGGGCTTCCTGTGTATCTTGGTGGATAAGAAAATAAAGTATTGCAAACAGGTTAAAATAAAAGGTGAGACTTTGTTGATCACAAATTTCTAAGATAAAAATCCAATATCCAAAACTAAAATGATTCTTCTACTTGCATGCGTGAAGTTGTGTAATAGGTGTTTATGTATGCATAGGCATCCTGCCTGGGAAGGGGGGCATTCGGGACACATTTAGACTGGGGATTTGAACTGTACTGTAGAGTGCAACACATTACCCACTGCAGCATACCACAAAACACATATCGTGCCTTGTGGTATGCTGCAATACTAAAAAAAAAGGTAATGTCCATTTTCCATATCATTTATTCATTATCATTATTCACTATTATTCATAATAAACGCAGTCCATGTTAATGTGTGTTATTTATTATTACGGAGAAAATGACAGGTCCTCTTTATGGAGACATCAAGGGTCAGCCCCCTAAAAGTGGTTTACCAATGAAATCTTCCAAATCCACACTACAATCACAACAATCTTCAAGATTGTTGCAGCTGTACACATAGAAGGCATACAGTAATAACATAACCCCAGCATGGGACATCATGCAGTGGAACGTTAAAGTAGTTCTAAAGTCAATTTTTTTTTCACCTTGATGCATTCTCTGTAATAAAGTAAAAAAAAAATTCAATAGCAGCCCCCCCCCCCTTAAATGAGAACATTTTTGATCTGGTGCTGCAGCTCTTTTTGAATTCACTGGAGGTTCTGATGCCAACGGGAGCTATTGGCTCCTGCTGCTGTCAGTCAAATCCAGTGAAGAGTACTGGCTGCTATATACCCCACCTGTGATGCTGAGCTGTATACTGTGTCCTGTGATGCTGAGCTGTATACTGCATCCTGTGATGCTGAGCTGTATACTGTGTCCTGTGATGCTGGGGCTGTATACTGTGTCCTGTGATGCTGAGCTGTATACTGTATCCTGTGATGCTGAGCTGTGTACACCTGACACAATATGTGGAATCCAGGGGGTGGAATGGGTGGATTCTATAAGGGGTGGGGCTTATTGGAAGTAGGAGGGGCCAAAAGGAAGGGTGTGGCCTGACGCCCCCCATCCTAAAACATCACCAGCCCCCACAGTTTCGGGGCTGTCCTGGAAGACTACTGGAAATAGAGTTACCAGTAAATCTAACTTGTCTTATCTGTACAGGACAGAGTATTCATTAACCGTGGTTTAGATGCTGCCACCTTTAGGTGATTGGATGTTGGCAAAACAGAAGCTGCAGGGACATTCCCCATAAAACCTTTTGCCACACCCAGCTAGCCTTTTTTTTTGCCAGCGTCCTTAGGTGATGAACCTCCTTTGCTTTATTGAGAGAAGCTTACCTCTTTTATATGGAGGTATTGATTTTCAAAGATTCTTCTCCTAGCTGTGCTATAGGCTTCTGGATTGGTTTACTTCTTGAACAAGCCTTGGACTGTATTCAGTCCCCGCCTGGATGTAAATGGAGGGCAGACCTATAATAACATTTCAGGCACTGGATAACTGGGAGTGGGAAGGGTTATATGGGGGATATCATGGCAGCTTTGGCTTAAACCCCCACACCTATAACCCAGGGTTAATGAATATTGCACTGTACTCCATGAAGAAAAAAAATAGATTTACTGGTCAATAATCCTATTTTTTTGTTTTATAGGGCCAAAAATTAGGTAATGCTTTACCGAGAAAGGCAGTCACATCTTACCTTGCCACCAAAGGAATTTCTAGTCTAATGTCCCTGACAGTCATTCACTGACACACTAAAGTTTCAAGGCAAGCATATCAACTTAGCAGTATGTTTGTGCAGTTATGCAATAGTACATTCTGCTCAGATCACTTTGTTATTTTCATGTCATGGAAAAAAGTTCAATTGAATTTTGTCTTGCATGCAAACGTATTTACATTGTTCAGCATAAAGCGCCTCATTAGGATCAAGGTTATTTTGAACTAAATATCAGTATTTTTACTACAACGCTTTACAAAAGAACTTTGACTGCACTTAATCATAACCACAGAGGAACTTACTATATAGTAACCCTGCGTGTCCAAACGCCTACACAGTTAGTCATGAAGTGACTGCTTATGTAGGAATCTATTTCAGAAGCCCAACTTTTTTTTTTGTGGCTAGGCTTTAACCTGGCCGTATTTTATACAGTCTTTTCGTACAATTGCTGTTAGTCTTGCCAAATCTATGTAATATAAGGACAGCCCTATACGTGTTTTTTTTAATCAAATCAGGCAGGCCTTAGCATCACATAGTTGATGAGAGATCTAAAGAAGATTGTACAAACAGATTGTATAGTGTTACCTTTAGGCCTCATGCACACAGGACGTTTTTTGACTGTTTTTAGCAGCTGTTTTCAGCTGCAGATGTTTTTTCCTACAGTCAATAAACCCTCCATCATGTTATCCTATGTGTTCATGCACACACAGGCTGTTATCAACTGTTTTTAGCAGTGACGTTTTTGAGCTGTAAAAAAAACCCAAGAGCTGAGGGGTTTTTTGGACTGTTTTCAGCTGTAAAAACGTTCAAACACTTAAAAACATCCAGAAACGCCCAAAAATGTCAATCCCCAACATTTTTGGACGTTTTAGACCAATTAAAAAAAAACAAAAAACGCTGGCCCTTTAAAAATGGGAAAAACTTGAAAAAATGGCGGTAATATAAGGCTGGTAAAAGCTGAAAATATCCCTGATAAGCTACTGACGTTTTTGGCTGTTTGCACGAAGCCTTAGACATTTAAATACTTACCTATTGTTAAGCAATAGATAAGCTTGAAGGTGAATCCTTACAGACCTTTGTAACTGCGGACACTATAGTGAAATTACTCAACCTCTCTGTTTACTACTTGGCATCATATATGAAACTCCAGAGATTCCTTTTACTCATCAGACCCCATCGGAGACATGACCCAGCCTTGATCCCTGCATAGGTGTCACATTTTGAAAGACAGTCCTATTATGTTTATATGTGTAAAATAAAAAAGGAGGGGCAGCTGCCCAGGCGTAGTGTTTTCAGGTAATTAGGGGTGTGTTGGGTTGCAAACACCTTTGTTGTTCCTGGAGCCTGCACAAAAAACTGAACTGAGGATGTACCCATACCCATTGTGTGCCTCCGCTCTGCCACAGCAACCACACCAGTTTCCAGAAAGGCTTAAGATGCTCTCTCCCAGGTTTGGGTTACTGTCAACGTCTGGCTGGCATGATTGGGGCCATCGGAGTCCCAGCAGCAGTAGTACAGGTCTGTGAAGAAGGCAAGAGAAAATTCATCATAAGCATTGACACTGCAACACCGATCACTGCTTCCTGCCCAGAATTCACCAGAGCTCCTCTCACGCCAGCATGAAGATGTCAAAGGATGGTTCCAAACTCTACCATGCTGTGCTGTAAACCTGCCCTGAACGTTGATTCTTTTAGGGACACTCACCTCTGCTGAATAAGTAGGTATACTGTACCTCTCTGTCTCTCCTCTGTGGCTTATGCCCTTGACTGCCCCAGCTACTATAACCAAATCCACATTAGGAAACTCCTGTTTGTGACCCGGGACAAGAGGTGAGCCTGTGGGACCCCAGGAATTTGTTCAAGACTTGTAAGAGTCACTTGTAAACAGGGATAGTTGGTGGCTTTTTCTTTATGCATCATGCTGGGTCAGAGATGACACAAGGATGCCTGCACAGTTCTTTTCTATGTTAACAAATGTCTGACTCAGATCAACCCCCTACAAGTGTCTCTCACCTTACAAAGTTACAATATTACAGTCTGATTGCTGGGGGAGAAAAAAAAAAAGGCTAAGGAAATGTTTTCTCCTGTCTGCAGCAGAGGCAAAGTCATTGCAGCTCAAGAACTGCTTATTAAAGCAACCCTGTCTTGACAATTTCTAACCATAAATTCACCCTGTACAAGAAGCAGATGTAGAATTACCTTTCCAGAGGCCCATGTCTTAAAACATTGCTGCTTTGCTGATGCAGGTATCTGACATTTCCAGGTGCACCAATTACCTGCTCCGTCATTATACCTTATGTTCTGTAGTGAAGTAGGCTGGTTTCAAATGGCCGTGTCCATGGGCGGGGTCCGCCTCGCTCAACGAGGATCGCCCCGCTGAGCTGGCGGATGACAGATCCGTCTGCGCTCACTGTGCAGAGTCCCGCTCTCCTCTATGGGAAATCGAATGAAAACGGACTGCCTGTCCGTTGTCATCCGATCCCCAGATGGATGGAAAAATAGGGTTTCCAGCCATCGGGATTTACGGTAGCGGAGCGGATCGGAGAACAGCGGGTGGCAGCAGACGTGTCACCACTGACATCCGTCGTTCCATAGAGGTGCATGGAGCGTCTGTTCAGGTCCGCCTGAGAAGTAGACAGGCGGACCTGAAAGGGGCCTAAGAGCTGGAAGGAGTAACCACAGTGCTCCTGGGGTGAGCAGATATTCAACTCACCCACAAGTGTCAAATACCTGCTGCAGCTGAATTCTATGGAATCTTGGCTAAATCATTAATCTACAATTTGATGTTAATGTATGCATATCAGCTCTCATTTAATAATTTTTATTTCTGTAAATGTATTATTTTTTTTTACGTGTACCTTCATGAATAAAACAAATGTGCCATTGTGCATTAATTTTTCTATCTGTGTGTCACACGCCTCATTAAAAGTCCCAACCAACCTTTCTCCTTTTTTCAAGATTAGCAAAGCAGTTGTGTTTTAAGACATGGACAGGTGGAAAGGTACAGTAAATATACATAAAGCTTGTGAAAAACATAGAGAGAGTCTAGATGGAGCTCAGTAATGTGTTGTTTTTACTTTTATAATTGCTATTTTTTGGAATTAATAGAGTAGATTGGATTTGAATGCAAATTTGGATGATTCTTATGAAGTGCTGACACATTTTGCTGCTGGTGTCTCTTTCACTTTATTATAGAAGAAATCTTTAGCAAGAAATATATCAATCATATTATTGCTGACCTCTCCTGCAAATGCTAGTTGCCTGGCCAAAATGCTGATTCTTTTGTTTTAAAGCTGAATTCTAGGCAAACAGCAAACTATGCTAATTAAATACATATATGGGAGCTATTTTACCTGCCCAATGATTTGTATTTCTGTTCATCCATTCCTGAGATTTACACAGCCCTGGCTATCAGGGGTGGAGACCTGAATTTTCTCTGCTGCAGCTAGGTTACACTTCTAGATCTTGTCCTATCCAATGACTAGACAATAAACAGAAGAAGCAGCACCTGACGAATTTTGCTCTTTACTGCTATCATCATGCTTCTTGTCAGCATGTGAGCACCACAGCTCAACTGATTGGCTCCTTGTGTTCTTTATCCATCTCCCAGTCTGACCACTCCTGTACAGTGGATTGAATCATGCTGATACCAAGTCAAATTCAGGTACATACATACATTGCTTGCTTTAACCACTTACCACCCGCCCACAGTACTTTTACTGTGGGAGAGCAGCACGGGCAGGCTGGATCACATGTACATCAGGGGCGACCCATCCATATGGGGCGCAGGGGCGCTGCCCCCCTAATCCATGCATGCGGCACCTAATCTACATGCAGGGCACCTGCACATGCACATGAAGCACATGATTAGAGCCTGAGGTTCTATTTGGCTTAAAAAAAGGGTGGGCTTGGGGCCGCAGAGTACACCCAGTTATGTGACAATAGCAAATTAATATTCGCTGTTGTCTTCCTGATTCTCCTCCCAGTCATTCGCGAAGCAGGTCTTGAGACCCTATTGGCCGAGAGGAAAAGCACTTGTATTGGAGAAGAAGAGGTAGAGGAGGAGGAGATGCAAGGGAAGCCGCCGTGACGCAGAGGAGACACAGGATGAAGCCGCCGCCCGGAGGAAGCGCTGCCCACAAGCTAGGGGGTAAGTGCGGTGCAGGTGACCGACCAACCAACGGGGGGGGGGAGCAGGTTACCCATCCGTCTGACCCGGGAGGGTGCGGCTGATCCGACCAACGGGGGGGTGGTGGTGGGTGGATTGTTTGCCCCCCCCCAAAAAAATATAGCACCAGCCGTCACTGATGTATGTCATCCAGACTGCGGCATTCAGTGAGCCGCTCCCGCGACCGCTGTGTTCAGCACAGTGGATTGCGGCTCCAGGTACCTGCCCGCTTTCATAGCAGCCATGTTCCCTATACAGTGATGCTGTGATTAGCCCACAGCTAACACATGGTACCTGGGCCAATTACAGCACCCTGCAACATGTGATTAGCTGTAGCCATTCACAGATCACTAGTAATCACAGCTGTTATTACTGTAACCCATTCATGACAGTACAAAACATTGACGTTACATTGATCATCATATCATCATTGTAACCGCAATCAAAGTTTAAAAGAAAATCCCCAAGAGTAGTACAGTGTTACTATGGTGACACTAACTACTCCAATGAAAGTATTTTTTTTTAACAGGTTCTGGACTGCCTCACGTACATTCACTGCTGCAAAGTGGCATGATAGCGTGAATCGCCGCCTATAAACGGTGACTTGTGCGTGAGCTGGATCGCGGGAGAAGGGCAACCAAAACCATAAGAGGCATGGAGAAGCTCAGCTATGAGGAAAGATTAGAGGAACTGAATTTATTCTCTCTTGAGAAGAGGAGATTAAGGGGGGATATGATCAACATGTACAAATACATAAGAGGTCTATATAGTGAACTTGGTGTTGAGTTATTTACTTTAAGGTCTTCACAAAGGACAAGGGGCACTCTTTACATCTAGAGGAAAAAAGATTTCATCTCCAAATACGGAAAGGTTACTTCACAGATAGAGCTGTGAAAATGTGGAATAGACTGCTTTAAAAAAAAAGCCTGGATTCTTTCCTTAATGTAAATAATATAACTGGGTACTAACATTTTAGGTAAAGTTGATCCAGGATAAATCCGGTTGCCTCTCAGGGGATCAGGAAGGAACCTTTTCCCCACTATAGCAAATTGGATCATGTTATGCTGGGGGGTTTTTTGCCTTCCACTAGATCAACTGTGGGTGAAGGATTGTATGTTTTTATATATATATATATAATTTTTTTTTTTTTGGTTGAACTAGATGGACTTGTGTCTTTTTTCAACCTTACTAACTATGTAACTATAAAATAGAAAGGCCAAAAATAGTTGTCGTTTTCTAGTTATTCTCTCTCTAGTCTCTCTTTATTGTTCTCACTCAATTGTTCTGCTTTGTTTTTTTTTCTTAACTGTAATGTTTTATTGTTACTGTGTTTTAGCAGGTTATACTTGACTGTTTACTGTGTTTTATTGTTAACCATTATTTACATTGCAGGTACGCCATTCAGCAGCAGCACTCATTTATTTATCTTGACAGCAACAGCATTTGCTCCCACGATAAGTAAATCAGCAACTCCAGAGCTGTAGGAGGTGATTTCACCACCACAGTTAAAAAAAGAGCATATATGCCGAAGCATAGGGGCAGAGGTGGACTGATTGCCCCTATGCTTCGGGATATATTTTTAGAATGGTACTATGCACATCATTAGAAGTGGGTGGATGTAGGGTGGTTTTCTAATGGTGGGCATACCACCGATTGATTGATTCTCTTTTTTCATTCACAGGCTGCATGAAAAAAAAGAATATTACTATATATGCCCAACAAGGACCAGCAACGTACTGGTATGTTGCTGGACTTTGAGTGGTTATACCGGAATAATGCCTACAGGTATAGGTATCATCTTGGTATCATTCTTTTCAGCTGGCGGTCATCTTTCATGTAAAAGCAATCCTAGCAGCTAATTTGCCGCTAGACTGGTTTGGGAGGGAACGTCCCCCCCACTGCCATTTTCTATGCAGCCGGTGGTTCTGCCAGCTGACCATAGCGCTGATCGAAGACTAGAATGGCTCCAATCATCTTTATGGCCTAAGAAACTGGAAGCTATGAGCATTTCATCACTTTGGCTTTGCTGGATATAAACAGCGACATTGGGAAATTATCTTATCACACCAATCTTGGTGTGGTCAGATGCTTTAAGGGCTGAAGAGAGATCTAGAGTCTAATAGACCCCACATTTTTCAAAAAGAGTACCTGTCACTACATATTGCTATCATAGGTGATCTTTAAATTCCCCTGTGATAACAATAAAAATGATAAATAACAAAAAAAATGAAAGGGACAGTGTAAATATAAAATAAAAAGCAAAATGAATAATTAAAAAGATAAACGCAACCCTATCCCCCCGTGCACGTGTGCAAAGGTGAACGCAAATTTTGATCTTGTGTCGTATGTAAACAACAATTGCACCATGCACTGCGAAAGTCAGATCGAGGGTAGTAATTCTAGCAGTAGACCTCCTCTGTAAATCTAAAGTGGTAACCTGTAAAGGCTTTTAAAGGCTTTAAAAATGTATATAGTTTGTCGCTGATGTGAGGGTGTGCATAATTTTAAAGCATGTTTGGTATCTATGTACTCAGCATAAGATCACTTTTTATATTTCATCAAAAATTTGGGCAATATAGTGTGTTTTTGTGCATTAAAATTCAAAAAAAGTGTTTTTTTCCCCAAAAATTGCATTTGAAAAGTCCATGCGCAAATACTTTGTGAAAAAAAAATTGCAACACCCACCGTTTTAATTTATAGGGCCTCTGCTTTAAAAAAAATATGTAATGTTTGAGGGTTCAAAGTAATTTTCTAGCAAAAAAAAATATTTTTTCATGTAAACAAAGTGTCAGAAAGGACTTGGTGGTTCAAGTGGTTAGAAGAGTGGGTGATGTTGGGCATAAAATGCCAGGACAGTTCAACCCCCCCCCCCCAAATTAACCCTTTTTGGAAAGTAGACACCCCAAGCTATTACGCTCTTACCCTCGTTCGTGGCAAAGTTTTTATAATGATGTCTGCATGTAGAGGATCTTGGGATTGTCCCAATCCCAAGATCCTCTACATGCAGACATCATTATAAAAACTCTGCTCAGATCTGTGGCTATACCTCCATTTGAGCCCGGAAGCGGTTTGGGCAATTCTGTCTGGGCACACCTGAGAACGCAGAGCTGACAAGGGAAAGCAGTGTCTGCTATTTGTAAACAAAGTGCGTTTGACCACTCTTATTCAGATGGTCACACGAACGAGGGTAAGAGCCGTGTGTTTCAGTGGCGAATGTCACAATTACCCTGCTATTTCCATTACGGCGGCTGGGTTCTATCCTCTCATATGAAGCTGTTAAATCTTTATATGGACTTATGAACATTATTGATATTTGTAGCGCTACACTATTTTATCTAGTTGCTTATGATACAAAGGGCTTTAGGCTACTAAATATTCATATAGCGTTCTACTTTAAATATTTGTACTTTTAGACTGGGTTCACACTGCTGCGAACTCTACTGCAAATTTAAGCCGTTGAGATAGATTAAATTCGCAAGTTCAACGCAGTTCACATTGAAGCATTGCGAATCTAATCAGTGAAAAAAAAGGGTCCTGTGCGAGTTTAATCCGTATGCGATGCTGTGCGTTGCGAATTCAGCTCCATAGACTACAATAGAACACGGATTGAAAACGCAATCTCCCATTCACATCACTGCTATTGCTTCCCCCTCCATCTCCAGCTCCAGCTTTGCAGTAGATGCGCACCAACACATGTAGAAACCACACGTGTGTCTGAACTGAAAAAACTTGTATCACAATCGTATTAAATTCGCAGAAAATTTGCACCGCAGCAGTGTGAACTGAGCCTTACGGTTTGTATGTTCCTGGTCTTTATATACAAAGTGTTGAGCATGACAGAATGTTTTTTTTTTTTTTAATCTACCAAGGCCAAGATCAGCAATTGTATTTGCCAACCCTCTAAAACATCCACTTCTTTGTAGATAATGCCAATCAGATCTTTAAAATAGCACTGTGCACACACTCTGAATGCTGATACTATATTTGAATAGCTGTTAGCTTCAGAAAGCTCTTTACTTTGGATAACCTAAATGTGATCTTTGCACCACTCTAGTAAGCACACTTGTACAAAACCCTCTCCTCAGCCCTACAGGGGGCTAAGAAGGACAGGGGGGGCCTGTAGGTGGGGTCTTGGATACTTAGTAAGACAAATTAGGAAAGGACAGGGGGAGGTTACAACAGCCAGCTTAACGTGCCAGACTCAGCTGAAGAAACCTGTGCTAATACAGTCAGCTCTGTCCAAAGATTTTCAGGCTATCCACGTCTCTGATCTACAAGCTGCGTAAGTTACAGGACACAGGTATCTATGATGGTCTTCTCCTTATAACCCATACATGAACTGTGTATGCAGCAATAATCATAGGATCACATCATACAGGTTTACACTTACAATGGGTAAGGACAGTGGTGTGGCTAGGGGGTGCAGACCACACCGGGGTGACATTCACCAGAGGGGTAACACCATCAAGTAGGAACTGATATCCAACCGCAATGGATAGAGAGCCTGGGGGGGGGGGGGTTTGGTGGCACCAGGGAGCCTGGGGGGGGGGTGACACCAGAGAGCCCGGGGGTGGGGGTTTGGGCAGGGGTGACCCCAGAGAGCTTGGGGTGGTGGCTGGGTGTTAGTGGGGGTGACACCAGGAAGTCTGATGGGGGAGGGGGGCGGCTGGTGGTGGTGACACCATATTTTACCACACCAGGTGACACCAACCCTAGTGACGTTACTTGGTAAGGATACCAAGCTTGGCGTCACTTCTAACTTTTCTGCCCCAGCGGAGATGATGTTTAAATTGTCTGTCCTTAGCCTCCTGGCATATCAACATCTGTATTTCTACAAGAATTTAGATATAATAATATATCACTCCTGTGTACAGTACATGACTGCTTTTACATAATCTATGCAGGACTAAAATGGAAAAATATGGACTGATGTCACAGCTGTGAAAGAAAGACTGGGCAAAACTATTACGGCCCAAGATCTAGGTTTGCACATGCGCGAGATCTGGTGTTGTGTCTTCAGGGGGTGGCTGCCAAAATCAGGAGGAGGCAGCTGGCTCTGGAAGGGCATGGTGGCCACAGCTCCTACTCCCTAGTGAAATGGTTCTTGGTGGTCACTATTGATCATTCAATGCAACTAAATTGATCAGATTGAATAAAAATCTCAAACCTAGGACCCTTTACTCAATCAATTTAGTGCACTCTTAACCGATTCTTCATTTGATTGGCCATGGTGGAATTTTGCGATTGCTCAATCAAATATTTTTGTGTGTATTGGGAGAACTGATCCTAATACAGATCCAATAAATGATCATTTGTAATAGATGTTTAGATTTATGACCATGTGTTACATTGTTGATCATCTGTGATGAATCACTTGCTTGTATTTGCCTGTACTTAGAGTAATCACAAATCTTTATGTGTATGGCCACTATTACTTCTTTGCATGTTCACTAAAAAGATCTTTTCCTTCATTAGGAAAAATAGACCGTTCATAAGATAATGTCATTTACAGAATATTTTTTTGCACTACATTTATATTACTGATTCCTGCATATATTCTTCTGTATCTCCATGCGGATCAATCTATTTTTATTCTTTCTGTTCTGGTGGAGTGGTTTGACACTATACATATAGCTGGAGAAGGTACTGGAGAAATCCGACACTACAGCTTTTCAAGAACGACATAGACAGGACAGGAAAATGATGCAACTCTCTCTTTGCCGTTGCTCTGCCTCTATGGTAAGGATCTGCACTCTCTTAATTCATACACATGTAGATTCCAATGTTCCAATGTCTGATTTTGTGTAGTACTTTTATTGCTCCTACAGTGACCTCACCTGGCAGAAAATAGAGTTGCTTTAAATATTACACTTCTATTTTATATGTATGTGTATATATGTATGTATGTATGTATGTATATTTATGTGTGTGTATATAACTGCAGCCAATGTCCCCCTTGGGGGTGGCTGGAAGTTGTGGTTCACCTGCTCACACTGCCCTCAATCACACTCCTTGCTTGCATCCGGAGTCAGGAAACAGGCTGGCTCTTTGTTTTTTTTTTGTTTTATTAAGGGTTTAAACTTGGATAGTGTACATGGAGATTATGTGATTCCCAGAAATCAACACAGTACCTCTATATACACTCTCCTTCTTCCTACAGCATAACACTCGCTTCTCCTTGTTCCTCTCTCCTGCACAACACTTGCTTCCAGCCTAGTAGCACATGGTGAGGCCTGATCTGGCTTTGACCAGGGCCTAGTAACCACCTTTAGCAGGCAAGGGGCCGCGGGCCTCTATGGTATAGAGAAGGTTTGTAGAATGTGCTACTTGGCCTGATGGACTACTGCTCCCAGCTCACCTTCTTCCAGGTCTCCACAGTCCTCTTGGCTGCAAACTAGACTTGCCACATCATCCATTTAATCCAGGACACATATTAAATACACAGGTTCTGTGGCTGATTAAGGTGGTAATTAAACTCACTTGGTGCCTTATCTGCATTAAATTAGCCTCAGAACCTGTGTAATTCATATGTGTCCTGGATTAAAGGGATGATGTGGCAACCCTACTGCAAACACCTGTACACTGCCTGCTGACACCAAAGTCCCAGTCTCTTCCTGCACCTCTTCCACACTATCTCTATCCCAATCTGCTGCAGAGGGCATCTCCACTTCCCTGACACCCAGTGAACTCCTCCTGGAGACCTGGCTGTAGCACTCTCCTTCTGCTGTCCTCTCCTGCTCCACCTTGTGCCTCTCCGCCAGGATCTCACTCCTCCTGGATTCACCCGAGCCCTGTGCCGAGGTCACCCCCCCCCCCCCCCCCAGACAGGGGACTCCCTCAATGCCCACCGACAGCCTCAGCACTACGCCTCCATTCTCCAACTTCCACCCGAACTCTCCTTCCCCCACTGGGCAGACCACAGTATTTAAGGAGGCCTGCCCCCTGCCAATCCAGGTTGGGGATTGGTCAGGGCTCCTTAACATACGTCAGAAAGCCTCACCTCCTCTTCCCATCCCCTTTTCCAGAACTTTCTGAAGAAAAGTGGAGGAGTAACCAAGGGGTGTTTCTTCTTGGAGTCTCCAGCTCTCCATGGGCCACTCCCCTGCCCAGAATCAAACCAAACAGACCTGACAACAGCCAAGCCTGCCTAAATTGACCTACTCTGACACAAAAATCATCAACCATACCTAATGTAGAGGGCGCTACATAACTATATGCTTATTCTATGTTGTTAACGTGTGAGATGCCATCTAGCACATGTTAACAACGTAGACTGGACTGGTAGAGTGAACATTTTTCTAAGCATACAGTATTACACAATACTCGATGGTGAGCAGGTCACTATATATAACTATGCTTCTATTTATATAGACATATAACTATACTTCATACTAGCTTTACTAACACCTAAGAATAGTTTTCTTGGAAAAGTGACTCTAAACGATATCCTTATTCTCCAAAAATAATCGAAACACATCCACTATTTAATATCGGTGTAATCTATTTTTATGAATTCGTTTCTTACTGTGTTTCTCAGCCTCCTTGTATTGTCCTCCGTTGGCTCCTGAACTTCTCCTTTCTCCTCCCACGTTCATTGGTTTGGAACCAGAAGTGCTTGTGGTTGTGGTCATGTGCACTGCTCTGTGCGCACTACAAATACCACAGTCCCTAGTCCTGAGTTCATCTCAGGAGACAGCAAGAGAGTTTGGCCGCATTGCTGTAAACAGTAAATTGGGGTTATGGAGAACAAATGTAGCCACCCTCTAAATAGAAGTCTGGTCACAGCAGCTAATAAAGACATTTAGAGGTGGCTGAAAGCAATAAAAGGTTCTTCTTTCAGTTGACAATACATACTTGAGTATTTTTTTTTGTCTAAACTGTTTAGTGTCACTTTAAAAACCATTACAAAACTGAATGAGAGCTTACGTTATTTACATTACCATGATACAATGCTTATATAATCCATCTCCAGTCATAGGCGTGTGCACAGGGTATGCCAGGTGGGCCTGGGCACACCCCAATCACCCTGAATGATGCAGATTCCCCCTGTTTAAACCCATAATTAATCACCAAAGCCCCCTAACGGGGCTCCTAAAAAATGGATCCAAAAATAACATTGTAAAAAATATTAAAAAAATAAAATAATCCAAAAAAAACTACTGATGCCATCCACTGTCCTACTGATACCATCCACTGCTCTACTGACACTGTCACTGTATATACAGTATACACATATGTGTTTGAGCTTTGAGGTGCACACCCTAATGCAATAGACTGCGCACACCTATGCTGATAGTACAGAGCCTTTGGAGTCATTCTGCACATGCTCAGTTTGGTGTGCATTGCTAAAGAGGTTTTTTTTTCATTGGGAGGGTGCATGTGATTGGCACTCAGCACTGTCCAGATCATAGGCGTGCGCAGGAAGAACTAATCGCTCTGTGCGGTGCGATTCCTCCTACTGTCCACGCCTCCCACCATGTTGGCCACCCCCTCCCTGTCTTCTCTCCCCTCTTCTTCTGCAGGGTATGATTCAGGATGAAGAGAGGAGGGAAGGTCTAGCCAATATGTCATTTATCGGCCCCTTCATTTTCTAAATGAACACAGTGTGCACACTCATTCAAACTCATTCAAGCATGGTGTTTACTATGCTTCAGTTTTTGAATGAACAGAAAGCTGCTCAGCACAGAGCACTTCCCATTCATTCACTGCCCAGTGCAGTTGAGGCTGCAGAGAAAGGCATTTGTGTTTGAGCTTTGGGGTGCACAACCTAATGCAACAGGCTGCACACACCTATGGTCCAGACAGAGGGTCAGGGGTCCTGCAGCTTCATAGGACAGTCAGAGTGGAATGAAAACTTCTTCTACAAGCTTTAACCAGACACTGATAGAAGTCACAAGACTGCTATATATTGCTGATGAGAAAAGGTATTTAGCAGATTATATTTGCTAAAATGATTGCATTTCCATGTTCTGTGTACTGTGGGAAACCAGATATAGTGAATGCAGGGTCCTGGGTTTAGTAACACTTTAAGCCCTAGCAGAGACAGAACTGTCACTCAAGTGATACTCTATAGTGAAACAAAAAAAAACCCCGCTCCAGGTGAGTGAGTCTCTGGTTAATCCCCACATACTAGTCAGGTGCTAGCCCTCTCACATGCTGTGTATCATAAGGAAATGATTCCGGATGGCTGCACTTCCAAAAATCCTTAACAGATGGAGCAAGGGACAAAGAAGTTGACGCGTTTGCGCAAAACGCATCCACCTCTTTGTCCCCTGCTCCATCTGTTAACCACTCGTCATATGAAGCTTCAATAAAAGGATTTTTGGAAGTGCAGCTGTCCAAATCATTTCCTTATGATACACAGCATGCGAGAGGGCTAGCACCTGACTAGTGTGTGGGGATTAACCAGAGACTCACTCACCTGGAGCGGGGTTTTTTTGCTCCTTTCCTAGCTGCTACATGAAAAGTTAAAGAGGAAGTAAACCCTGATGGGGTTTACTTCCTCTATGTTACCCTGGAATGTAAAAGCATAATGGGCTACTATGCATCACATACTAGCCCATTATGTGCCACTTACCTGCATTGGAAGCCCACGATGTCCCCGCTCCAGGCCACATCCATCTTCTACCCCTCTTACTTACGTCACTCCCGCGCATGCACACTAGGGTTGCCACCTCATCCCTTTAAACCCGAACACATATGAATTACACAGGTTGTTCTGAGGCTAATTTAATGCAGATGAGGCACCAAGTGAGTTTAATTACCACCTTAATCAGCCACAGAACTTGTGTAATTCATATGTGTTCGGGTTTAAAGGGATGAGGTGGCAACCCTAATGCGCACAGAAGCCGCCAGTCATGGCACGATCTCAGTGAAGGAACGACACAGAGACTGTTTATTCACTGTGTATGTGCCTGGTGATGTGGGCACATCGCAGTACACTGCATATCTCCTGAACCGTGCAGGTTTGGGAGATATGCAGGGCACCTACAGGTAAGCCTTATTATAGGCTTACCTGTAGATTAACCCCTTCAGATCCACGCTATAGCCGAAGTACGGCTCCAGCGCAGATCTGAATTTCCGGGACGACATCCATGGACATCGTCCCCTGTGCACACTCCCGGCACGCACTCACAGGCGGCGGCGCGCGAGGCCACCGCACGCTTCGTGGGCGTGCCCGCGGGTCGGCGGACTCAATGTCCGCTCGAGACCCGCGATCGCCTGTCAGAGCTGCAGAATGGGGAACCACCGATGTAAACACGGCGGTTCCCGTTCTGTGGCAGGGGGCATGACAGATCTACTGATCCCTGATCCCTGTCACTGGGATCAGTTAGATGTGTTATGTCCCGGCCAGCCCCGCCCCCCCCCCCCCCCAGTTAGAATACATGCAGGGAACACACTTAACCCCTTCCCTGCCAATGACATTTATACAGTAATCTGTGGACATTTAAATTTCTGATCACTGTATAAATGTCATTGGTCCCAAGAAAGTGTCAAAAATGTCCGACATGTCCTCCCCAATATCACAGTCCCGATAAAAATCGCAGATCGCCACCATTACTAGTAAAAAAAAAAAAAATAATAATAAAAATGCCATAAATCAATTCCCATAGTTTGTAGACGCGATAACTTTTGCACAAACCAATCAATATACGCCAATTGCGATTTTTTTTTTTTTTTACCAAAAATATGTAGAAGAATATAAATTGGCCAAACACAATGAATAATTTTTTTTTTTTAATTTTTAGCAAAAAGTAAAAAATATTGTTTTTTTTTTTTTTTTTGTAAATCGTCGCTCTTTGTTTGCTTATAGCGCAAAAATAAAAACTGCAAAGCTGATCAAATACCACCAAAAGAAAGCTCTATTTGTAGGAAAAAAATGATAAAATTTTGTTTGGGTACAACGTTGCACGACCGCGCAATTCTCATTCAAAATGTGACAGCGCTAAAAGCCAAAAATGGGTCCGGGCAGGAGGGGGGTTTAAGTGCCCAGTAAGCAAGTGGTTAAAGTGGTTGTCATGGGTTGACAACCACTTCAAGGGGAGTTGGAGGAGCTGGGCCAGCACAGAGACTGATTAGACACTCCCAGAAAAGGAGAGGGCTATGATGTGTGCTGAGGGAAGAGGCTGTGCTAGGTTATGACTCTTTCTGGAGCAGTCACTGTTTATAGCAAGTTTGAAGGTACATTTTAGGTGAACTGAGAATCATTTAAGGAAAGGGAAAATACTGCGAGTAAGCATTTAGAATGATTGATTTTTCTGGGCTTTTACCTGCATTTTTTATTAGGCTAATAACCGGGTCTCTTTAACCACTGCAGCCCCAGAAGGATTGCACACTTTAGGACCAGAGCACTTTTTGCGATTCAGCACTGCGTTGCTTTAACTGACAATTGCGCGTTGTGCGTTGTTGTACCCAAACGGGTTTCCCCGTTTGTTTCCCACAAATAGAGCTTCCTTTTGGTGGTATTTGATCACCTCTGCGTTATTTCTGATTGTCGCTATAAATAAAAAAAGAGCGACAATTTTGCAAAAAAATCAATATTTCTTACTTTTTGCTAAAATACAAATCCAAATAAATATAAAAAAAAACATTTTTTTCATCGGTTTTGTCCGTTTTATATTCTTCCTTATATTTTTGGTTAAAAAAAAAAAATCGCACTGGTATTTGTCGCAGCTGCACGTTTTTCATTGTTTGGTTTATCGCACTGGTATTTGTCACAGCTGCACTTTTTTCATTGTTTGAATTCTAAGCGCGGTATATACAAACTAAATTTAAAAAAAAAATCGCAATCTGCATTTATTGATTGGTTTGCGCAAAAGCTGCCGCGTTTACGGATGATGAGAATTACTTTCTGAGGTTTTTATTTTTTTTAATATTTTACTAGTAATCGCGGCAATCTGCAATTTTTAGCGGTACTGCAATATTGGGGCAGACATGTCAGACCATTTTGACACTTTTTTGGGACCATTGGCATTTATACAGCGATCAGTGCTATAAAAATGCACTGATTACTGTGTAAATGCCATTGGCAGTGAAGGGGTTAACCTGCAGGGGGCGCTCTAAGGGTTAACTGTGTTCCCTGGGTGTGTTCTAACTGTATGGGGGCTGGACTGGCAGGGGGAAGGGAGTGATCACGGCTTCCATATACAGGAAGCCTGTAATCACAGCCCTTCCCCCTCTATGAGAACGGAGATCCGTGTTTACTTACACGGACCTCAATTCTCTCACTGCGAGGGGACCATCGTGGGTAGCTGGCAGCGATCGAGTCCGCCCTACCTGCTCCCTGCCCCCCCCCCCCCCGGACACAATGAGCGCGCACGCTCACAGTACTAGTTATCGCAAGCCGCCGTCATATGACGGAGGTTTGCGATGACGAGCCACCTTGTCGCCGTCAGACACTGGTCGGCAAGTGGTTAAAGTCATTTTTGAATTGATGCATGTGTACGTGATTTCTCTTCCATGATTTGTATTAAATACAGAGAATTGTAGATTAGTGAGGAAGCGGACGCTCTATAATGATTACCTCCCCTAACAACTGCTGATAAGACATCAGAAAGACAGTGAGGGCCGTTAAGCCCCTTTCACACTTGTGCAACCTGAAAGTCGCGCGTTTTTACCACGATTTTTGTCACAATTTTGATACGCCTTTAACTGCTTAAAGACCAGCCACCACAGTTATGCTGTGGCAGGTTGGCTCTGTTACGCGAATCCCCATAGGTGTACGTCGCTTCATGTAATAGATATAGCAGACAAGCATGCGCCACCGGAGGCCCCGGAGCCTGTGCGCATGGCCAGCGGGTGCGATGTCCGTCAGCCACCTGTGATTGTTCCACACAGAGCCAGAACCTCGATTTGTCAATGCAAACACGGCGGGTCCCCTTTCTGACAGAGGAGCTCAGAGTGATTGTCTGTTTCTAGTGATTAGGAACAGTGATCTCTCTCCTCCACAGTCAGCACAGCCCTCATACAGTTACAAACACCTCCCAGGGAACACATTTAAACCTTTGATTTCCCCCTAGTGTTAACCCCTTCCCTGCCAGTGTCATTTATACAGTAATCAGTGCATTATTATAGCACTGATCGCTGTATAAATGCCAATCCAAAAAAGTGTCAAAATGGTCTGACATGTCCGCTGCAATATCGCAGTACCGCTAAAAATCGCAGATCACCATCATTACTAGTAAAAAAAAAAAAACAGAAATGAATTTTCATCATCCGTAAACGCGGCAATTTTTTTTTACCAAAAATATGAGGAGGAATATAAATCGGCCAAAACTGAACAAAAAAATGTTTTTTTATATTTTTTTTCTTGATTTGTATTTTAGCAAAAATAAAGAAATTTGTTTGTTTTTTTGCAAAATTGTCGCTCTTCTTTTGTTTAAATCGGCGATCAGAAATGATGCAGAGGTGATTAAATGCCACCAAAAGAAAGCTCTATTTGTGGGAAAAAAAGGACGTCAATTTTGTTTGGGTACAACGTCGCATGACCGCGCAATTGTCAGTTAAAGTGACGCAGTGCCGAATCGCAAAAAGTGCTCTGGTCCTAAAGTGGGAAATCCTTCCGGGGCTGAAGTGGTTAAACGCTCCTAGATGCAAACGCGGCAAAATGCCGCTAAAAGCAGCATGCAAAACGGCCGTTTTAGACGCCGGCTTCTAGTTGTCAAAAAAACATTGTTCAGGAAAGGTTGAAACAGCGTCCAATGTATATGGTGGCTTATAACACTGATTGTTGTATAAATGTGACTGGTCCCAAAAAAGTACCAAAAGTGCCTGATCTGGCCGCCGCAATGTCGCAGTCCCGATAAAAATCGCAGATCGCCTCCATTACTAGTAAAAAAATAAATAAATAAAAATGTCATAAATCTATCCCCTATTTTGTAGACGCAATAACTTTTGTGCAAACCAATCAATATACGCTTATTGCAAATTTCTTTACCAGAAATATGTAGAAGAATTCATATTGGCCTAAACTGAGGAAGAATTTTTTTTTTCATATTTATTGTAGCAAAAAGTAAAAAATATTGTGTTTTTTTTTTTTTTCAAAATTGTAGCTCTTTTTTGGTTATAGCGCAAAAAATAAAAACTGCAGAGGTGATCAAATACCACCAAAAGAAAGCTCTATTTGTGACATTGATTTTGTTTCGGTACAGCTTCACATGACCGTGGAATTGTTAGCTAAAGCGATGCAGTGCCGTATCAGAAAAAAAAGGCCTGGTCCTTAAGGGGGTAAATCCTTCCGGTCCTTAAATGGTTAAGGAATGCCTGTGTAATCTTGAGCTCTGTGGCCCTTAAATCGCATCAAAGTCGGACCAAAGTAGTGGGGTACAACTTATCATGCGACTTTGCAGTCCCAGGTCGCAGGACAAGTAGCACAAGTGTGAAAGGGGCCTCAGTTGGCTGATTGATAGACTTGCACTGTGAGCAGGAAAGCACAAGCATTGTGCAGCACTGCAAAGCAAGAAGCAGAGCCGGTGTACATAATGAGCTAATGTACACATGTATCTAAAAAACATTGAAGAGACTACACATTCACTTTATACACACGGGCACATGTAAATAAATAAGCAAAACGTCGGGCCCGACATCAGGGAAAAATCTGCGTTTCTTTCAGCGTTTTGCATCAGCGTTAATGAACATTAGTGAGCGTCAGCGTCAATAGGCATTTTTTAAAAAAAAAAAAACATTCCTCTGCTATTTTTTAACCTAAAAACGCCGGATAACGCCAGTATGGAGTTAGTGAGTGTTTTGCAGCGTCGGCGTCAAAACGTTACAGCCTTGGAACGTTCTGGCCATGGGTTCTACTTTCAGCTCACTAACGCCGATGCCATCTACAGCTCAAAAACGTCAGCGTTTCTATGGGGCCATTGAATAACATGGAGAGCTGCAAAAAAAACGCAAAAAAAACATGGCGTCAAAAAACGCCTGTGTGTATATGGCCTAAGATGGAATTCCAGGCACAATGAAACCTTAAACAACCAATGTGACTTGTATAAATAGAAATTGAAATAAGCAATTTGAAACACCAATGTTTTAAAACTTTGACCCCCATGGTTCCTTTGTGCATCAAGTGGAAGAGTGCACAGGCTGTCACCACCAACTAACCACGTGACTGCTTTAACCACTTCCCGACCGCCGTATGCAGAATGACGTCCGGGAAATGGCTCAGTTATCCTGACTGGACGTCATATGACGTCCTCAGGATAACAAGCCGGCGCGCATCGCGGCGATCGGTGGTGTGGGAGGTCAGTCTGACCCCCCACAATACCGATGTCGGTAAAGTGCTTCCATCTGAAGCACTTTACCATGTGATCAGCCGTGACCAATCACGGCTGGTCACAGTGTAACACAGGAGAGCCGTTTATCGGCTTTCCTGTACTCAGGTCTGCAGACCTGAGGAGGGGAGAGCCGATCGGCTGCATCCCTGACAGGGAGGGTTTGTGCTGATGATTTATCAGCACAGCCCCCCCTCGGATCGCCACCCTAGACCACCAGGGAGCCTGCCCAGGGACCACCAGCAATGTCCCCACCCAGGACCACCAGGGAGCTGACCAGGGACCACCAGGGAGACCACCCTAGACCACCAGGTAAGGGGCATAGTGCCCAATATTAATGGCACTTAGTGCCACCTTCAGATGCCACCCTAGACCACCAGGGAATGGGCCCCTTTCTGTACATATGCCCACCAGTGCCCCTATCAGTGCATACCAGTGCCACATATCAGTGCCCGCCAGTGCCACCTACTAGTGCCCATCTATCAGTGCCCAGTGCCACCTATGAGTGCCAATCAGTGCCGCTTATCAGTGTTTGTCAGTGCTGCATATCAGTGCCCGTCAGTGCTGCTTATCAGTGCCGCCTAGCAGTGCTCATCATTGCTGCATATAAGTGCCTCTTCATCAGTGCCACCTCATCAGTGCAACCTCATCAGTGCACCTCATCAGTGCCAATCAGTACTGCCAATTCAGTGCCCGTCGGTGTAGCCTCATCAGTGCCCATCAGTGATGGAGAAAATTTACTTATTTACAAAGTTTTGTGACAGAAATAGAGAATTTTTTTTTTCAAAATTTTCGGTCTTTTTTTATTTGTAGCGCAAAAAATAAAAACCGCAGAGGTGATCAAATACCACCAAAAGAAAGCTCTATTTGTGGGAACAAAATGATAACAATTTTGTTTGGGTACAGCATCGCACGGCCGCGCAATTCTCATTCAAAACGCAACAGCACTGAAAGCTGAAAATTGGTCTGGTAGGAAAGTGTTCTAAGTGCATAGTATTGAAGTGGTTAAATCTGCATTGTGCCTGTTAATGGATATGTTGGGTGTAGTAAAGAGCTGGAGGATATAGGTGGGATTGGTCTTGGCATGCGTTTTCCTTTTATTGTCACTCACAAGCAGTTAGCAGAGGGCTAGT
Organism: Glandirana rugosa; assembly: GCA_018402905.1. NCBI lineage: Eukaryota > Metazoa > Chordata > Amphibia > Anura > Ranidae > Glandirana > Glandirana rugosa. Next base: position 1,197,889 of record BLSH010334194.1, on the reverse strand, counting down.
AGTTTCCTTTGTAAAGAACTAAAGTGTGTGGGTTGGGGACTACACTGACTACATGCAGGAGAAATCAACATAAAAATGGTCACCTGGCTGCAACTACTGCAGATAAAGGAATAGTTATTCACTTTCAGAAATCAGAATCACGCTTGTTAGTGACAAAGAAGTGACAAATCAACATTTTTCCATATCAGCCAGTGGCGAAGAAAAGCCATAGAAGGAGGTAAGTGAGAAACAGAAACTTAGAAAAGTGACGGCAGAAAAAAAGACTGAGTAGTCCATCAAGTCTATCTGTTTTTTTTATACGTTTTATATCATTTTTTTTTTTTTAGTTAACTTTTTTCTATAGCTCTATGTTCATCCCAAGCATGTATGAAGACATTTACTGTTGACTGGCTCACTACTTATACTGGAAGTTTATTTCAAGCTTCAAGTGGTCTCTAATGGTTAGCCTTACGTTCTTTGATTTTTTGTTTTTTATTGTGTTTTTGATTGATGTGTGATTCGATCAAAACAATTGAATCTGAAAACCATTAAATAGCCATAACTTTCCTTCCAATTGATTTAGACTCAATTTAGATCCAGCCAGGGTGGAAAATAATTGATTGGCAGCACTGAGATACTTTGTTAATGAATGCAATCATACAGTACATTGTCAAAAGTATTGGGACACCTGCCTTTACATGCACATCAACTTTAATGGCACCCCAGTCTTAGTCCGTAGGGTTCAATATTGAGTTGGCCCACCCTTTGCAGCTATAACAGCTTCAAGTCTTCTGGGAAGGCTGTCCACAAGGTTTAGGAGTGTCTATGGGAATGTTTGCCCATTCTTCCAGAAGCACATATTTGAGGTCAGACACTGATGTAGACAAGAAGACCTGGCTCACAGTCTCCACTCTAATCATCCCAAAAGGTGTTCTATTGATTTGAGGTCAGGACTCTGGCTAGTCAAGTTCCTCCACCCCAAATTTGCTTATCCATGTCTTTATGGACCTTGCTTGGTGCACTGGTCCAAATCATTTGGTGGATGGGGGATTATGGTGTGGGGTTGTTTTTCGGGGGCTGGGCTTGTCCCTTTAGTTATAGAGAAGGGAACTGTTAAGGTGTCAGCATACCAAGACATTTTGGACAATTTCCCACTCCCAACTTTGTGGGAACAATTTGGGGACGGCCCCTTCTTGTTCCAACATGACTGCGCACCGGTTCATCTAATCTAATGGGTTGTCGATTCTATACTGATTATTACTATCGGAAGAGATCAATCCAAAAAGAAATTGATAATTTATCGATCCGTGTATTCTATTAGTGATTCTGTCAGCACTCATTTGACTGGATCTAACACCTAAACCCAAACTCTTATTTATGATCCCAAAGTACTTAACATTTAATCCCTAAAGTAAAACGATAAGTCCTCAAAAACAGAAAAGCCAGCAACTCAGTACAATCCTCTATATACAAAACTTTATTGGTTCACCTTTTAAAATCTAGTAACAAAGGGCTTGTGCGTTTCAGCAACTTAAGCCTCGTACACACGGTTCGACGATCGCATACAACAGGTCGTACTTGCGACCGTTGTATGCGGAATCGATCATTCGTATGCGCGATTTTGAGCAGCCGACATACGACAGTCGTACAAGGGAGTTGTATGAGCAGACTAGAAAACTTGGTCGTACCAACAAGCTCTCATAGGACCGTTGTATCGTGTGTACAGAGCAGTTGCTACAACAAAGTTGTATTGTGCAAAACATGCATGCTCCGAAGTCAGGAACGGCCGGATGCTAATTACATGCACCTGAACGTTCTTCTGTGGACGTACGACCATGTAGTGCAGTCAGTATGCTACATACAACAGCCAACATACGATTTGACACAATCGTACGTGCGATCGTCGAACCGTGTGTACGGGGCATAAGGCTTAGGCAGGCCATAGACAGTTTGATTCTCCACCGGTTCAGCAGGATCGATCAATTTGGGTGCAACCACCCTAATAAAACAATGTGTGCTGCAGCAGTAAATGATAAGAGCATATGCACGTAGAGCTACTCTTAAGCCCCGTACACACGGTTCGGCGATCGCATACAACAGGTCGTACTCACGACCGTTGTATGCGAAATTGATCATTCGTATGCGCAATTTGAACAGTCGAACATATGCCGGTCGTACAAGGGAGTTGTATGATTAGACTAGAAAACTTGGTCGTACCAACAAGCTCTCCTACGACCGTTGTATCCTGTGTACAGAGCAGTTGTATTGTACAAAACACGCATGCTCCAAAGTCAGGAATGGCTGGATGCTAATTACATGCACCTGAACGTCCTTTCCCCAGCCGAACGATCGTGTAGTGCAGTCAGTATGCTGCATACAACAGCCAACATACGATTTGACACGATCGTACGTGCGATCATCGAACCGTGTGTATGAGGCATTAGTCCCCTGCAGAGTCCCACAAATACCTATTGATCATGCCAGTGAAATCCACCCAAAACAGTTTCCTGTGATGGTGTGACAACAATGCTGCACTGCTCCTGAAGTCAGAGCAGAGTTGCCATTCTTATGTACGCTAGGGTTGCCACCTTTTCTCCAAGCCAAACCCGAACACTTTAGCGGCGTACAGGATTTTTTTTTGTCGTATACACTATAGGATTGTAATAGATCTTGGACAGTTTTGGGTGCCCCAAGGAGAGTAGTAAAAGCGCGCCGCTGCGAAGAGTGGGTGTGGCTCAGCTGCTGTCAGCAACAATTTGTCATGGATTGAACAATCTAATACAAGAACAACCAGAGCCTAAAATGACACAATCCTCTTAGCTCCAATGTTCATGCTAATAAGCATACACAATTTACAAAGTGCCAGATATGGATAGCAAGCTTGTTACTGGTTAGCTATTACATCCACAGCTCACTGTCCCTTTCCATTTGTGGAATATTCATTAATACATCCATTGAAGGGAATTTACGACTGGAGCAAATGTGCAACAAGCCCAAACC
>BLSH010334194.1:1154982-1171983 GCA_018402905.1 Glandirana rugosa | reverse complement strand
AATTTTTAAACGGACATATAGAAATACCCCCTATGTCCTTGTCGACTAATAGACAATGTTTCTTTCGAATGGTCCAAGGTTACCAACGAAGAACATAGAAGTTTCTCGTCGTTGATGGACGATGACTTCAAATTGGACTAACTTTAGATACATAGTAATTAATCAAGTTTTCGATTTTTAATTGAACTGGATTCTGTGGGTTGTTAGAATTGGAAAGTCCTAACTGTTTGGGTGAATGTGTTTCCTGTCCCGGAGGGAGGAGTCCTATATCTCAGAGGCTGTCCTGGAAGACTCCTAGAAAAAGAGTTACCGGTAAGTCTAACTCTGGTTTTCTTTGTATATGGTGATTTTTTTGTTATTACTGATTCCCAAAAAGTCATTTCTATAGCTGCCTTTAGTTGTAGACTTGAGAAATTGTCAATCCTGAAAGGTTAAGATTGTTGGGTGTCTTAGGTCAAGTTAATTTTTAGCTTTTGAACTAATTAATGATACATAGATTTCAATCAGGTTAAACTTCAGTAGCAGGTAGTTGCTGCTCTTTGAAGATACAAGAAGCAACCATTGGAACCTGGTAAGCTTTCTTTGTAACAGATAATCAGCTGTTCCTGTATCCCCCATAAAGATATACAGGCAAATTTTTAATAATTGATTATAGGACTTATTGGGGGCAATGTAACATTGAGCTACACAGGCAGGTCCTGCATGACTGACTGTTGCAACTGTTGTGAATACTGCAGGCTCTTTAATCCATGGAACTCAACGGGGCAAATTTACTTAGACTGGAGCAGGTAGAATCTGAAGCAGCTGTGCATGGCAACCAATCAGCTTTTAGCTTTTATTTGCAAAGTCTAACTGAACAAGCTGAAAATAACTGCTATTGGTTACTTTGCACAACTGCAGTTTTAGTAAATGTCCCTAATTGTTACACAGGGTCTTGTTGTAACAAATAAAATGTGTAGTGTTGCAATTCTCTATCCTTGTCACAGGTCATTGTGACTCATGCAGCTGTCAGCATTGACTTATTTGTACTAAGCTACATTTAAAAGGTAATTTATCCATGAACAGTTTCCTGCTAAATGCCACCTCTGAATGCAGCAACAGTCTTGTGGAAACGCCAACCCAGGATGCACTCTGTCTGTGTTCTGGCCGTACACCTACACCGGAATGGCTGTGTGGAGCAGCTACGGTATCTGTGCAGCCGTTGTGACCCAATTGAACTGAATGACACTGCCTGCATAGGGATGCTTGGAACACCCGTGCATACCCAAACACCACCCTCACATGGGCATACACTATAGTACACCCATGTGAACAAGGCCTTTAGCTGAAAGCGGGTAGTCAAAGGACTCAACCCTGGCATGCCCCCAGGTATGACATGGTTCGTGAAGAATCAATGAGCAAAAAATGATTGGCTAAATGCAAAAGTTTTTGTTAATAATTTTGCTTTATACTAGCTTTTCAAAATTACCATGCGATAATAAACTTATCTGTGTGAAAGGTTTCTAATAGATTAACAATTTCTGTTGTTAAAGAGGAACTTCTTCACTGCAGTGCATTTTTTTTATTCCCCTTAGCTGTTTTTGTGTCAGAATACATTCTCACAGGTCCAGGGAATTCATCAATGTCCTGTTGCAATCCACAGGTTGTCTGCCAAAAGCTGGTCCATTGCCACTGGCTTTGTTAGCTAGGTCATCAGGGAGATACTGTGGTGCATCTTTAGGATGCTGATTGCAAGAATCAGGAAGAGCCAGCTGGTCCTCTAATAATGTGCATTTTGCATGCATAGTTCAGTAACCCTATGCCTCCTGGAATCCATGACATGGGTATCCCAGGAGCCTGTGGGTGGGGAGGACATCATTCTTGCCCAGGTAAGAATCCCAGAAGCACCCAGAGATGTCTCCTAAAAACAAGGATATTAGGGTATTAGGGGGAGAAAAAGAAAGTAAAGGTCCACTGTAAAAAGTGCAAGCCTGTGCACCCAATCAGAACAAGGAGCAAATGAAGGATTTAAGTACAAAATTTGGACAATGGGGACAGTTGAGAGTTTTGCTATATACATTATTCATGATTTTTTGTAGGCTTGCATTATTAGCCCTATTACAACTAGATGCTTTCATTCACTCATAGAACTGCTATCAAGAACTGTACCAAGCACTAAGGCTGGCCATACATTTTACAATTTTCTTGTACCAAAATCATATAATACGAGGTCAAACCTAAACACTTTGTATGCAATCAGGCAGGCCCTTGCACTACATAGTTGAAGGTAAATCTAAAGGAATTGTAAAAGAAAATTGTATAATGTGTGGCCAATTTTACTCCACAGCTGTGGGGAGATTTCATATTTGCCCTTTTCGTGCCATCAGAGGCCTTCTGATCTGAGACAAACTCCAAACGTGTACTTCTAAAGTTGCTGCTCATCACTGTGGATTGTATGGAGCACAGTGACTCCGTGGCTTTTCTCCAGGAATTTTAGGTTGATTTCTCCCCAGGGACCTTTCTGCATGATATTTATAATAGGCAGGTTAGCTTTTTCCTAAAATTTCCACATTTTTTTTAGCTACTGGAAATCACCATGATTGATATTGGTATGCACCTTTCAGCACTATAAATGCTATCACCAACATTATGACAAAAACAGCATTTATCACACCAAATTAATCAATTTCTCAGTTAGAAAAGCAAGAGTCATGGTCAAACATCTTAAATGTACCTGAATCAAAAGCTTTTTATCGGCTTTGGATAACTTAGGGAATAGTTAAAATCGCTGTCTTTTTTTTTTCTGTCTTTGTCCCTTTTGAGAGCTTTCCCCTTACTTCCTTTTCCAGAGTCACAACAAAGAATGCATGGTAATCACTAATAATATGTTAGCATAAAGAATGTTGGTTGGGTTGTTGTCTATTTAAAGTTGGGTCAGTATGCTGAGTTACAACAAATAATGCATACTGTTTTAAAGTGAAAAAAAATACATATTTTACGACCAAATTTCAAGACCTGCCCAGAATCAGGAAATTATTCTTCACAATAATAATCTCTTACAAATAATTATCTGCAGAGAATATTTTTTATACAAAGGAAGTGGCGCTGCCCTATAGCCAAATAAAGTGTCTCAGTCTTCCTCTGAACCTATTCCAAAAAGTGCAATCAATATATAACTGTGATACATTAATACATTCAAAATTAATTTTACAATGACCAAACTTAATCGTAATCACACCTTCTAAGTATAAACTATAATTTTTTGTGTGCAATCAAATTAATACTGTGCAATAAATATGATCTTCCATTTGTATAATTCAAAAAACAGTCCCAACAGTTCATATATAAAAAATGTGAATAGTATATACAAAAACAATATTAAATTAAAAATGTAATTAAAAATAAAAATATATGAAAATAAATAATATATATATATTCCAAATAGCAACTCCTGTATCCTTAATATCCAATGACTTGTGTCAATCCTTTCATAGTGACTTCTGCAAAACAGCAATTTACTGTAAGGGCTGGTTCACACTTGAGCGGCGCGACTTGCCAGGGCGAAGCAAGTCGCCCCACTCGAGGCGATCTCAACACGGCTTGTGAGGAGACTTCTATCATAGAAGTTAATGCAAGCCGCGCTGAGATCGCCCTGAAAATAGTGCAGGAACTATTTTTCTAAGTCAGAGCGAAGCGATTCGCTCCTATTAGAATGGTTCCATTGCACAGCATTGAGACGACTTGTCAGTCGCCTAGATGTGAACGGGCCGCGAAGTTGCGCCGCTCAAGTGTGAACCGGCCCTAAACGATCAAATAAGTGAACTGCGGTGAAAAACACATGCTTGTTCCCCTTTGGTGCCAAGCAGTACTGCTTGGACCTTGAAGAAGGGGTCATACCCCGAAAGCTTGCCCTGATAAATTGTATGTTAGTGCAAATATAAAAAGTATCAAGGAAAGTACTCAATTTTCTCTGTCGCAATTGCATTAACATGGCTACAATCACCTTCGAGCTAGTTCACACCAGATGCAGTTCAGTGCGCTTTTTTTCTGCACTAAAAATGGATGCACAGTGTTTTCCATGTATTCCAATGGCACTAGTTCACACTAGTGCAGTCAGTTTCCGGTGCAGAAAAAATGTAGAGCATATAGTTCACACCAGTGAAGAAAAAATGTAGCGCATGCTGCATTTTTCTGCACAGAATTGTACTGGAACATAGCAAATTGTATCAAAAACGCACTGGAACTGCGTGTGGCGTGAACACAATTTGCTATGTTCCAGTACAGTTCTGTGCAGAAAAAATGGAGCATGCTCTACATTTTTTCTGCACCGGAAACTGACTGCAACTGAAAACACTATGCATGCACTTTAGTGCAGAAAAAAAGCGCACGGAACTGCATTTGGTGTGAACTAGCGCTGAATGCAGAAAAAAAGCGAACGGAACTGCATCTGGTGTGAACTAGCACTAAGCAATATGTGACAAAAGATCTTTCTAGAGAAAGCTTTTTTTTTTTTGCCAACATGTGACTGCCTTTTCAAGTCTGGGGTCAGCTTCAAGGCCTGATTCACACCTATGCATTTTGAATGCTTTTTGCATTTTGTAGATTTGCACTACAGAATGTGTTCCATAGGAAACCATGTAACATGGACTGTAGTGCAAATCTGCAAAATGCAAAAAGCACTAAAAATGCATAGGTGTGAATCCAGCCTAATACTGAACTTGACATGCAGAATTGTGAGGATTTTGCAGATTAAAAACTGTTTAAATTGGCATAATAAATATAATGCCCATATCCACATACTTGGGATGCCAAACATAGTTGTAAAGCTTTCAAAACCAAGCAAAACATTTACTTTGGTAAGGGGTCAAATATCTGAGGACATATGGGGTTAATATTATCTAATCCATCATTCATGAATCTTGCATGGATACAAACTCTTGCATGTGTCTTACACAGTGGGAAACACAACAGAAATACAACGTACAGTGTGAGAGGTGAGACAGAACAAGCGTATTCAGATGATAATGAGTTGCACAATATCAGTGCAGCTGGAGTTTCCTATGTCTGTGGTAAGCCTCAAGGGGACATTGACATTATGCAATCATCTCCTGGTGGAACAAAGGCCTGTTTTGAGCTGATAATCACTGCACACAAAGCAAAGTTCTGATCCCTTGACTGAGCAATACTAAATATCAAGCAGAAATACAAGTTTCAGTTCTATTCATATTTATTTCAGCAGTCATTTTACGGAGTCGTGTTTTTTTCTCGTAGGTCTTCATTGTTCAGCTCATCATGCTGCCGTTTACAACTGATGCATCTGAGAAACTGGTAGAAGATCTCTTTCAGTACATTGATGCTCATCAAGATGACTTTGTTCAGGTAAAAAAGAACGAATGTTATACATTCACTAGGCAGAACGCTATTCAATCCCTGGATGCCAGGCATAGAAGTACATTTTTTTTTTTGTGCAACATTTATCTGTTTACTGCAGCTGGATGTTACCTTGTGAAATATTAACCAGTGAAAATGATGTCATAGAAAGCATAGGATACAGTCAATTTATGAGAATGAAATGCACAGAATTGTATGCAATCATTACAGAAAATGCGGTTCATATTATTAGTTACAGATGTGTCGCAGGCCACAAGGCATAGCCTGGGCAGCCAATGAAATTTTCTAGGTGCCCAGAACCGTGTCTCTCTACCCTCTTTAGCCCTCTTTCAACCTTGAGCGCATAGCATATGGAAGTGATTTTGAGACCTTTTTTTGTGGGTGTTTTTTTTGCATTGTTTTTTGTGAGTTTTAAGGATCAAAGAGCAGTACAGAAGCTTCTTTGTGGCGTGATCGTGCATTTTTGGCCCCATAGATTTTATTATGGGAGCACCTGAAAACACATATCATGCTTTTTTTTTTACACGCTCTTGTTGAAGTTAGTGGGGCCAATACCCCCATGCTACTTCAAAAGTAGCTCAATGCTTTGGAGGTTGAGCTACAGGTGCCTGAATAGAAACAATTTAAAAGCATGGGATAGGGTAGGTTGGATAGGGGTGTAGGAGTAAGGGTAGGTTGGATAGGGGTGTAGAAGTAAGGGTAGGTAGAAGACTGATCAGTATGAATTTTTAGATGCACCAATTTGTAGTTGTATTTGCTGGATGTAGTGGTAATTCATCTGTGATTCCATCATAACATGAAAGCATTTAAAGGAGTTGTAAAGGCAGAAGGTTTTTTATCTTAATGCATTCTATGCATTAAGATAAAAAACCTTGTGTGTCATGCAGCCTCCCCAGCACCCCCTAATTACTTACCTGAGCCCCATCTCTATCCAGCGATGTCCACGAGTCACTCGGCCGTCCAGGACTCTCCTCCTGATTGGCTGAGACACAGAAGTGGCACCATTGGCTCCAGCGACTGTCAATCAAAGTCAGTGAGCTAATCAGAGCAGAGAGGGGGTGGACACAGGGTGCTGTAGCTGGGCTCAGGTGCCACCATAGCAAGCTGCTTGCTTGGGGGCACTCGACAGGAGGGAGGGGCCAGAAGCAGCGAAGAGGAACTCGAGAAGAGGATCGGGGCTGCTCTGAGCAAATCCACTGCAACAGAGCATGTAAGTATAACATGTTTGTTATTTTAAAAAAAAAAACAAAAAAAAACAAGACTTTAACGTTTTGTAAATGCTGAATGTGCTAACTTAAAGTATAACAAAAGGCAAAACTTTTTTTTAGTTTTGGATAGAGTGGAGAGGGATTCAAACAACTTTTTGGTTTCTGTTGTGGTCTGTTTCTTCCAGTTAGGGAGACTCACCCTCTATATTTGTCCTGTTTACCATTATTATTGAAAGTAAAAGAAAATTCTAAATTCTGGGTTGTCCCCAGAAAAGAAATAGAAGGGAAATCTTTCAATGGGGACACAAGTTCTGATGATCTGGGGGGCCCCAAGGGATTCCCTTAATTTGCAGGGATTTCCTCTCACTTCCTGTTTTGGCTATGGCACAGGAAGATAAGGTGAACCTCCCCAATGGGACACAGATGGCAAAACAACTGACAGGGGTCATAACTCTCCCTTGCTCTATCCAAAATGAAAAAAATGGTGCATATAGTTCTACTTTAAATGCTGTAATTAATAGCGGGCCTATACCAGAATTTGGTCCTTATAGCAACCTGTGATGAACATGCATCAAAAAGCACAAACTGGGATTAATAGATGTGTACAATATGCCTCAATCGTGTGATTAAACAATTATAGGCCCTTATATTGCTGTTACATTGTGTAGTTACTTCACATCTGATATTTCACTAGCACAAGAATATCTTGGAGATGTAGGAATGGCCAGAATTCCCAAATATGTTAGAAATGCTATAGTGACATAATTACATGTGGTGCATTGCCATCACTGTAATGGACCAGTGGCATTATCAGTTTAAACAGTAATGATCTACAGTATTTGTTGGAACTGGGGAAGTCTGACTTGCAATGGCTGCTACAGCGCAAAATGCACTGGAACAGTAATAGTCAAATAAAGCCTCACCATGCCAGGAACAACTGTATTACTGCAGACTACACCTCGGACCCCTGGGTTAAATCCAGTCTTAGAGGCCCCATGCACATTTTGGTTATTGCTACTAACACTATAATTATCACTAAATATAATGCTTATACAAAATGTTATCATTTCTACTAAACTGTCCTAACATAACTATTTTTCATCAGTTTATGAAAATGGCCTTCAATGGAGTTGGATAATGAACATATCTGTGTACAGTCATTGTATGGTCATTCATACTGTATCTGTTTATTGTAGTCAGTAAAAAAATAATGGGCATACAGTTGTTTTGGAACCTAGACTTCAGTGAGGATGTAATATGACTTTACTGTCAGCACTTTACATAGCAATGTTTTAAATTTCTGCTAACATTGCCTATGGGAGAAGAAAGCTTGTATTTTATAGTGAAATGCTTATATTTTATTCCATGCAGGAGCTTAAAGAATGGATAGCCATTCCAAGTGATTCCAGTGACCCTCAGCTGCGTGAAGAATTAATACAAATGGTAGAGATAACTGCTCGGAGGATTCAGACTTTGGGAGCCACAGTACAGCAAGTAGACACTGGATTTGAAACGGTTGGTATCAATTAAGAACGCATTTACAAATAAGCACCATATTCTTTTCTTGCATATTAAAGTATATTTAATCCTAGAACAAGCTGTGATATGTTGCAACTTACCAATCCTTAGAAGTGGTGGCTGCCTTAAGCCTAGTACACACAGGCCCGTTTTTATTGAACCACCTGACATGCGGCCCGCGTGTACTACAGTCGGTACGACAAAATCCGGCCATTCTGCCAGCTTCTGTCGAAGGGACATGATCGAAAAAAGTCTGCTGATCAGTTCCTGATCAGCGCTCTCAGCCAATTGGTGAGTGTTCTGGCAGGGGGGTGCCCCCGTTAGGAACACAATAGTACTGCAGGAGAGATCGCTGTACTAACTAATGAAGCCACCACATCCCTGATGACAGCCTATTGACTTGTAAAGTGCAGTCATAGAACACTGGCACTTCCTGCAGGGTCACTGCTACAATTTGAATGTCTTTATTGGATTTTAATTTTAACATTATTGATCTGCTCTATTGAAGTCTCTATTTTCAGTGTGGATGTGCAAAACAATTGGATGACCAATCTGGGTTGGAGAGATGACGAGACTACCGAAGGTTGTTCTGCTTAAAGTTGACCATACACTGATTAAAATTCAGCCGGTCCAGCAGGGACTGGACAAATTTCAGTTAGTGTGTGGGCACCCCTGCTCTACAGACACTGATTATTTAATTGACTTCTGTCGAAGAGAAAGGAGCATGTTGGAAAATTTTGCATCGAGTAGCTGCGGACGCTGATCTGTGTATTCTGAAAGCGGCAGGATCTGCTGTCAGAATACAATGTCCTGGGGGGGGGAATTGCTTCATATACCTTAACTAAAAAAAAAATTAAAAAAAAATGATGGTCTAGGGCAGTGGTTCTCAACTCCGGGCCTTGGGACCCACTAACAGGCCAGGTTTGCAGGATAACTGAAATGCATCACAGGTGATATCATTGGTTGCTCAGTGATTGCAGCATTCTAGTCTGCATCTCCCCAAGGTAATACCTAAAATCTGGCTGTTAGGGGGTCCCGAGGACCGGAGTTGAGAACCACTGGTCTAGGGGCTTTAGTGACCACAAGCATATATTCACTGCTCTTGATTCAGGATCTATGATTCTGGTAAGCTGCTTGATTTATTTGCAGGGAAGGTGATCAGCTCACTGCTGCATGTAAATTTAAAGGCACGGTTCATTTTTCAAGAGTCGTCTGAGGAGTTGGACAGTAAAGATGGATACACACTATCCAATTGTCTGTAGATTTTTTCCCTCAGATTTACCAAAACCTTATAACATGAGGTCAAACCTTAGGAGTTTCAATTTGCATGCAATCAGGCAGGCCCTTGCACTACATGGTTTTGGTAAATCTGAATGGAATCTGACAACAAAAGTTGGATAGTGTGTATGTGGTCTAAGAGTACTGCTGTTTTTTGTTTTTTTTAATAGATCTAAAGACTGGTTAGCCACAACATGTTACATTTTTTGGGGGTCTTGATACATATTAAATGGCATATTTATAATGTGCCGAAAATGGTTTTGACCAAACCTATACTGGTGGCGGGTCAATCACTCTTATTTAAATCACAGGCACCAGAAATATTCACCTACAGCAAATGTTTGGTGAATGTCAACTTCATAAATATGCCCCCAAATGCAGGACTTTTCCAGAGCATTGTGAATTTAAAGGAAGCGCTTCAGTCCTCTTCACAACTGAGCTATTCCCTGGTTTATTATAATTTGTATTAATACACATTTCTGTTTACAAGAAGGTTTAATTTCTGAAATTTATAATGTGAACACACACAAAGCCATTACATAATGCATAGCATACTAGTACTGGTAATTATAAATTAATGTCCCCATTGGGTAGATTTCCCCACACTTTCTATTTGACACGTGTCACACATAAGATAAAATTAGAAGAAATATCTTCCTCGCATAAATAGTTTGGGCAGAGGCCAATAGGGCCTGTCACATTAGGAAGAGATTACTGATGCTTACAACATAAAGAAGATGGAGTCATTACCGGATTACCAAACAAGCAGAGCAGGTACCGGCCTGTGGGCCTCATGCCATGGATCAAAATATTGATTTGATCTTGAAAGAAGATTACACTGAAGCATTATTAAATTGTTTCCAAAGATAGAAAAATTGAATTGACTCATAAAAACAAAAACTTTACATTAAAGACTCTTTAGCGAAAATACTGTATTAATGTAATGTAACCTACATAAACCATAGACATAAGGTTCACATTACAGTTTGTCTCTTAAACGCTCATCTTCCTTCAGCTGTCGGTTTGGAATGCACAGTAGTGATGGTCATCTCCATCTAGCGGTTGACGTGCACACTACTTAGTTCAAAGTTATTCCATTAGAGCGCACATACGAGAACTCCAGAAACCTAGAAGGTGGGCCCCAAGGTTTCAACTACTTGGGGACCTCCACATAGTTTGATCTGGCACTGGTGGAGCGATTTGCTGTCTCTCCCAATGACATTTTGTATTTGCTGTTTCTTAAAGCGGTAGTAAACCCATCCATTTAACAGTTTAAAAACCAGTTCCATTTCCGGCACGTGCCGGAAATGTAACACTCCCATTGGTTGTGCTCTAAACCAAACTGTCCAACCATCCAATGGCTGGTGTCATAGTTGATGTGCAGCATCATGGCAGTTGTAGATTAAACAGATGCCAAGATGGCAGCTTCCTTGGCTGAAAATGATAGGAGGGTATACTACCACTTTGAGTAGATTGCTTTGGCACCCAGTGTATGTATTGCATTTTATTACTAAACTTCTGAAATAAGAATTTAATTTTTTTTATCTGCAGCTGCATGATGGACAAAAAATCAAATTCCCCCCTGCGATCTTGGCTGAGTTGGGCAATGACACCACAAAGGCTACCGTCTGTTTTTATGGACACGTGGATGTCCAGCCTGCTAAAAAGGAAGATGGGTGGAAAAATGATCCATACACATTGACTGAGGTTAATGGTTAGTATCTTGGTTAATGGTTAGTTTCATGTCCATGCACTTTTGTTAATATATACAGTATATACAGCATACATCATTCTGAATACAAAAGTATAGTAAAACAGATCTCAAGATTTAGTCTTCTTCCTTGGCCATCTTTGAGAATTAACACATCAGTGTGAAGGGTTTGAAGGTGAAATAGCATTTATAGAGGCCAGAGTTGTTTAGAGTCTAAAGAGAATGTGTGTTTCTAAAAAATATATATTTTTTATGAATATATTATTAGCTAATATGCCATAATTCTTCTAAGTTTTAATAATTTTAAGGAAACTTATATGGACGAGGTGCAACTGACAACAAAGGCCCCGTGTTAGCCTGGATAAATGCAATTGAAGCATATATATCACTGAAAAAGGTAAGACAATTTTTAAAAAATGAATGCAATGCACCGTTCCTGTTTCCTCGTAGCATTCTGGCAGGATACAGATTTTTCTACTTGGGATGCAGCTAATTTTAAGAAAACAAACTCAGACTATTCACACCTTTTGCTTTGATTCACCTGAAAATTCTAGGTGAGGGACTTCTAGCACACAGCCTGTGATTGACAGCCTTAGTTCTGTTCCTGTGTGCTGTGTGAAGGGGGTGGGGGGGGGTGTTCTCCTCTCCAATCAGCTCTCAGAGTTCTCCTCGCTGTGCTCTGTAGAGTGTAACTTCTGCTCTCCGCCCCTTGTTTTCTGAATGCTCAGACAAGCTTTATACACTCTGGACTTCCAATTGCTGTAGAGAAGAGAAGATGGCAGATTAGCAGGCACAACCTATGTAGGAGGGTATGTTTAATCTCTGTGCATTTATGTGAATTTATTATTTATGTGCTTTTATTATTTTTTTAGTAAAAGGTGAAAGTTCAATTGGTCTTTAACACTAGTCTTAATTCCTATTTATAATTCCAAGGCCTCGCTAGAGGGTAAATGTAGGATGACAAAGGGTGTGAAGCCCCCTATTTCAGCTGCTGCCCTTATCCTGGCAAAGAGCTGTACCATAACATAACCATTTATTTCCTAAATGTATTTTGACAACCATATAACTATAAATACAACAAAACACCGCACTCAAATTATATGTGCTCTAAAAGTTATATGACAAACACATACAACCTCTAGTATTTGAAAAAGTGCTGCTGCTTAAAGTGAATAAATGCATGAAATAGAAAAGTTATACATAATGTTTTCAGCAGCGCATTTAAATCATAAATATTTTCCAGTGTAAACAAATACAATATATAAAGTGCAAGTGCTCATATAGTCCAAAGCCGTAAACTGTGCTCCGTATGAAGGAAAAAACTCTCTCTAATAAAGTTCAATCAACTGTCCCCAGACTCATATTCCATCAAGGCTGAAAAAAATCCTCCACCGGTGTCACCACGTGTAAATTGTGCACACACTGAGGCTCACCACAAATCCTAGGATTAATCAGCATAAATTTCAAATCCTCCGACCACCACCAGGATCCCTCACATCAATGGCTCAGACACTCCAATACAGTAGTTCGTGTGGAGAGAAGCAGAAATGACCGCTCATAGTGCATCACTTACATAAAATCGGCTTTGATGATAAAATATATGCGCTTACATAATAACAGCTCCATACAGTCATTGGTAAGTACAACGAACGAATGGAGATCCAAACAGTCACAGGTACGTAAACAAACGAACGGACTAGTTCCCATCCGTGCTCACCGCTACTCCATCCGCAGCGTCACTTCTGTGGATTCTGGAGCATGCGCACTGTGCTCTGAATAGATGGCATACTGAGTATGCCACCCATTCAGAGCGCTGTGCCGCAATCTTGGCTCCTATGCGTATGCACAGGAGTGGCATCAATCCTGACTCGGCTGTTGAAACAGCCTGAGCCCACAAACCCAAATGGATGACCAGGTGAAGATGGAAGCCCTGTCAGCAGCTGGGGGCTTCATTTTAAGTTAAGTCTATCATAATGTGCTAGTATGCAATGCATACTAGCGCATTATGACATTGACTTGCAGGGGGAAGTTTTGTTTTGTTTTGTTTGTTTCACAGCCTTTACTATTGCTTTAAGTAGAATCGCCTGGGAAAAGCCACTCTCTTAGCGCAGTGGTAACTTTGGGAGAGTTATCCAACGGACCATGTGCAGGTTATGCTGCACCATTTTCCTCCAGTCCGCAGTGGGAGAACTAAAGCCAAGCAAGCCCATAGACTTCCATGCAGGATGCTGGGAATCTTGGGAGGTGTAATGTAACAGAACAGCCATGTAAAAGAACACTTGGGTTTCTGAATTTCAGAACCCTATATGCTTCAGGATGAAGTAGTAGTCAAGGGGGGAGTTACTGTGTAGAATCACCAAGGAAAAGCCGCTGTCTTGGTGCTGTGGGAGCTCAGCAGATGCATTTAACAGACTTTGTCTACACGGAGGTCGAGCCATGCGGGTTTGGAGTGATTCACCAACGGAAGTGCGAGACATCCAGCAGCCTTGCCTGCATCACAGCTTCTTCTCCAATTGCTGCTGGGAGACCTGAGTGTACCCAAGTTCACTGCTACTGACTGCTGGACTCTTACTACGTCATGGAGGGGCCCTTTCCCCTTTAGACTGCTAAGCCCAAGAGTTAGTGAAAGAGCCGCAAGCCCAGAGCCACTCAGGCTTGGGCATCAGAACCATCCTAACCCCAGTTTAACCCAGCACCCCCATTATCACCTCCACACTTTACTCCTCCCTAGGAGTCTGAGCTTCAAGAATATTGAACTGCATCTGTAAATGACTGCAGCCACCAAGAACTATACTGAAACAAGCCGGTGCTTACTGCTTATTCGCTGCTTGCAATTTCTCAAAGACTTTCACCAAGTGCACCAATGTTCTTAAAGGGCTCCAAAAGTAGCCGGCCGTATAACCATGTTACAGACTTCCACTATTACCCCATTCGTCTGTTTAGGTATTCAGTCATTTTGATATGGTCTGGGCCAATCCAGTAAGTTTAGGCCTAGCATAGCTGCCATCAGTGCACATTAGCAGTATAGCCTCATGCATTAGTAGTTTTACTCTATTCACTGCTCACTGCTGCTTTTCTGGTGACATTGTTATTGTTTATGCTGAGCTGGAGGTCAAATTCAAATGCTGCCTTTATATTCTGACAGTGATTCAGTCTCAGTCTCCTGCAGAATCTCAGGATAGCTGTCTGCCCATGCCATGTAAAGCCAGGCAGATACCTGAGAGTAGAAAGATCAATGGACTACAAGAGCGCTCACTAGCACCCTCGTAGTTCATTAAGAACTACAATTTGTCAGCTGCAATGACGAGGGTACTTGTAGGCATTAATTCAAAGGGAAACTATGGATGAATGATGCGGCTGTGGGGCGGAGCCCCGCATGGCCAAGCTATTTTCAAATTGTGACAGCAGGTGTGGGGGAAAATATCCCCTGCCCTCGCTGTCACATGGGAATGTTTGACCATTCTTCCAGAAGCACATTTGTGAGATGTTCAATTGGGTTGAGGTGCAGGCCAGTCATGTTCCTCCACCCCAAACTCGCTCATCCACGTCTTTATGGATCTTGTTTTGTGCACTGGCCCAAATCATTTAGTGGAGGGGAAATTATGGTGTGGGGCTGTTTTTCAGGGGTTGGGATTAGCCCCTTAGTTCCAGTGAAGGGGACTCTTAAGGCGTTGGCATACCAAGACATTTTGGATAATTTCATGCTCCCAACTTTGTGGGAACCGTTTGGGGGTGGCCCCTTCCTGTTCCAACATGACTGCGCACCAGTGCACAAAGCAAGGTCCATGAAGACCTGGATGAGCGAGTTTTGGGTGGAGGAACTTGATTGGCCTGCACAGAGTCCTGCCCTCAACCCGATAGGGATGAATAAGAGCAGAGACTGTGAGCCAATCCTTCTCGTCCATATCAGTGCCTGACCTCACAAATGCGCTTCTGGAAGAATGGTCAGACATTCCCATAGACACACTCCTAAACCTTGTGGGCAGCCTTCCCAGAAGAGTTGAAGCTGTTATAGCTGCAAAGTGTTGGCCAACCTAATACCACTGGGATGCCATTAAAGTTCATGTCTGTGTGTAAAGGCAAGTGCCCCAATACTTTTGGTAATATAGGGGGAGATTTACTAAAACTGGTGCACACAGAATCTGGTGCAACTGTGCATAGTAACCAATCTGCTTCTAACTTCAGCTTTTTAAATTAAGCTTTGACAATAGAAACTAGAAGCTGATTGGTTAGTATGCACAGCTGCACCAGATTCTGTGTGCACCAGCTATAGTAAATCTACCCCATAGTGTACCTTTTAACATGGCAGTGATAGCAAGAGACAATATACCTAGGATGGAGCCTGCTCTGCCTTACTGAAAGTACTCTGAGTCTACAGTAAATATTCTGTCTCTCTGCCAGGCTGCTCTTGGTGCTTGTTCACACCAGATACTTTGCATGTTTAAACACATCCTGAATACATGCACTGTAACATCAATGTTTTCCATGTAAATTAGTTCACCCAACTGTATTCAGCTCCAGTGCGTTAATGCAATGCACCGGAATGCAATGGCCAGTACCATGATTATGCCTGTAAGGGCAGACATCCTTAGCACTCTGAAGATTCTCCTCTTTCTGGACAAAGCTTAATTGCTTGCCCCAAGGGACCAATCAGGTTTCACTTTCTTATTGTATAAGAAACTACAATAAGGAATCCTGATTATTGACCATGGGTCCACAACCAGTTCAACTTGTGTTCCTTTTTTTCTGCATCTTTCATAAATAGGCACTAAAGAGCAGAGTGTGATGAGAATATACAAACTACTGTGCTTAGTTTTCAATATACATAGTGAACAGTTTAAAGAAGGCTTCAGGCAGTCATGACTGTGGGATCATCCATTCTTGTGACTACAAACTGCATTATTTTTATTTTGTTTATAATAAAAAAAGAGGACTCCAGGCCAATTGCTGAAATATGGGTATGAGAATTGTTTTGCCTACTAAAGGATTTCCAGTTCTGTTCTGTATTGAGATTCAGGCATCTCAGCCAGACAGTACAGCCAGGATGATGACTGCATTAACAGAAGCACATTGATAAGTTAGCTTTGTGTTTCTCTCTTCTCTATGTATATTTTCACAAAAAAAATCAGATTGGCTGACATGGCTGGCGATTTCAAGAGGCTGATATCAATACTTATTACAATAGTTGCCTTTAATATAATATATAGTTATATGTAAATTAAGCTTATCTCTTATGAATAAATGTATTAAATAAAGAAAAATAATTAAATTGTGTTCTTGACGTTTTCCTGGAGTTAGCCCTGTGGTTGGCAATTCAACATTATTCGATTTTTGTTGTTGAGTCCAGAAGGCATATACTTACGTTTGTAATGCCTAATACAGTGGTTGCCAACCAGTGGTCCACGGACCACTGATGATCCATGAGAAAATTTTGGTGGTCCCCAGGGGTTCTGCTACAAATCAACTTTGTGGCAGATGTATACCGGCCATTGTTGTTTCCAGTGTAGTTCTCAATGCGTGTTGACAGTCAATACTGTCAACGCTCATTGATACCTGATGCCTACTTTATAGTTCTGGCTCCTGTGAACTCAGAGGGAGGTGCTGGGAGTAGTGCAGAGAGAGGGAGGTGAAGAAGTAGGGGACTTCCAATGGCAGCGCTGATCACAGACTGTGGGAGGGAGCACAGAGCTTGAGCACTTGGCTAGATAAGGAGAGGAGATCCAATGACAAGCCTGTGTAAGGCAAGGTGGGGGGAGGGGGCAGAGAACCAGAGCATTGTGTGTAATAAGGCAGCAGTGTGATCCATGGAGAGGGGGGCAGAGAGCCGGAGCATTGTGTGTATAAGGCAGCAGTGTGATTCAGGGAGAGGGGGGGCAGAGTGACGACGGAATATGTGTGTTACGAGGCCGAGAGACG